>OZ030011.1:21177247-21639747 GCA_964023405.1 Apodemus agrarius | reverse complement strand
CGGCTCAGGTCAACGTCCAAAATTGGACATCACAGTTGCCAAATGTGTTGGAAGCCAATGGTCACAGGCTGTTCTAGTGCTGAACTAAGTGCTTTCATCTTTGGGTCAGTAGAAGCCATGGAGGGCCTCTGAAGTCCAGCCTGGCCCAACCACATTGGACCCAAAGGAGGTGAGGCTGGCACCAGCTCACAGCTGGAGTGGGCGTGACCAGGGAGTGCCAGCGATGTGGTCACCTAAGAACAGTTTTGGAGAGAAGGCTGCTGGGAGACATGTTTCAGCAACAGCTGCTCTATTGCTCATGCAATCTGGAGTCTTCCTCAGTTCCTTATGCCAGCCTCTGGAGCAGGAATTTAGCTGGTCCCCAAGGCTGCGAACGTCGAGGATAGGACCCTTCACTCCTTGAGTGGCTAGAGGTTCTGGAAGGAAGGGCTCTTGTGGATCTGGAGAATTGCAACAGAGGGAGTAAAATTTGGTCACTCTGAAGATGGACAGAAGAGAGTAGTGGAACTGCCTGCAGATGTGTAAGGAGGAGAACCCGCAGGTGTGCAGAGAGGAGAACCCGCAGGTGTGCAGGGAGGAAAACCTGCAGGTGTGCAGAGAGGCGAACCTGCAGGTGTGCAGAAGGAGAACCTGCAGGTGTGCAGAGAGGAGAACCCACAGGTGTGCAGGGAGGAGAACCTGCAGGTGTGCAGAGAGGCGAACATGCAGGTGTGCAGAAGGAGAACCTGCAGGTGTGCAGAGAGGAGAACCTGCAGATGTGCAAGGAGGAGAACCTGCAGGTGTGCAGGAGGAGAACCTGCAGGTGTGCAGGGAGGAGAACCTGCAGGTGTGCGGGAGGAGAACCTGCAGGTGTGCAGGAGGAGAACCTGCAGGTGTGCAGGGAGGAGAACCTGCAGGTGTGCAGGAGGAGAACCTGCAGGTGTGCAGGGAGGAGAACCTGCCTGGTTGGGCAAGGGGAGATGCACCTGGAGAGGAGAAGATGGCAGGCAGCACTCAAGCTGCAGTGGAATACCACTGTGGCCTGTCATGACTCCTGAGCATACTAGGGAGCAAGGGAAAGGGGAAGGGACGAGAGGGAGTGTGGGAACCAGCTATGGCAGAGATTTAGGCTGTGTCCACGACACCGTGGATGCAGCTGCTACATTTGGGCCACATAGTCTGTCAGTTTTATGCTTGACGTTGAACCCTGCACTCCGGTTCAGGACATACTCAGTACTGTCTAATTGAATGCACAGTCGCCTGTGAGGGAACCCCATGGCGATGGACCACAGTGAGAGGCAGCCACTCATTTGGCTTCATCCCACTGACCTGAGTGGGAAGTTTCCTATTCAATTTGGTTTTCCTCCATGTAGACATTGGCATTTACTGGGAGACTGTCTTAATTAGGGTTTCACTGCTGTGAACAGACACCAAGACCAATGCAAGTTTTATAAAGACAACATTTAATTGGGGCTGGCTTACAGGCTCAGAGGTTCAGTCCATTGTCATCAAGGCAGAAATATGGCAGCATCCAGGCAGATATGGTGCAGGAGGAACTGAGAATTCTACATCTTCATCTGAAGGCTGCTAGTGGAAGACTGACTTCCAGGCAACTAGGGTGAGGGTCTTAAGCCCACACCCACAGTGACACACCTACTCCAACAAGGCCACACCTCCTAATAGGGCCACTCTCTGAACCAATCTTATAGGAACCATCACATTCCACTCCCTGGCCCCCATAGGCTTGTTCAAACATGAGTCTATGGGAGCCATACTTAAACATAGCATATGCAAAATACATTTAGTCCAATTTCAAAAGTCCCTGTAGTCTATGGCAGTCTCAACAGTGTTAAAAGTCCAAAGTTCAAGGTCTCTTCTGAAATTCATCCAATCACTTAAATGTAACCCTTCAAGCAAGACAAGAAACCAGCTGAGCAAAGTCCAAACTCAGCATCTCCATGATGGCAAAGCAGTCTTCAGATATCCAACTCCTTTTTCATCTTTGTTGACTGCAACAAGATTCTTTCTCCTGGGCTTGTTCCACTCCCTGTTAGCAGCTTTCCTTGGCAGGCATCCTGTGGCTCTGGCATCTTTAACATCTTGGGTACCCCAAGTCAACTTCAGCTTCACAGCTTCTTGTTCCAATGTCTGAGATCCACACATGATCTCTGTGCATCTCCAAAGAGCTGATGTCACTTCTCCAGCTCTGCCCTCTGTAGCACTCTAAGTTCAGGTTGATCCACTCCGCTGCCACTGCTGCTCTTGGTGGTCATCCCATGGTACTGGCATCTCCAATATGCTAGGGTCTTCCACTGCAACTATGCTTCACCAAAGCCTCTCAGAGGCTCTCTTCATGGTACCAAGCCTCAGCTCCTTTGCATGACCCCTTCAGTCCTGGGCTGTCAATTACAACTGAAGGTACACTTTCACCAATGGCCTTCCATGGCCTCTCACAGTGCCAAGCCTCAGCTGTTCTTCATGATACCTTCATGCCTTCAAAATCAGTACCACCTGGATGATTCTTACACATTACCAAGTAAAGCTGCAGCATGAGATACATTGGCTATCTCTGGAATACAGCTTCTTTGTGCTCTCAGAAAACACTTCCCATATTTCATGATGCTGGTCTTTTCTTTTTCTTTCTTTTCTTTTTTTCTTTCTTTCTTTCTTTCTTTCCTTTTTTTTTTTTTTTTTTTTTTTTTTTGGTTTTTTTCGAGACTGGGTTTCTCTGTGTAGCCCGGGCTGTCCTAGAACTCACTTTGTAGACCAAGCTGGCCTCGAACTTAGAAATCCACCTGCCTCTGCCTCCCAAGTGCTGGGATTACAGGCGTGTGTGCCACTACCGCCCAGCATTGCTGGTCTTTTCTTAATCATCACTAATTTCTTAGCTCCAGCTAACCAGCATCAATTTTCCCAGTAGTCTCCGTCTCCTCTTGAATATAAAGCCAGAGACACATGGCCAAAGCTGCTGAGTTCTGCTGCTTGCAGGAGCTGGAACATTGGCCCCCTTGTTTTATTATGTTATCACTAGCTTCCTTTTTCCCAGCTCCTTCACTGCCTAAGTTGGCTGTCCTGAATCTTGCTCCTTAGACTGACTTTGAACTCAAGAGATCTACATGCCTGTGTCCTAAGCACTGGGATTAAAGGTGAGATGGTTTGTATATGCTTGGCCCAGGGAGTGGCACTTTAGGAGGTGTGGCCTTGTTGGAGTAAGTGTGTCACTGTGGGTGTGGGCTTAAGACCCTCACCCTAGTTGCCTGGAAGTCAGTCTTCTACTAGCAGCCTTCAGATGAAGATGTAGAACTCGCAGCTCCTCCTGCACCATATCTGCCTGGATGCTGCCATGTTTCTGCCTTGATGACAAGGGACTGAACCTCTGAGCCTGTAAGCCAGCCCCAATTAAATGTTGTCTTTATAAAACTTGCATTGGGCTGGGCGGTGGTGGCGCACGCCTGTAATCCCAGCACTCTAGGAGGCAGAGGCAGGCGGATTTCTGAGTTCGAGGCCAGTCTGGTCTACAGAGTGAGTTCCAGGACAGCCAGGGCTATACAGAGAAACCCTGTCTCAAAAAAAAAAAAAACTTGCATTGGTCATGGTGTCTGTTCACAGCAGTGAAACCCTAACTAAGACAGAAGTTGGTACCAGGGATATTGCTGTGATAGGCACGACCATGCATTTGTTTGGAAGAATGTGGATTTGGGGACTTTGGATTTGGAAAGCCATGAAATGCTTTAAGTGGGTCTTAATGGGCCAGCCTAGTAGGAATATGGAAGACAGTGATGCTGAGGGTCATTTGAACTGTGTAGGCCTGATGGCCCAAGAAGTTTCAGTGGAGAAGAACTTTAATATGTGGCTGAGAGTTCTACATCTTCATCTGAAGGCTGCTAGTGGGAAACTGACTGCCAGGCAACTAGGGTGAGGGTCTTAAGCCCACGCCCTCAGTGACACACCTACTCCAACAAGGCCACACCTCCTAATAGGGTCACTCCTTGGGCCAGTCATATACAAACCATCACAGAGACCCAGGCTCAGCAAATGCAAGTTCAGGTTTTAGCCTACAGTCTGCATGCCTGGGACAAACGTGTTTGAAGGGTTACTAGTAAGTCTCAACACAGAAGAATCTGGGAAATAAACGGGAAGGCCTAGTCAATCATGGTCCCAGTATCCATCTGCCAGTCCCCATGGAGCTGTATGGGGACACGTGGAGACAGAAATAATTGCAATTCAACAGGACAGCCACTTAGGTAGGTATACATCGAAAGGTCAGAGGAACTTAGGAGCACCATCCATGTGCCTCAGAGAGTCATTGAGGACTCTTCAAAGGGCCGCTCTTATTGGGAAGAACATTCTCCCATGCAGAGGGCCGTCTCTTTGTGATAGCAAATCCAGATTCCCTGAGTTCAAATTCCAACTGTGTTGCTTACTGTGTGACCTCGGGTGAGTTATCTAACCTCTCTGTTCACTACCTGAGTTCCTACACTTTCAGCAATACTCCAGGGTGAGTATGCCCAGCCAGGTAAGCAGTCATGTAGGAAGGAAGTCTAGAGAACAGGGAGGGTGGCAGTGCCATAGATTAGAACTCTCCCTGCCCTTCCCATGATGCTCCAGTCTCTCCCTGAGGTCCAGACCAGGCCCAGTGCATTCCGCACACTCCATCTTCCTTCTCTCTGAACCCCGATGCCTGTGAAGAAAGAGGAACATGGGGCACACGCAGTCATTGATGCCCTGTTTCCTGGTTGGTGGACATCAAGGGAAGGCGTAGGACCTCAACCTTCCTAATGTTGTGACAGTTCCTCATGCTGTGGTGACCCCCAACCATAAAATTATCTTGCTTCTACTTTGTAACTGTATGACTTTGCTACTGTTATGAATTACAGTGTAAATATCTGATACATGACCCCTGTGAAACTGTCGCTTGACCCCAAAAGGAGTTGAGAACTGTTGTTCTAGAACCTTCCAGAATTCTATCATGTGCTGACTACAGTCCCTGGACGACTTTATCAATTCACAAGGGTGAAGGTGAACAGGGCTCGTGATTATAGGAAAAGGTGAGCTGTACGTGTCACACGCCCTGTGGCATGTGAGTCCTGGGAGCTGCGGGACCCCGGATCCGTACGTGGTAACCACCCGTGGTCCCCGAGTGTGCTATCATTATTTTCCTTTTTGACTCCTGGTTTTGCATAGCCATACCTGCCTTAAATTTCCTGTAGCTAAGGATGCCCCTGAACTCCGATCTTCCTGCCTCCCTTTCTTCAGTGCTGGGATGATGACAGCCTCCACCATCATGCCTGATTCACATCACGCTGGGATTTGAACCCAGGGCTTCTTGTATACAAGGCAAATACTCTGCCTACTAAACTCCATCCCTGGGCCCCAAAGTGTTTAGAACTGAGGTCCCACATCCTCCCCTCTACCTTTTCTGGGTCTGCACATTTAGTGACCGCTGGGAGGGAAGTCCTGCTCTCTCAGAAATCACCTCCCAGGAACGGTGTATACAGGGCCAGGCAGACTGAATTGATCGTGGCCTCCTCCACCCCGAGGCCACAGTCCCTCCTGAAAGAGGTCGGGCATGACGCAAAGCGTAATCAAGTGCGGTTGGCATTTGTAACGGGGTGTTAAAGCTGAGCAGAACCCTTCTTAGGCCTGTGGTTGGAGGGACAAGGAGGAGTCTCTTGACAATGCCCCTGTGGTGGGACCCATTAGCAGTGAGAATATAGGGTCTGGCATCCAATGGATGACAACATCAGAGAGAGAGAGAGAGAGAGAGAGAGAGAGAGAGAGAGAGAATACCCATAAGGGGGATAAGTCAGGATGGAAATAAAAGGCCAAGAAGGTGACTAAATTGACCTGGGACTTAAACTGTTGTGGTATCGAGCTATGGGCTAATGCAGTCTTCTGGGTCCAGGCTGAAGGAAGTGGCTTCCCCGTGTGGACTTGGCCATCCCAGAATAGCAAGTGGCCTGCACCCCTGGGCTGGAAACTGTAGAGCAAGGGAACCGATTCCCCAGAGCCCCCAGGGGATGGAAGTTACCGTTTCAGGATGGTGGCCACGGGAAGGGGGCCAAGATAGAGACGCCACAGGCTAGGAGCTGTCCCCTCCACGTGGGATGGTGCAGGCCAATCACAGCCCTTCTCAGCCTCTCATCTCGCCTGCAAACTAGAGCTGGTGGGCTCTTCCCTAGGACCTAGGATGAAAAGAGGCCGAAGTTAAAGGTGTCTTTCTTCCTTCCTTCCTTCCTTCCTTCCTTCCTTCTTTTCTTCCCTGGTGTTGAATGTGTGTTACCTCATCCCTAGTCCCAAAGTGGGTCAGTCACTGTATTTCCCTGGGGAAACTGAGTCAGGAAGGTTTATTTCTGTGCCTTCCACCTTTTGCCCCCAGAGGATACGGGGAGCTTTAAGCCCTATGTGGTCTAAGCTACTGTTGTCAACAGACATCCTAGACTGGAGGGTCTCTCTGAGCGCACAGAGATCGGAAAGGGGGCTTGTCCTCAGGCACCAGGTTTGAGTGGCTCTGGATGTGCTCTGTGGGCAGCTGAGGGCAGCTGTGGGCAGCTGAGGGCCAGGCTACCCGTGAGTGCCAAGGGAGCCTCAGCTATATGCCTTCAGAGAACTTTCTATAGGGCTCGCTATGGCTCAGTGGTGGAGGACTGGCATGTACCAGGCCAGGGTTCGATTCCCTGCACCACAATCATAAATATTAGAAAGATTTCCCAACTTGATCAGAGACGTTTCCCTCCCAAGCTAACATCGGTACTGACAGGGAGCATGCAGAGAGTCTTCTCGGGTCAGGGTGCTGAGAGCAAGAGACCCTCGAGTGCTCAGCGTTCAGTGGCGCTTGTATCACGCGCCCACGGCACGGGGACATTAAGGAACAGAAGGCGGTGAAGTGCTGTGTTGTGCTTGACCCGGCTGTGCCACTTACAAACCCACAGCAGCTGTGGTTGCCCATACGGGGCCTGCTCAAGACTGGGCCGTGAACAACCACAGCTGGGGGAGGGGCAAAAGAGAATGTCTATTGAAAGATGACACCGAAAAGTGCAGTCAGCATTTTGTCACCTCGGCATACCAGTGTCACGCACGCAGGCCAAGTAAGGAGATACTGCCGTTCACAGGACACCTTCTCCCCACTGTGCCCATACCCTCTTCCATGTGACCCCTCTCTGGCTACCGGAAATAGAGGAGGTTACCTCTCTAAGGACAGCTCTTGACGGCAAATACTCTCCTGGCACAAGAGACGGTCATGGCCTCCACTGTTCTTGTTCACAGTCACAAAAGTGGGGCGCCTCGCCCAGTACCAGGCCCTTTCTTCACCCCCATGTGCCTTAGCCCTCTATCTCTCAGTCTAAAAGGAGGGTGCTCATATCACCTCTCTTGTACCAAGATGCTGGCACAACAGGACAAGAGACCAGGGCCATTCAGAGGCGTCAGAACAGTTGACTGGCGCGTCAGTCAGCGCCACAGCTGGATTCCCAATGGAGGGTGTGGCATCTGCACTCCCTTCTTAGAAGCAGCCTCCTCCTCCTCCTGAGCAGAGGAGGGATTGGGCTCTCTGCAGGAGCAGACGGAGCATTGTGTGATTGTGGGTCCAGCCTGGGCTCTCTGCAGGAACAGATGGCGCATTGTGTGATTGTGGGTCCAGCCTGGGTTCTCTGCAGGAGGAGACAGAGCATTGTGTGATTGTGGGTCCAGCCTGGGCTCTCTGCAGGAGCAGATGGAGCACTGTGTGATTGTGGGTCCAGCCTGGGTTCTCTGCAGGAGGAGACAGAGCATTGTGTGATTGTGGGTCCAGCCTGGGATCTCTGCAGGAGCAGATGGAGCATTGTGTGATTGTGGGTCCAGCCTGGGCTCTCTGCAGGAACAGATGGAGCATTGTGTGATTGTGGGTCCAGCCTGGACTCTCTGCAGGAGCAGATGGAGCACTGTGTGATTGTGGTCCAGCCTGGGTTCTCTGCAGGAGGAGACAGCGCATTGTGTGATTGTGGGTCCAGCCTGGGTTCTCTGCAGGAGGAGACAGAGCATTGTGTGATTGTGGGTCCAGCCTGGGCTCTCTGCAGGAGCAGATGGAGCACTGTGTGATTGTGGGTCCAGCCTGGGCTCTCTGCAGGAGCAGACGGAGCATTGTGTGAGTGTGGGTCCAGCCTGGGCTCTCTGCAGGAGCAGACGGAGCATTGTGTGATTGTGGGTACAGCCTGGGCTCTCTGCAGGAACAGATGGAGCATTGTGTGAGTGTGGGTCCAGCCTGGGCTCTCTGCAGGAGCAGACGGAGCATTGTGTGAGTGTGGGTCTAGCCTGGGCTCTCTGCAGGAGAGACGGAGCATTGTGTGACTGTGCGTCCAGCCTCAGTGGCCCTGCCCACTGCTTTGCCTCCTGCAGGCTGTCTAACTGACAGTCTCTCTCTGCTTCCATCCCACATAGCTCATGACTGAGTACGAGGAGGAACGCTGGCCTAAGACTCCACTCTGCCTCTCCAGCGTCTCCCATACGCCCCACCAACCTAGCACCCCCACCCCCACCCCCAGAATAGGTCAGGAAGGGAGACAGGCCTTTCTCTCCTTGTCTGCTCTTCTACATAGCGCACCCTGCTACAGGCATGTGCGATGCCCCCCTCCTGCCCATCTCTGAGAGCAGCGCCCCCATCCTTCGGTTAGGCATTTGCCGTAAAGTCCTCGCAGCTGGCACTAGTCCCACTAGCTGCCTCCTCCCGGCTGAGCTTACCCTTGTGCCATGAGTCCGTCTTGGGTCCCTGAGGCTCACGTTGTCGGAGTCCATGTCTGCTGAGAACCCCACACGGCCTCCCAAGGTGCCCCGGCAGAGGCTGTCCTCCGCACCTTCTGTCTCTCAGCGTGTCTCTGGACCAGCTTTTCTCAGAGCTGTCTGTCCCAACTAGAGTTCAAGGTTCATCTTTCACATCCCACAAAAGCCTGGCTCAGCTTCCCACAGTGGCACCTTGTCTTGTCAGAGTCACCATTGGCCATATCCGTCTCCCCTTTCCGGTGCCTGGTCCATCCTGGCTTTATAACGGCCCTCAGTACGGATCTTCCTGAGCGTAGAGCATGCCCCGTTCACGTGTCTAGGGAGAACAGTCAGGATGTGGCTTGTGAGTGTGTTCTGCTCCCAGGACCAGCGTGTGGGCTCTATGTGGTCAGAGAACCATCGGCGGCACAATCAAAGGGCCAGGCAAGGATGAGCAGGAGCCATTCTGCACCATTCGAGAGGAGCTGATTCACTCAGGCAAAACATGCCGATCTTGAAGGATGTGGATCTAAGTTGACTTAACTAGATGCCAGGAAATGGAACAGAGAAGTCACGAAACATCCCTACGTATTCCTCGCCTCCCGGTTTGGGCGGACTCCTTCCAGAAAGGACAGCGTGTGTTCAGACAGTGTATAGACTGGTCAATAAATCATGATGGAGACAGGGAGAGGGAGGGTATTAGTAGGAACGTGGAGTGAGTCCAGCATCCGTGTGAGAGAAAGCAGGAATCAGGGTTCCACAGCCAGACATTACTGGCATCCAGAGCTAGCTAACTCCTCCTTATGAATTTTTATAGGATTTTTAGCAGTGTCCCTGGTCTACCTGCTACTTTCTGTTTGTGTGCGTCTGTTCGTCGATATGTGTGTGCTTGTGTTTATATGTGTCTGTGTGTGCAAGCAAGCTAGAGGTTATCGATCTTCCTCAAATGCTCTCTTCTTTGCTTTTTATTTTAAAAGATTTATGTTTTTTTTTTAATTTTTCTGTATATGAGCGATCTATCTCCATGTATGCCTGTGTGCCAGAAGAGGATAGCAGAAGTCATTATAAATGGTTGTGAGTCACCATGTTGTTGCCGGGAATTGAATTCAGGAAGGACCACTAGGAAGAGCAGCCGGTGCTCTTAACCACTGCGCCATCTCCCTAGCTCCTACGTTGCTTTTTGGGGCAGGGTCTCTCACTACACTTGAGTTTGCTGTAGGCTAGGCTAGCAGGGTGCCAGGCTCCAGGGCTCTCCCTGTGTCTGCCTCCCCAGTGCTGGGCTCCAGGGCTGCCCCTGTGTCTGCCTCCCCAGCGCTGGGGTTACACTGCACACCCTCACAGCCAGCTCTTCCGTGAGTGCTGCATATCCTAACTCAGGCCTCATGCTTCTGCAGCAAGCATCTTCGCCCACAGGCCCATCTCCACCGCACGGATGCTTTTGGCTGTTCCTTCTCGTCATCTTTGTACACCGAGTTTTCCTTCCAGCATGCCCATTCAGGTGGGAGGAAGGACCTGAAGGGGCTGGCTGACCTCTGGAAGGAAAGCAGATCATAGACACTTTCATGATGAGCAGCTCTGAGGGTCCCAGATTGTCTGGAACCTTCTTGGGTGGGGCGGGGCTGCCATGGTATCCTCCCATCACCAGCTATCCATCGTCCACGTTTTCACCTCCTGGCCATTTCCCCAAGTGGGTAGCTTTGGAACTGGAGGTCTCGGTGGCAGGTCCTCTGCCAGCTCCTCCGTGGAGATAGGTGGATTATATTCTGTGTTCTGACCCTGAGTACAGATTAGCTCCTGTCCTTGTTGAATGGTCGTTCTTGGAAGTTTGATATCAGTGCCTTTTGTTCTACGGCCTAGAGGAAGAGACAGCATGGAAAATATGTAGGCTCTAAATTCAAGGCCTGAAACTCTGTCAAGGTAGAAATACCCATGATCTTCGCTGGGTCAGGAAAGCATCCTGTGCCTGTGTGCATGTCAAGCTGAAGGAAATGCATAGCCAGTGACTTTCACATTGTTACCTTCCATGGCTGTTCAGAGTAGGTAGGACCCCGTAGACTCAGCGAAGAATTCATAGCATCCGGCAGGATAGAATCGGAGAGAGACACCAGGGGAACAAAGAGGTGACTTCCAGTCTGGATCAGCTTCCTGCTGCTGCCCCACGGGAGGGAAGAGACTGAACCTGAACTGCGCAGGCATGTACCAAAGCAGCGCACAGATCCCTGTGTGCTCCTTAGGCCGGCTCTGGGTAACGGCTTTAGCTGAGCCTTCCAGACATTCTGGGGGTGCCATCAGGTTCCCTGATGCTAGCTTCTGTGGTCTATGTTCGAAGGGCGGTGATAATCCCAGAAGACAACATCTGGAGGGGTAGAAGACCACCGAATGGGCCCGGTGACCCAGTATGGCTCATTATGTATTCTGTTCGCTGGTTCCAGAAGACCTTCAGTTCCTAATGAGCTGAGAGCCTCCCCCAACCTCGCATGCCTCCAGGGAAAGCAACAGACTCAACCGTTCCCTTTATGCTTACAAAGGAAAAAGCCAGGAATAAAACTTAGGCCCTAGTGACTCTCTTGAAAACGCTCTTTACGATTAGATCCAAAGATGAAAATCAGCCTCAAGCCTAGAGGAGGAACTACACAGGCATTTTTTATTCTTCTGAGATGGTAGGGGTTAGATGCCCAAGTCCTGACATCATTTGAATACTTACTGTACGTGACCCACCTGGAAACCACATAACCTGTCTTCCCTTCTTTCTGGGGCCCGGCTTCATGCTACTTGGTGTACCCCAGTGGGTAAATGGCCTCCTTGTAAACATTCACAGGGATCATAGGTCTGCCTGCCAGTGCTCATGCAGAGAATACCTGCTTAAGCTGAGCAGCTCTGAACAAGGACAGGGTCCTTTCCAGAAAGGTTTCAGCAGACCCCCAAGCATGCCAAGAGACTTCTTACTTCGAGTCTGCTCGTGAGAGGAGCAGGAAGGAAGGGATTTGGTGTAGGAGACAGGCTTATATCAAGGATGGTGATGCTGTGCAGTCAGATAAGCTGTAGGGGCTGAGAGTGTGAAGGCAGGGGCAGCCTTGGCCCAGAGCAGTGTAATACAGATTCCTCCAGGAACTCTCAAATGTTTGTCCTTTATTAGCCTGCCTGGGTGGCTCTGTCTTATCTGAGGTCAGGGTGTCTCCTCATTCCTTGCATCCCAGCCCAAGCATGGCATGGTCCAGTAGGAGCTAAACACACACACACACACACACACACACACACACACACACACCCTATATCTCCCCATGCAGCTATAAAGTCATCGATCCTTGTAAAGATGGTATTTATAGATAGTGTAACTGTCAGTTTCCTATCACGGTCACAAGCTACCTGAGGAAACTGGTTAAGAGAGGAAAGGTTAGTTCTTGTAAGCATGTAGCTTTGGAGGTCTGGGTCCAAATCTATTGATCCCCTTTGCCTTGAACCTCTATTGAAGGTGACACAGGGTGGCAAGAGCCTTTGTTAGAGTGAGTGGCTCCACACATAATACAGGAAACAGGACAGGAAGAGAAAGAGACATACAGGAAGAGAAAGAGGAAACAGGAAGAGCCCAGTTAGCCATGGGCTTCTGGGCGCTTCCTTTTAAAGGTCCACGTCACCTCCCAGCTACACAACCCAGGAGACCAATCCTTTAAAACATGAATCTGTGGGGGACTCTCATTGAAACAATAGTTTTGTGTGTGTGTGTGTGTGTGTGTGTGTGTGTGTGTGTGCGCGCACACACACACTGATATGTTTAAAACATTGGTTTACAGATTCACCAGGAGTGGCTGGCAGTAGGGAATTCACAGGCAGGAGCTGGGGTGCTGTCTGCAGGCAGAGTCTATTCTAGAAGCCTTAGCTTTGCTGTGAAGTCTTCAACTAACGTGAGTAGAGCTGAATTCACAGCCGCAGTGTTGGGAGTAATCTCATTTACTTAAACTCAGCAGATGGTAACTGTTGGCCGCATTTATACAACAGGCTCACAGCAAAGCCTAGATTTGCATACGATTAAGGAGCTGGTTGTGACAGCCCGGTCAGGTTGGCACATACAATTCACATGGCAAGCAGCTCTCTGCTTCTTACTCTGAGGACCAGAGCCTGTAAGAGGACAGGAGATCCAGCCTTCCTCAATGTTTCTCCCCGTCCCAGCAAGCCTGAACCACCACCCCTCAGACACAGGTTGGAGAGCCTCTGGATGCCAGAACCCACCTTTCAACTCATATTCCACAGGCTGAGTGTGAGGCTGGAGAGGACAAGGAAGGACCCAGTGTCCCTGGGAACCACAGAGATCTTTTCTGACTCATGCCTATAATCCCAGCTCTGGCAGGAGGATCGCCTTGAGTTTGAAGCTGCCCTGGGCTCTATTGCAAATCCCAAGACCTAGACTATAGAACCAAAACAATGACCAATGGCAGCCGCCATGGGCTAGCATTTGCTCACACTGGTGCTCCAAGTCCCTGTGTTCTGTGGACAGAATTAAAGGAGTCAACGTGTGTATGATGCGCAGTGAGCTGTTTTTCAAACATCGTAGTCCTAACCCCTGGAACCTATGACTGTGCAGTTGCTTGGAAACAGGAACTTTTTAATTAGTCAAAATGAGGTCATGCCGAGTAAAGGTGGGACCCAAAGCCAGTGCCTGGTGTCCTGTGGAGAAAGCCACATGGAGACCCAGCAGGAGGAGAATGTGGAATGATGGCGGAGGCTGAGGGAAGAGTGAGGTATCCACCAGCCGGGAAATACCAAGGACCTTGGCCACCACTCAGTGCTGAGAGAGACCTGGAGCATGTGTTCCCTGGGACTGCAATGGGAACTAGTCTATACCAGTCTGTATTGGTTGTTTTGCCTGTTTCTGTGACAAAATACTTGGAAAAAGCAACTTAAAGGGATAAGGTTTGGTTTTGCTCCCAGCTTGAAGGTAGAGGTCATGGAGATAAGGGGGGCCACAACGGTCAGGGCGTGAGCCCCCCGGGCACGTTGTATCCTCAGTTAGGAAGCAGAAAGACAGATGTGGGTGCTCAGGGCACTCTCTCCTTTTTATTCAGCCTGGGACCCCAGCCTGTGGAATGGTACCACCCACATTTTGAGTGAGTCTTCCCACCTGCATTAACCCAGGCTAGCCAGCTCATCACACACACACACACACACACACACACGCCCAGGCTTGTCTCCGAAGTGACTGTAGAGCCTGCCAGGTGGCATCCATCGCTCAGCCTTGCCAACACCTGGATTCTGGGTGCCCAGAAGTGCAGCGGGACAGATCCCAGGGATTTAGGCACATGGCACGTTGCTTCCTCTCATGGTCCTAGGAAATTCCGCTGGTGACACCCTACCCGCGTGCCCAGATCATGCCCAGTTTGGCTATGAATGCCAAGAACACATCACGACCCGCAGCCGAAACAGCTCACTCTCAGGAGAGTCCAGCCAGGGGACTTTCCACAGCCTGCTGCCCTCCGGCCCTCGCCAGACAATGAATAATTGTTTCTGCTAGTGGAGAGACAGCTCCAGTTAACACATGGCCTAGATTCACTCAGACAGCCACCTCTGCCAGCCGAGAATGCGCAGGGGGCACGTGGGGCCTGGCCCCAGCACATTGAGTTCCATTGTTACCGTTGGTGACAGTGACAGCTCAGATGACATCTGTAGTCCTGTTCCCTGGAAGGCACAGCACACATCGACAAGAACTCCGCTGAGGCTGGTCCTAGCATAAGAGTCTCCCTAGTAGCTTCTGAGGCTTCTGCAGTACCACTTCTGGCTGATGGAGGTGTGTCCATCGTAAAGTGGTGACCGTATCCCTCAAGCTCACATCTATCCATGGATAATGTGTGCCCTGTGTGCACGTGCGAGCTGAGTACTGGTTGCCTGTTTGTCCTTGCCGTGAGCTGTAGCATACCTGGTGGCCCTTAAGGCCATCGCGGGTAACCTTAAGGCCATCACGGATGGCATTCTTCCGCTTACTGGGCTATGATGCATTCAGCTCTGACTTTTTAAGGTTTTGTTTGTGGTGTGTGTGTCTGTGTGTGTGTGTGTGTGTGTGTGCATGTGTGCATGTGTGTGTGTCTGTATATAGCTGGGACTCAAACCCAGGGCCTTGTACACACTAGGCCCTGTACACACTTGTACAATAAAATGCAGATTTTCAAGCATGCTGTGTGTGTCTTGCCAAATGTAATTAAGTGTAATTAATGGTGTAACTACCACACCAATTGCGACCTGGGGGGGGGGATCTATTATTCCGGAAAGTTTCTTGTGATCTTTTCTACACGGTTCCTCCCCTGCCCAAGCATTCTGATTTCCCTGTTTTGAAAGTTCTTGGGCATCATGGTGTGGGAAGGGACACCCTGTGCTGTCTAATACTGGATTTGTTTATACATTATGGTTTTTTAAATACCATACAAGGTATCAGGCCTCCTTATGGCACTTCCATAAATCCTTAGGTTTGATTTTTTTTATCCCATGGCTCTTCCCCCCTCACTTTTGCTCCCTTATTGCTGGATCCTTCCACCCCACCCCACCATTTCTTCTTTGGCTTTGCTATCGTACATATCCCTAACTTTCCCTATCTGTTCTCTTAAAGCCTTGTTGCGCTCTCTTTTCAAGGCCTCATGCACCACCTTTGCCCTCAAGTCATTTTTATGAATCATTGTAAGTTCATTTAATACGTTTGCGATATAAGCATTCCAGAGGGGAGCCATGAGACCTCTTTTTTCTTGCTGTGCCTACCTGACACTCTGGGTCACTTCTGGAGTTCTGCGTGGGCTTCTTGATTCACAGCTGTAAATAAACCACATGTGACTTATGTGCTGCTCTTTAAAACCCATAGCAACAATCTTCCCACAAGCATCAGAAGGGCAGAGCTGTAGTTCCTCTCATTCAAGGATGTAGACCCCCCAAATCAGCAACAGTGCAATGCCCAAGGAAAGACTAGAGAGAAGAATCACAATAATTTGACCATGATTGTCTGCTCGGACAGCTGGTGGCTCCCACTGTCTTATGGTTAGCGGTAACAATAGTCCTCATGTATGGCTTCCCTCCACCCCATTTAAAATGTTATTCTTAGAACAAACACCAGATGAAGAATCGTTGGACTAAGAGAAACAATGTTTCACAGTCCTTTCTGTACAGTCCAGTGCTGTGGAGAATTTGCCGTGAATGGAGCCGGTATTTCAGAGGCTTCTTAAGGATTGACTGTGATATTGTGCATAAAAAGCCCATTTGCTAGCTTTCCACTGCTATAGCGGAATACCCGAGGAAATCCACTTATAAAGAGGAAAGGTTTGTTTTGTCCACATGCAATTGCCTATTGCTTTGGGGCCTGTGAAGAGAAGTACTCGGTGGGAAAGAGTGCCTGATTGGGGAAGCCTGTTCACCTCATCGACAGAGAATAAAAAGATAAAGAGACATGTTCTATAGCCCCCTTCAAGAGCACACTTTCATTGACTGAAAACCTCCCAGGATGCTCTACCTTTTCAAGGCTTTGCCACTCTGGATAGCACCATGCATGGATACTATGTACTTTGAACAGAGTCCCGCCTCTTGTTACTTTATTTCTCTTTCTTAGCACGCACACACACACACACACACACACACACACACACCTCCCATCCTCATTTACTCTCTTCTACAATCCAAATATTTCCCTCTTGAGTCTCTTTTTCCCCTAGCTTCCAAATATTAGAGAAAATGTGGCATTTGTTATTGTTGGTTGGTTGGTTGGTTGGTTGGTTGGTTGGTTGGTTGGGTTTTTTTTGGTTTGTTTGGTTTTTTTTTTTTTTTTTTTTTTTTTTGAATCTAGCTTATTTCACTTAACATAAGTTCTGGTTCCTATCCATTTTTCTGCAAACACATGCTTCTTTAGCACTGAGTAGAACTCCACTGTGTGTGTGTGTGTGTGTGTGTGTGTGTGTGTGTGTATACAGCTTGTTATCTTTATCTGTTCATCAGTTGTGAACTTAGGTTTCCATAACCTGGCTGTTGTGAACTGTGCACAGCAAACTCCATGCGAGTATCTCTATAGGAAGCTGTGTCTGTAGGAGGTGACTTTGGTTCTTTGGGGTGCATACTCACATACGGTTTGGCTGGATCACATGCAGAGTTAAGAATCAGCCCACAGAATGGAAGAAAATCCTTGCCAGTATTCATCTGGCAAGGAATTTATATCTACAACATAGGAAGAAGTCAAAGAATTAAACAACAAAAGAGGAAATAATCCATTCAATAAGTGCACAGTGGAATCCAGAAGAATGAAATTGTATCATCTCGTGGCCATCAAAAGAGAGAGGCAGGATGGGGTGGATCTGGCAATTCTCTTTGAGGGTGTGCCCTTGATGACCAAAGGACTTATAACCCACCTTTAAAAGCTCCGTGGCCTCCTGATAGTCACACCTCTGGGCTTAGCCTTTAACACACGAACCCTCAGAGGACACTAAAGACCCAAGCTTCAGCAGCTGGCCTTGAGTTGGTGGTCACTGAGGCTGAACCCTGGGCTCTGGGGCTAATGACTCCAAAGCCCATGTTTTAAAGACCGGAGGTCAGATCTGTTGTCCTGTCTGGGCTCACCATGGTCTGCTTATGTATTCTGGGTCATGGAGTTCTGTCACTAGCTGACTGGGATGCTGAGTAGCAGCTGGCTTCTCCGGACTCTCATATCACCTTCTAGACTCGGGGCTGATGAGATGAGGCCAGAAAGGGCATTCAATAGACTTGGGGCTCGGCAGGGTGACTTAGAGATCAGTCCTTGTGGCATCTGTGAATCTTTGTCTCTTCCTGGGTGGAAAAACATAGTACCTGGGCAGGATCAGGTATAAAAGCCCACACTTCTAGGAAGGAATAATACCGTAGCTGAGGTTTACAATATTTTATTTTTTTCTAATGCATAATCTATTTTTAGAATGTACTGAAGATAGGATTTCAAACTCCTTTTCATGCTAGCTAAGGCAACAATTTTATAAAATTATGTTTACTCCTGTTTGGAACAAGAGGCAGTGGTATAAGACCTTGACATGGGAACAGTTGCCCATGAAAGGCATGAGATTTTCAGCAAAGTTATTTTAAACCAATGCGTTGAGGGAGGGGGATCTTGTTTTTCTTTTTGGGTTTTGGCTCCCAGTGCCTGAGTGGTTTCTAAAACACATACCTTATGTAAGTTGAAATAATGGAAATTTGAAGCTATTTAAATGACCTCCCAAACTCCCAGTCTCCTTTTCATAGTTTCATAATAAACGTCATAGCTTAGAACATGGGTTTATTTTTACCCAGAAAGCAAAGAAAATGGCATGTTTAGAGGCAATATCTTTTAAAAAAATGAATAAAAAAAGAATTCACTTCACAGTTTACATTCCCTAAAGAGACTTGACTAATTGAAAGGCTTGGGGAAAATTTGCGGTTACCAGAAAGCCCAGCTCTGTGGACTTTCTGTCTGTGGAAGAGTATTGTCCAGAGGCTGGGATCCCACCGCTAAGGGTGCAGGGCCAGGCCTCCAAGCATTCTAGGCAGGGCTCTTTGATTGCCTGTCAGTTAGGTAGAAAGCCAAATGCTTGACCTCCCAAAGGCATCCTGAATGCTGGCTTGGTAGCAGGTTGTACCAGGCAGCATCAGACTGGCCAGTACGGCTGGAGCAGAGCGTGCACCTTGGGATGGTGCAGGCCAGATAGAGAGGGCCAGACAGCGCTGAGCTTGGAAGGTCTGGACCAGCTTCAGTATTTGTCTTCTATGGATGTTGAGAAGCTGCCTTGATTTTAGACTTCACGCCTTCTAAAACTGAGAGGAGTAAAGCTTTCTGCATTAAGTAAGCACCCCGGGTTAGCATGGTTTGCTGCAGCAGTACACACGGAATAGAATAAATCAAACACCCTGCTCAAAATTCAGGTTGTAGGGCTGTTGCCAACAGAGCCTGTCAGCGTCTATAGCCGCGGTTGCCCATGGAAACAGCAATGAGAAGACAATCTGACCTCGTTTTTGTGCTCTGGAAGTCCCCATGGTCAACAGGACCTATTTTACAGTCAGAACCATAACTAAGTTAGCCAAAGCTCATCACAGCACAGCATCTGCTGGTATGTTTGACGAGTCCGTGGGAAGGCTCGTGGAAAGGCACAAAATGGGAGCTGGGTGTGTCGTGGCCTCTCCTGCATCATAAGCTCCGAGGGATCAAGAGATGTCAAGACGGCCAGAGTCACCTTCCTGCAGCCCAGGAAGACGGTAGCCCATTCCCCGAGGATGCACTTAAGGCACCTACTGTGTTACAGCTGTGGCTTGGAAAGGTTAACACGTGGACAGTGTCTTCAGAGATGAGACAAACAAAACCACAGGGAATGAGGAAAGAGAAGGCAGCTGGAGAGGAAGCTCGGGGGTCCTGCCGTGGATGGGGACCCTCTACAGCTCCGTAAGATGAGAGAGGAGCAAAGAAGCTGAACAGGACGCCTGAAGAGGCGGGAATATGAAAGATGGATGTCTCTCCACGCTGTTAAATGAAAGATGCTGACTGAAAAGACACTCACTGAAAGAGCTCCCTGCAGTAGAACTCCATTGGTAAGACCTGGAGTCAATCCCTAGTGACCAAGAAATGTGGGGGCTCATGGAACTATTTTCTCTGAGAGTACAATGGTAGATGCGTGACCTTATGCATTTCTCAAAACTCAGAGAACTCTACACCACAGAAATAGACTTTATCATATAGAAAATGGGTAAATGGGTAAATGGATGGATGGATGGATGGATAGATGGATGGATATTAAGTGGGTGGGTGGGTGGATGGATGGATGGTAAGTGGATGGATGGATGGATGGATGGATGGATGGATGGTAAGTGGGTGGATGGATGGATGAGCGGGTAGATGGATGGTGAGTGGGTGGATGGGTAGACTGACGGATAAATGGATGAAGATATGGATAACAGGTGGATGAATGGGTAGGTGGATGGATGGGTGGGTGGATAACAGGTATGGATGGGTGGGCGGATGGCACACATGGGTATCTCTTCTATTGTTTTCTGGCTTACTTTATTTTATTTTTTGAGATTTAGATTTTTTTTTTACATGGGTAGATTGGTGTTTTACCTGCATGTGTGTCTGTCACCATGAGTATGACTGGCACTCATGAAGGCCAGAAGAGGGTTTCATATCCAGATGAAACTTTGCTTACAGATGGTTAGCTGCAATGTGGGGGCTAGAATCAAGCCCATGTCCTCTGGAAAAGCAGTCCCTGCTCTTAACCACGAGGCTATCTCTATAGCCATTGACAGTACTTTTCTGCGATACGGTGTTTTACTGAGCCTGAAGATCTCCATTACAGCTGGCCTGCCAGCCCTAGGCATCTGCCTGTCTACACACTGGGATCTCAGTGATGCACTATCATACCTCACCTTTTACATGGAGTGCTGGGAATTTGAACTCAGATCCTCACACTTGTACGGTAAATACTTACCCACTGAGCCACTCCCCAGCCTGAGAAGTGATCTTTACTGCCAAATGTTCTAAGGAGGTTGAGGAATCCGCATGCTGGGTTACCCCTGGATCCATGGAGTTTGTAGTGGCTTGTGGCCTGTAGATGAACTTGACCAGGGAGATGCCAGACGCTCTCCTCTCTCCAAGAGTACAATCTCTTGCCATGGCCCTTTGATATCCCAGGGAAACAGAGCCTTCCCCTCAGATAAGAGACCTTGGCCCTGAGGCATAGGTCTGCTGTAGATAAGATACCCAACTGAGGCAAGCCAGGTATTGGTTGAGCTCCACCTCGGCTCTTCACTGCTCCCTGTGGTGGTTGTGTGACTGCAGGTGACTCCTTTAGCCTCGATGGCCAGGTTTCTCGTCAGTAAGTGAGAATGAGCTCCTTGGGAATGTCTGGGAGATCAGGGCTTCAATAAATTGGCAATGCAAGCTTCGGGCCTTGACGTGAGCACCCTTCCTTTCAGGGAGCCTCTTCGGTCCTCCATTTGCCCCCAGGTCAGCAGCGGCTGGCTCAGTCAGTCCCAGAGGCCTTTTCGTCGCTCAGTCAGTTGTTTGCTTGCCCAGTGCACTAGACCAGGTGTGCCACGGGGGCAGATGCTGAGCCTCAGCACCCCGCTTGACACCTGGTGTTAACTCCTACTCTTTCAAGGGTAGGGGTATTCCCATAGCGATAGGTGTTGTGGTTAATATTGTTCTGGCGGTTTGATACACCTCCTTGTTCCCTTTAAATATCTATTAGAGGTTTCTACCCCACTTCAAATCATTTATTCCCCAAATAAAAGACATAGAGACCCTTAGATTTATAATAAGCTTTAGAGCGCTGGAGCTGGGCAGGTGCCAACCCTCTGTGCTATTTTGTCTGTTTCCCTGAGAAACTTGTCGTGTTTCTCTCGGGCTACTCCTGTTGCACACAGTCCACTCTGCCCCTCGGTGACCTCTTCCTTCTTCTCTCTCAGTCCTCATGGTCCTCACCTGAGACCCCCCAAGCCCAGGAACCTTCGCTCTGCCCCCCCTCTTCTGCCCTGCCCCCGCTGTAGGCATCTTTATTAACCAATCCTGGCTAACTTGGGAGGCAAGGTTTATAGAGCATCATTTGGAGTGCGTAATGATCTTCTCATTAAGGGGAACAACCAGATCTTGGGGGGGAAGGGTACAGTATTTAGCATGTGACTGCATAGCAGCACCAGGCCAACCCCTACAGCTAGGCTTCTGCTTCCTCAGTAGATTTGGTGGTCTCTGAAAGTCGGGTTACCCGTCAGGGTCCAGCCATTACATTTGAGGAGGTTCAAGATACTCTGAACATTATTTGGCAGTTCCCAGAGTCTGGGTTCACCGAGTGAGTGCTCTGAAAATATCCACTGAATAAATTTGTGCATTTTATCGAGCAACACCATACAGCTTAAAAGGACCGAGGCTGGCAGAAAATCGTAGCCTAGCTTTCTGTGTGCACCATGCCCAGCTGTAGCTTGGAGAATTCAAATGGCAGTTTGTTGGTGCTGAAGAAATTGTGGGTACTTATAGACCCAGGGCCCATAAGGTCTCCCCTGGAATGCTCAGGAAGGTGGCTAGAGAGAGAGATCTCCCCAGATGTCCTAGGCTTGGCATACACTCCAAAGCAGAATGAGAAGCAGGTAGATACTGCAATGTGAGGATGCCTGAGTATGTCCAGGATCGGGGGGGGGGGGTGATAGACGGGTCTTTCTGGAGCCAAGGTTCAAAGGGAAGGTTGCCTTCCATCCGGTTGCTACCCTGGCTCCTTCCTCCTGAGCTCTGGAGGGTGCTGGTATCATCCTACCTCCCTGAGCTCCGCAGGGCCTGCAGACAAATCTCTCCTCAACCCACACCTGCCAGCAGGGATTTCTACAGCTTAAAGGCTTAGGTGTGACCTCAAAAGCCATGTATGTGCCCTGCTGATTCCTCCTCCCTGAGGTAGAGCTGACCAGTTGGGGGTGTAATGAGCTCTTTCAGACGGGCAAGCCTCACATACTTGATCGTGGTCTGACCGCTTCTCATCCTGGTAAGCCATAGAAAGAGAGAGAAGGTTTTCTCCGGAACCTAGGGTGCCACCGCTCTTGCAGGCAGGTTCTCCTGTGGCCCGTGCAGTCCAGGGGCCTGCTGTCCCCATCGATGGTCTTGCTTTCTTTCCCCCACCAAACTGGTTTGTTGTCACAAACCAAGGATGCACATCACCTGCAGCCGTCGGGACAGAATGTGCTGGTGTGTGAACAGTCGTTGGGGGTTGCTGTATTCTTGTACAGAGTCTGTTTGGGTCATACTTACAAGCAAGGTTCACACGATCCCCTGAGATGTCATCAGCTAAGGTCACATAGGACCTAAGAGACAGAAGTGTGTCCCCAAACCTCCGCTCATCTGCTCTAAAGTCAATGGATGCTAGAACACATGGCCTATGTGCAGGTCAGAGTCATTCTTGGTGACAGGGTGAGGAAGAGAGGGATTGGCATCCGCACTGTGCCAGCCTCTGGAAGGTTCAGTCCTGCAGCAGGAAGTGGACTAGACTCAGCCGGTAGCTAACTGGGACGTGTGGTATGGCCTCTGCCCACTGAAGCCATACACAGTCAGCAAGACTGTGTTTTCACGGTCAGTTGTCACAGAGGAGGCAGAGGACCATACCGGTTAGATGACTCAGCCACACAGCCCATGGGTTAGTTTCTTTTCTGTTGCTGTGATAGAGTATCATGACTAAAAGCAACTTACAGAAGGATAAGAGGTCTCTAAGACTCAGCATGGTTAGGGAGACGTGGTAGCAGGCAAGCATGGGTGGTGGGAGCCAGAAGCTGAGCGATCACACCCCACCAGCAAGCAGGGGTTGTGAGCTGGGGTTGAGGGAGAGCTTTAAATGCTCAAAGTCCACCCACCGTGATGGACTTCCTCTAGCAAGGCTGCATCTCCTAAATCTTCCTAAACAGACCAACAAAACATTTCTTTTTTTTTTTTTTTGGTTTTTCGAGACAGGGTTTCTCTGTGTAGCCCTGGCTGTCCTGGAACTCACTCTGTAGACCAGACTGGCCTCGAACTCAGAAATCCGCCTGCCTCTGCCTCCCAAGTGCTGGGATTACAGGCGTGCGCCACCACGCCCGGCCAACATTTCTTATTCAATACGCCAAAGTAGATGAAACCGGAGGTCCTGCATGTGATATCCAGAGTCATGGATTCTCTTTCCCAGTCACTCCTCTCTCGGAGGCCGATTCACGAATCTCTCAGCATCCGTATCCCAGCATGTGAAATGCTTCGGGTAAGCACTGAGAAAAGGCGGACATAAAGCTCCTGGGAACTCTACAGGTCACCTACTGATTTGCTGCCAAAATTAAGAGTATGGATGACATTGACTGTACCCTGCAGCCTTCCAGCATGCGCTTACGGGAGGGCAGCAGGGATGCATGTACTGTCTGGGTCTACCAGGGACAAGACCATTTGTACAGCCCTCAGCCCCATCCTGGACAGAGGACAAGCATCATGTCCTCCACCTCAGCCAAGCAGAGGTTTACTCTCATTCCCAGAGATGCCTCCAGGATCCGGTAGATCACCAGTTTTCCTCACCCTGGCTTAAGAATCAGGAAGTGTCTCGAGATCTCTCAGCAGAACCACAGTCTAGGGATCTGTGCTGAAAAGTTCCAGACATTTCTACTTCTGAAAACAGAATCCCGGCCACAGGAATGTGGACGCTCTTCCTCTGCAATCTCCCATTTTCCAAGTAACAGATCCCAGGCCCTTGAAACGGTAGCTGCAATTCTAGTAGAGAAGTTTTGTTTAGAAAATAAAAATATAAAGAAGAGAACAGAGGTATTCTTCATTAAGTACTTCTTGCTTCAAAAGTACAAACGCCGTCTGGTTCCTGGACAGCTGCCAGTTCCACTGTCTTGTCGAGTGAATCTGAGGTTGAAAAGAGAGATTTATTACTTTTGTTTTCAGAGCTTAGGGATTTCTGTCTGGGTCATCTATTGAGTGCCCACTGTGGACCAGGCATCTTCCCAGAGTCCTGAGGGCTAGCAATTGTGCCAGCATCCCAGTACCAAGAGATGATGCAGATTGCCCCCCAATAATACTGTTACCATCATTTATTCATTGAATTGTTCAAGTCTATTGAGAGTCTACCACACCCAGCCCAGCTTGGACTCTTGAAGATGCAGTAGGGACCTGGGTCATGTGAACCTTTTGGAAGCTTCTAGTTTAGTTGGTGTGATGGGGGGTGTGGTGCATTAGGGCTCTTCGAGGATCTTGCTAGCATTCATCCATGAAAGCGCATATCCATCGGCCATCCTAGGAGGCAGGAAGGTCAGAAGGGACCACTCCTCCATTGGCTGTGGCATTCTGAGTCAGAGGAGTTGCTTAGAGTTGACTGGGACTGCAGGCAGATCCTCTAAGTTTTGATTTAGCTTGTTCTCGTGTCTGGATCATTAAATAACACAGCTCTGAGGTTATGAATGCATGTTTCTGAGGGGGATATCTTGTTTTCAGACTCACTAGGCATACTGTGTCACTGGCTGAAAAGCTCCTAAAGCCACCCTATTTTCCCTCCCACCAACAGTGTGTCTGTCTTTTTGGATTACAACTGTCCCAGTGTGTGAAGTGTGTTATGCCATTGTTCAAGACACAAGACAAATCTAAATCCCAAGTAGCTGTCAAATACTGAGATATCTATAGCTAATCCCACATCCTCCCCTATTAGTCCCCGTCTGTCCAGCACTGAGATCCAGCTGGCTTTCCCTCTGGTCGGTCAGTCAGTCAGAAACTAGTAGCCCCTGAGCTCCTTGGCGGACTGTGGGTCTCAGGTGGGTTTGCTGAAGTTGTGCTGTCACCTAACACCCTCTGTCTCCTCCTCTTCCAGCGATCCATGAGTTCCCCACGGACCTGTTCTCCAACAAAGAACGACAACACGGCGCTGTCCTGCTACACATCCTTGGTGTAAGTGTCCTCAAGGGCCAGAAGCCACTAACCTTCTGGCACGGGAACCCATCTGTGTAGTATATAATGACCACAAAGCAGTGGTTCTCAAGCGTCCTAATTCCGAGACTCTCATACAGGTCCTCTGGTGGTGGTGACCGCTAATCATAAATTTATTCCATTGCTACTTCATAGCTGTAATTTTGCTACTGTTGTGAATTGTAATGCAAATATCTCATGTGCAGGATATCTAATATGAGAACCCTTCGACGGGATCACTGGACTCCGAAAGGGGTCGCTACCCACAGGTTGAGAGCCACTGCCATACAATGTCCAAGCTTGTAACGGCCTGGGAAGAGAAGAGACCTTAGGCCATTTTGCCCAACAAGAGGCTTTTCTTAAATGTCAGGTGGCTTGCCCAGCATCACCTGGTGTTCTCAGTCCCAGCACAGGGACATGGCTTTTTCTTGAGCCTCGTTTTCTACTTTCATAGAATCGGAGTGATGGCCCCTGCGTACACTTCAGGGCTAGCTGTCAGCAGCAGCAGCAGACATGATACAGTGCACACAGGTCCTCGGTAATGCTTGCTGTCCTGGTCCCTGCGACTGCCCTCCGACTCTCTCTGCCACACTCCTCACCCCCATCTACGTTCAGAAGAGACACAGCATGTTCAGGGTGGTTGGCCGTGGACAACTCTCCCGGTGTTCAGACAGACCCTGGTGGCAGACGGTTCAATAGCAATTTAGACGGGAATGAGGAATTCAGGACCCAAGTATAGATTGCTGTTCTTGGAAAGACAAACCCTAGTCCCAGCCAGATTTTACCTCCCTGCTCATTTTTGCAAAGGTTTGCTCGTTTGTTTGAGGCAGCATCTTCTGTGTCCAGACTGGCCTCAAACCTGCTGCGTAGCTCAGGGTGACCGAGAACTAGCTCACTCTCCCGCCCCCCCTCCCCCCCCCCCCCCCGTCTATACACACATGCCACGCCACTTTGTCCCATTTATGTGCTACTGAGAACTAGAACCCTGGCCTCGTATATGCCAGGCAAGCAGTCCTACTAAATGAGCTATAGCCCCACCCCTCCATGAGTAAAGTGCTTTATTAGAGCACAGCCACTCCACTCATGGCTGTGCTCTCTCTGGCTGCTTCTGAGTTTCAGTGGCAGCACAGGAAAGTTACATAGGCAGACTCTGGTCTACAGAGCCCAGAATTCTTTCTGGCCTTTGTGGGAACCAGTACAAGACTGTTGAATGGTTGCCAGGAAGCAAGGCTGGTCTGGGTTGACTTTTCTGTTTCAGATCAGCCCCAGAAAATTTCCTCCTGCTCAGCAATCTGGCTACCTGACACTGTCTGCTTATAAATTTAAATTCCGCCAACCACGAGTCTTTTTCTAGAGGTAACTTAATGGAAGAGGAATCTGGAATTCTTTAGTGGAGAACAAGGACCAGAAGATAACAACGGAGGAGTGTTTTGGCTGGAAGTGGAAGTTGGAGTGGGGATTACAGGCAGATTTTGAATGGTGTGCCTGCATATTTTTTTCTAGAATGGAGTTATCTTTCAGACATCTGGGCACACACATCCCGTCCCCTTTTAGTAAGAGATGTAAATTTGGCAGATTTTCCCCATGATTTTGTGACCCAGGCCCATAAGCAAAGCCTTATGGTTGAACCCGAGAGTGAGTACCTCAGGAATTTCGCAAGACCCCTTCAGAGTGGTGATTACTAAGCTAAAAGTGGAGGGCTGAACCCAGCCCATAACTCAATTTTGCAAATAAAGTTTTATTAGCGCGCGCGCGCACACACACACACACACACACACACACACACACACACAGAGACACACATTCCAGGGCTGCTCCGGCTTTATAAGGGCAGAGTTGGTATGTAGCAGAGACCATTTGACCTACAGAGTCTAAAATATGACTTCTGTAGAGGACGTTTACTGATGCCTTCCTTAGAGAGGAAAGACTCATACACAGGAGCTGGTGAAGTTTTTTTTCAGCCTTCCCTGACCCAAAGGATAGAAACCGTAATGCCATTCAGGCTCCATTTTTCTCTCCAGTGTTCTGAGGTGCCATGAGAGAGAGGCCCTTTGACCTCAGGGGTCACTTTGCCTGGGTCATGAGGGTGGGAAGAACTGGTGGTAGTGTGAAGTATCTTTAGAATCCTGGGGTGCACGGTGAGGGGTCCCCCAGCTGGCCTCTCCTTTAGCCATGTGCCCACAGTTTCTTTTAGCTTATGGCCAAAGACAGCGCCATGTGTCTGCGCTGACACAGCCTGGCCTCCTTTTTTCGTTTTGCATACAGGGCATCATGTGGTGCCTTAGAATGTTCTCGTCTCCTCTCAGGGGTTCTGGTCCCTGTCTCCCTCCAGCTTCACACTCTGCCCTTCCCGCTCCTCCACACCCCTCCCTGTTGAGCTCACAGTTACCTCAGAGCCTTTGCATTTTCGGTTTCCTGATTCCTATAAAGGCTTCGTTCGCCTGTCTTCTTTGTCCCGCACTGGGATTCAGTCTCAAGACGCAGACTCTGTCCCACACTCCCACCCTGCCATCTTCCACATCGCATCCCTGCTGTCCACAGTTGCACCTGGCACAGAAGCAAAACCGCTGTAGGTGGTTGTATAGACAGACGGGACCGGGAAAGGGTCCTACTAGAAAACCACCTAGAAACAACTGCCTGCCCTTGCTTCATCAGTAAGTGGGAATAGAAACGGAGGCCTGGAGACATGGTCCATTGAGAGTCACGGGGCCAGGTGAGTCCAAGAGTCTGCAACGTGTACTACAAACTCCCCTGTATACGTGACAGATGCTCAGTGAACCCTTAAAAACGAGCAGAGGTTTGACAGCAAACAAACTATTGATAACAAAATAAAATAAAAAAAACTATTGATAACACAGAAATGATGCTTTCTCTTAAGTTAAAGATGGGAAATGGGAGGTTATTGTTTTAAAATTGTAAATTATTGGTCCAAGGGACTTTTCTCATTGGCCTTTATGCTAGAACCAACCTGGTTGGTTGGTTGGTTGGTTGGTTGGTTGGGTTGGGTTGGGTTGGGTTGGTTGGCTGGTTGGTTGGTTGGTTGTGACTGACTCTAGGAAGCAGAGTCCTCTTAAATAAGAGCTGTCAGTATGGTATGTCAGTAGTCTCAGTACCTTGGAGGTAGAAACAAGAGGATCAGGAGGGCAAGGTCAGCCTTGACCTCATTGTGAATTCGAGGATACCTCGTGTTACATGAGCTCCTGTCTCAAAATTTAAACAAACACTAAAAAAGAAAAAAGAAAAAGTGGCTGAGGTCACATTTGGAACACCACGGCACCTCTGGCCCACAAAGCAGGAAGGGGCAGGGCACACATGCCAGAGAGTTCTCCAGCAGATGTCCTGATTCAGCGCATCTAGGAAAGATCCTCCCTCCCTGCCTCCATGGACACCGTGCCAGATCCTGGGGCTCTGGGCTCAGTCCCATGACTGTCCCTACTTTCTGTGGAGCAGCCCCGGGCAGCGTCTCCGTGCTTTGGATTACCTGCTGAGACAGCGCACAGAGCACGGGAAACGTGTGTAGCTTTGTGTTGTAAGGAGTGTGACCCAGACAGAGATAACTGAGTGGGTGGAGGAGATAAGGAATCGGGGAGGAGTGGGGTTCCCCATCCTCCCTGGGCACTGTACCCCACGTTCGGTCAACTGCAGCTCTTCCGAGTCTGCTTTTTGGGGCTCGTGGAGGCTCCCTCACATGCTCAGCAGACCAGCCCTCAGTGCCTCCGGCCTCCTCAGACTCCAGAGATGTTTGCCTCACCCTTCTATTCCTGCCTGGGACTTTCCAGTGACCAGTGCCACCCTGTCTAGAGCTCCCAGCTCCCAGACATCTCATTAGCATGCCTGAGACACTGTAGCACTATAGAGATCCCAC
Source organism: Apodemus agrarius (assembly GCA_964023405.1). Lineage (NCBI taxonomy): Eukaryota > Metazoa > Chordata > Mammalia > Rodentia > Muridae > Apodemus > Apodemus agrarius. Next base: position 21,610,771 of record OZ030011.1, on the reverse strand, counting down.
AGGCTCTGGGATGTGTGTGCCAGGGACCAGGGACAGAGACCACACCTCTGTCCTCGTGCCCCTCCCTCCCTCCTTTCATGCCTGTGTATCTTCTCTCTCTTTCTCCACATGTATATGCTCGTGCGTGCATGTATTCGTGTGCACATGCATGCTTATGGAGGCCGGAGTTCTATATCCAGTGTTTTCCTCAGCTGTTTCCCCTTATTTTTTGAGATAGCGTCGCTTACTGAACCTTGCCTTACCAATTCAGCCAGACTGGTTGTTGAGCAAGCTCCTAGGGTTCCCCTGTCTCCACCTCCCCAGAGCTGGGGTTACAGGAATGTGCCCCTGCACCCACGTTTTACACAGGTGCTGGAGATCTGAACCCAGATCCTCATGTTTGTACAGTGAGTGCTTTGCCAGCTGAGTCATTCCCTCTCTCTTAGTATTTGAAATACAGTCTCACTATGTAGCCCAGGCTGGCCTGGAACTTGCAACCTTCTTACATTAGCTTCCCAAGGGCCAAGATTGCAAGCATGTGTCACCCCTGCCCAGCTCCGAATCTGTATTTCTCACTCTGTGACAGTGCTGAGAGAAAGCACGGGCCCAGTTCAACATTTGATTTCCTACCTCCAGGCCTCAGTTTCCTTATCTGTCAGGGAGGATCTGGAGAGAACAAGTCTCTGTGGCTGAAGCTTTCCAAGGGGGTCATCCGCTCGTGCTTCTGCCCGCAGCCTGGTGTGGGCCTGAGGGACTCTCACTGACACTTGCCTTCCGTCCACAGGCTCTCTATATGTTCTACGCCCTGGCCATCGTGTGCGACGACTTCTTTGTCCCGTCTCTAGAGAAGATCTGTGAGGTAGGTGGTAAGGACCTGGAGCCCTCCCCAAAGCCCAGGGTGCACATTTCCCAAAACCGCAGGTGGCAATGACCAAGGAGACCTGTGTTCCCTAACTGCGCCCCTGATGGACACTGGCCATGGCGACAGGAGTTCTCTTTCTCTCTCTCATATCTGTACCATGTTCTCCCTTTTGCCAGTTTGTTAATTCATTTTCCCTTTTCCATATGCAAGACCCCAGGCTCCCTCTGTGCTCCGTCTCACCCATAGTTTCTAATCTAGTGGGAGGGCGGAGCTAGTTTGCAGCTCTTAACAAGTGTAGCCCCTAGGGGATTCGCCACCCCTCACCCCATGAAGTCACCCAGCTCTTTGAGACCATGTTGTCATGTTGAGGACAAGCGGCTCTTAGGGGACAGGGGCCCACCTTCCATTCAACTTGTTTCTGGACACAACATAGTAAGGAGGGGCTGTTTTAGAACTTGGGAATCCCAAACTGTGAACCGGCAGAAAGAGTCCAGCCTTTCTATCCCTGACTCTCCCTCTGTTTACCGGTGCATCCTTTAAGATGGCGTATGGGAGGTTAGCACAGAGGGGCCTATCTCAGGACCCCTAGAGAGGAGGCTGGGGGCCAGTGGTTCCTGCAAGGGTGCTGTGACTGCCTCTGCTTCCTGGAAGCTGCCTCCACCCAGGAAAAGCACAGCCATGGGTCCCTAGGTTGTGTGAGTCAGATCTTTGTCTCCCTGACAAGACACCTGACATACTAATTTAAGGAAGAAGATACTTACGTAGGCTCATGATTTCAGGAGTCTAAGTCCATGATGGGCTGGCTCCATTGCTTCCAGGTTGTGTGGGGCAGACAACATTGTGGGAGAATATGGTGGAACAAAGCTACCCCTTTATGGTGGCCAGAAGCTGAGACTGAGAGAGACGGATATTGACGATAAATTATTACCCCAAGGGCACACTCCCCATGACCCACTTTTTTCTCTAGGCCCTGCCCCCAAAAGTTTCCAATGCCTTTAGATAACGGCATCAAAACCATGACTCCATCCGTGACTTAATTCACTGATGAGGTCAGAGTCCACTCAATCTAGGCACTTCCTGAAACCCATCTCTGAACACCGTGGCACTAGAAATCAAGCCTTTAACCCTGGAGCCTTTTGGGAGATACCTTGTATCAGACTCATGTATACTGAGCACACATCCAGCCCCCTCCTAGGCTGATAGTTTGGGAAAACCATAAAAAATAGGGTTGGAGCCTCTTTGCCCTCAAGATTGAAAGATACCCATGGAAAGTGGGTGGGGGTGGGGTGGGGGGCAAGCTTTGAGGATGCAGGTGATGTCAGGGCTGCCTGTGGCCAGGAGGACAGAGGTCAGGTAAGTAAGGGTGGCTGCTGGCCTTAGTCTTTCTTTAAGGGTTCTAGATATCAAGGAAGCTAAAGGGACAGAGTGTCGTCGCTATTGGGGAGAAGTATAGGAAGGCTTCCTGGAGGAGATGACATTTGTACAGGCCGGAGAAGTAGGAAGCGCGTTCAGCAAGCTGAGGGGAAAGGGTTCTAGGAAGGGGTGCGGACCAAGGCCAAGAGGTGACAGAAGAGCGGACAGAGGTGGCTGTGGTGCCAGGTGTGCGTCTCCCACCCCTACAGAGCCTTCTCTTTGGCAGCGTTGAGACGGGAGCACTGACCCCTTAGGGAGCACTGCTGAGCGCCCTAGCCTGTATGGAGCCCTGAGCTCTGACCCTTCTGCAGCTGCTAACTGACCAGTAGAGAGAACATGCTGGCCTAAACTTCCTGCACGGCTCCAGAGCCCAGGCTACCTAGGGCTACCTAGGTCCTCTGTCTCCATTTTGGATCAGATAATGCCCCTCCCCCCCATTATCATTGGAGCGTGACCAACTCATACAAAAAGTTCCTAGCCTTGTCCCACGCCAGCTCAATCCTGGGGACAGGTCCTCGGGGCGTCTGAGACCCTGGGTGTTGGGCTTGCCACGGAGAACTATCTAGAATACAGGCGCCAGGCAATGTCTTGGGGACCCCAATCCCACAGCCTCGGGACAGCTTCAGGCTCTTTTTGTGTAGCACTGCCTACTCCGACATGGTCTAGGCTCTCGGGACCCACGGGTGACATATGCCAGCTCTGTCTTCATGGTCCAGAGGCGAAGGTGAGCATATGTCCTGCAAACCTCCTGCGAATGGCAGGGTCTGTTTCAGTAAGGGCAGAGCCCTGCTGCCTTAGATGTCAAGAAAGCTAAAGGGACGGGGTGTCGCTGTTGGGGAGATGCATAGGAAGGCTTCCTGGAGGCGGTGGCGTCTGCACAGAGAAGTGGGAAGAGCACATTCAGCATGCCAAGGGGAAAGGGTTCTAGAAAGAAGAACTTTCTAAGTGGTTCCTGAGAGGGTATGGCTGGCCCCGGGATGCAGGGAAGGCTTCCTCAAGGGTCGCGGGCAGGACTCTAGGAGCATAGAGTAAATGAAGAGAAGGCAGATGGGTCGGGAGGGAAAGGGGGCGTTGGAGCCTGGCAGAGGGTATGGGGTGTGTGCTTTGGGCAGAGAAGCTCCGGCTTTGGAGCTGGGCTCAGCGCGGCGCTGTGCCCCTGAGAGCTTCCCGCTGCCCACCTGCCCCGCGGCTGTGCGCTCCCCACCCTTGTCACAGCCCAGCGGCCTGTGTTCTCTCTGTTTCAGAAACTTCACCTGAGTGAAGATGTGGCAGGTGCCACCTTCATGGCCGCAGGAAGCTCGACGCCAGAGCTATTTGCTTCTGTCATTGGTAAGGACATCAGCCCGCTGGGACACTGAGCAGAAAGAGCCAGGGCTGACGGCCCAGTGCCGTGGGGGCATTTACCAGCTCTGAGCCTCGATTTCCTCACTCGTAAACCCAAAGGGTCATTCATTGGTGGTGGTGGTGGTGGTGGTGATGATGATGGTGGTGGTGGTGATGATGGTGGTGGTGAAACATTTAATTTGATTCGGGCATGGAAGGAACTGGTTCCCAGGACTCCATGCTGTCTGGCTCCGCCATCATCTCTCTCTTATTGCAGGTGTGTTCATCACCCACGGAGATGTCGGTGTAGGGACGATTGTGGGCTCTGCCGTGTTCAACATCCTGTGTATCATTGGAGTGTGTGGACTCTTTGCTGGACAGGTCAGTGGATTTTTTTTTCTCTGCCTGCCTGACCAGTATCCTGTAGGATGGGAGTGAGATCCTCTAGAAATGGTCGGGGTGACAATGACAACACCCTAATGAGGCTGGTCATGTCACTCTCTGTGGCTTAGAGAATGTCTACCTTCTCCTCTGGACCCGTGGCCTCCCCTATGAGGTAGCCATGCAGTAACCACATTGGTGGACCTGGCCAGTTTATGGGCGGGCATTCGGTCAACAGCAGCAGCTATTTAAGAAGGGGCTCCCTGGGCCCGGGCTGGAGTGAGGGCTTGCAGCTCCCTGGGCTGCTCACCTCCTCTTCAGGCACAAGGCCAGTTGTGGTCAGACTCCATTTGATACGAGACCAGTGTCTTAGGCTTACCTCACAGAGGAAGATGGCCAGGACCTACCTCTTGCTCAGGATGACAGAGGTAGGCAGCCGATGGGGTGTGGTGACGCTCTGGTCTCTCTACCTTAATGGCCAGCTCTCGCCATGAAATATGTCCGGCCACTACCACAGAGGAGTAGGCCAGTTTCTGGTTTCCCCGGCCCTGAGAACTTCGCTGGGTTCTGTTGTCTTCACCAACTGTAGCCAAGAGCTAGAGGTATCCAGGGAGGCATCCCAGGGCCCGGCCTTCTGCTCTCTGGGAAGCTGGCCCCATTCCCAGCCTCCAGGCAATGGCAGCTGATGGCTTCTCTCTGACACGGCAGGTGGTGCGGTTGACATGGTGGGCTGTGTGCCGTGACTCTGTGTACTACACGCTGTCTGTCGTCGTACTCATTGCGGTGAGTCACTCCTCACACCCGAGCGTTGGGTGGTCGGGGCCCTGTGAGGGCTTGGGTACCTGCCTGTCTGTCCTTGACCCTATGGCCAGAGAGGTCGCAGTACCTCAGATGTGTTTATCCATCTGTTTGTGTTCACATTGCCCCCCCCACCTCTACCCACACCATGCCCTTTCTAAAGACCTCATCCTTGGTCCCTCACAATGGGATTAAATCCAGGACCATTTTAATGATTAAAAGCTTCAGACAAAACAAAATATGGGGGGGGGAGTTCAAATATATATATATATATATATATATATATATATATATATATATTTATTTATTATATATATATATACACACACACACACACACACACACACACACACACACACACTCATGGGAGGCCCTTCCAAGCCTACATGGAGACCCACCCACTCACTGAGACAGACCCACTCCGAGGAAGCAAGTTTGAAGCTGGAAGGTAACCCTAGATGCTCAGGAGACTGGCTAGAGGACTGTGATCATGACCAACCTGGGCAACTAGGGGTGACTGTATCTCAAAATGAAATATCTAAAAATGCGCCGGTGCAGCTCAGTGGTCAGGTGCTAGCTAGCAGGTGCAAGAGACGGCCTGTATTCAATACCACAAAGTACAAGCAGCAAGTTTCTGGATTCTCTGTCCTGCAGAGCAGGAGAGGGCCAGCTAAAAGCTATCAGGCCCCAAGGTCTAGGGTGACATCGTGGCCCATTCAGGGAAGCACTGTCAGATGAGTACCAACCCCAGGGGAACAGTTTTGATCTTTACACTGGTGCGTATGGATGGGCCTGTGGCATCCTGGATTTCAAGAAAATGTGTGACAGTTTTCTATCTTTCCAGACACAGGGTTATGACTACCCTTATATTAATTAGCTACTGCTTCGTAATGAAGTTCCCCCAAAACTGGGCATGGTGGGGCACACCCACAGTCAAGGGGCAAGAGGTATCCTAAGAGGAACATTAGTCCCAGGCCAGTCTTGGCTATTATGAGAGGCTGTCTTGGAAAAAAATTCCCCAAACCTAGCAGCTTAAGACAGCAAGCTCTGAACCCTGGAGTGACACATCTGAGCGGTCTGAGATAGGAAGAGAAAGGTCTCAGGACACGCACAGTCAGGTGAGCGTCCTCTCCAGGAACACTCCTGTGACTGTCAGCTGACCTCCAGGCCTAGCAGGCCACTAAGCCACAGTTGTAGCTTGCAATGCTCTGGTCCTCACAACAAAGGTGAGGAGGTGAGAAGATCAGGTTACCATAGGCTGTGATCTCCCCCTTGGAAACAGCCAACCAGCAGTTCCCCACAATGTTCAGAAGGAGCATCAATGTGGGGCATACTTACCAGTGGGGTTTCTGAGGGCGGCTCAGAAACGTCCCACTACACTCAGCAAATGACATCAATAGGAGAAACAAGATACCTATGTGAAATTTCAAAAGATAAATCCATAGTCCCCTAAATATACCATAAATGGGCAATAAAAACAGTTCTTAAGAGACTGACGTTCTCTCGGTAATCATTTTGGCAGAAAGTCACTGGAATATCTAATGATATCATCTGTTGCCTGCTCAGAAACTCTCTCAGCCCTCCGCTGCAAATGCAGACTAGTGCCAATATTTGGGCTTAACCACAGGGGGGGGGGTGCTCCTCCCCCAACTGTGATGTCATTTGCCAGAGAGGGAATGATTCCTTATAGACCTCTAAATGACCAAGGAACATTCTTCAGTGTTCAAAAGAATGAATTAAACATTCACATTAAACAGTAGGATTTGTATGATAGAGTTAAGGTCAAGGTCACTGCTTTTGTGTTGCCTGCATATTTGTTATAACACTTATTACATATCTTATATTTTCATTATATATTATATACTGTTCATCCCAAGTGTGGGAAAACTTCACGATGTAGAACTGTCTTCACGTCTTCTCCTCACATCCCTGCTATGGTTACCTATAAATGCCAGTAGCCCTCCTTTGGGTTTCATAAGCTAAAAATGTCCCTGGAAAAGCCTCTCAGATTCTCTCTCTCCCTTTGTTGAGTGTCCTTCCTCAGAGCCTTGGGTCCAAAAGATGTGTCTGGTCCCAAAGATGCTGGACGTGAGACATGTTAATTAGAGCTGTATAGAAAAAAAAAAAAGAACCAATAAGAGACAGACAGATGAAGTGATAGGTAGATGGAAAAATGGATGGACGGGTAGGTGGATGGATGGACAGACAGATGGATGGATGGACTGATGGGTAGGTGGATGGGTGGATGAGTGGGTGGATGGATGGATGGATGGATGGATGGATGGATGGATGGATGGGTGGATGGATGGGTGAGTGGATGGGTGGATGGATGGATGGATGGGTGGAGATGGCTAGATGGATTGACAAAGGAAGGGAGTAGATGAATGGATAGGTGGAGATGTATTGGGGAATGGCTCAAGTGATTTTTGATCATGCCACCTGCATGCTGGAGACCCAGAGAACTCAGTAACATACATCTGCCCACTGATAGGCAGAAGCCTTGAGAAACCATGTCACCACTGGCATAAGCTGTAGAGTTAAAAGGTCGGAGAACCTGTAAGGAGAATGAGTGGGGTCACATTTATCATTTGGTGGCCTTTTGGTTGAGTCTTCTGATAATTCAGGGATGCCCACCCATTGTGAGTAAGTGTGGATCTTCCTTTCTCAGTGCACGAGTTCAAATGCCAGTTCTTCCATGAACACCCTCACAGACACACTATTCCGCAAACTATCTGGGTGCCCTTTAATCCAGGCAAGCTGACACTTAAGATAACCTATGTGTTGAATCCTATCACTGTCCCTTGATCCCTTACCCCATCCATACACACTCCCTGTCTTCATTTATACAGCTGGACCCTCCACCTTGGAATCCCAAAGGGGGTTACTCTTTGTTTTTAAGAAAACTAGCCCTATGCCACACACACGTGTGACATACATATAGGGCCAGGTGTAAAGGGCCAGGTGTGTGGCTGCATCTCTGCTGTCTGGATTCTCTCGAACTTTAGCAGCTCTGCTGTGACAACGGGAAGCTCCTACCAGGTCTGCCCCAGCAGCTACCTGAACTATATTAAAACGCGGGCCACCTCTTTTGGGATGGCCACACTGAGCCAGCAGGCAGGAAGCACGTGTTTCAGCTCAGCTGCCCTAGGTTTCCACTCAGAAAGGTGAGCTTCCGTGGTTGAGAAACTGGGAAATGCAGAGATCAAAGCCTTCCGCGAGGCCAGCGCGTGTCAGATCCAGGTGCCCTGGGGTCTGCACTTTTCTTCTCTTGTAATAAGTATATCCCTCTGTTTCCTTTGCTTTCCAGTTCATATACGATGAGGAAATTGTGTGGTGAGTCTTTAACATTTTCTTTTATTATTGCTAATTGCCAGTGTCTGTGTATGCTGGGTTGCTGAATCATTTTCAGATTTATTTTTGCAGACATAGATTTGCTAGCTTATGGAAGTGATAGACAGGGCTATCATTCTAAGCAACTTGCCTGTGACCTATTAGAGTGACAGTTGTGTCCCCCAAGGTTTCTGCCCTGCCTGCTATCAAGATACACATCCAAGGTACACAAACCCATGATGGCAATCAGACTTAACACGAAGATAAACAAGACTGAGAATGGGCCTGGTCACTGGTAACAGAGGTGTCCTGCTGAGGCAGTGAGTGAGGATAGGGTCTCAGATGCCACTGAGACAAAGATATGTCATGCAGATCAGTCAGAACTCTCCCTCATGACTTGTAGAGGAATTAAGCTCAGGGAACTTAAAGATCTGACTATAAAAATCAAGGAGCGGGGAAATGCCTGTCTCACAAGCAGGGAGGACTTGAGTTCAAATCCCCGAACCCCTTGGAAAAAGCCAGGAACGGTGGTACACATCTTGATCCCAGCACTGGAGTGGCAAAGACAGAAGGCTCCCTAGGGGCTGTCTGCCATGGATGAACTCCAGTTTCAGTAGAAGACCTGTCTTTAAAAAAATAAGGTGAATGATTAAGGAAAACACCCAGTACCAACCTCTGGTCTCACATCACATACATGTGGGTGTACATTCGTATGCACATGTACATATGCATAGACCACATACATACACATCAAAACCAGAAAAAAATTTTAAATGATTTTATAAGAAAATATAAGGACTCATCTCTGTGACACTGAACAGGAACTGAGTTTCCTAATTGAGATTCAGGAAGTATGAACTTCTGAGGAACAAGTTGTTGGTTCTTTCATCCTACGCTGTGGGTGTGTTAGCATCTCTGTTCATATGCTATACAGTTACCTGGTGATTGGCATGGTCCAGAATCTGCATCCTGAGATGAGACACCTTCTGAGAATACACTAAATGACAGCTGAGGGCAGCAATTGCTTGACCAGCTTAATGCCGGGTACCCAGACAATCCTGGTTAAAGTCCACTCCTGGTCTCATGTTCTTCAGCTGTGGATGGGTGGGGATGGTGGGTCTGAGCGTAGGTCTGTTTCTGGCCCGTGAACTACATGTTAGCAAAGGAAGGGTTCCCAAAACGATTGGCCATGCCCATTGTCAGAGAAGCAACAAAAACCTTGCGGCTTCTCAAGTCTGCCATCACAGGTACAACCCCACTCTCCACACACATAGCTTGTGGGCTTGGGCTATGCCTAGTTTGTGGTCCCCGGGGCTTCTGTGCCATCACCATGCACCTTGCCCAAGGATTGGGCCTCTTCCTGCCTGCTCCCATAGCTTCTCTAGTCCCTGACTAGACTCTATGTGGGCCCAGGTTCTCTTGGGGCAAAGGCCACGGGATTTTTCATCTGGGGGTGAGAGCTGGGGTTGGGGCTCCCCTGATTCCTGTCAACTCCCGTAATTAAGAAGACCCAGACTCAGCCTTTTCTCAGTTACCAAGAGGACTCTCAGTGGTAGATCAGCCATATGGTGTCCCACCTGAATCCCAGGGACGGCAAAGTGAGGAGATCCCACCTTACCGCTAACCTTGACCACGCATCCCCAGCTTGTGGGAACCATGGCCTCTAGCTCTCTAACCATATCCTCTCTCTCTTTCTCTCTTTTTCCAAGGTGGGAAGGCCTGGTGCTCATCATCTTGTACGTGTTTTATATTCTTATCATGAAGTAAGTGGCCTCTCCCGTTCTTTAAGACTTCGAGGTCCCCCTCCATCCATACCCTACTCATGTGGTTGGTCAGAATAGGGACTATCCTCCATCTCGTCTTCCGGTTCCTTTGAGGCAGCCTTCATTCTCCTTAAACGCCATCCAGGGGCATCCAGAGTGGGGGTCTGGCTCAGGCACTGGGGTTGCCCATCCTCAGGTTAGGGGGCAATGCTGGGTGGCTGCTGTAGGGTCGTTAGTTACTGCTCTCCCAAAATGATTCTCCAGCAAGGACCTATATCCCTCCCTATTCTGGGCAACTCCCCTGCCCCAGGGTAACCACTCTTCTGCCATTTCAATAAGTCTAGTAACTCAGTACCATTCTCAAAAGGCGCAGCAGCTTAAGGCCTGCTCCAGGGCCCCACCTCTTGGGGTATAAGCACCTTGTTCTGTGTTGGGAAACCTTGAGCTACCTGGGAAGCTGCCAGGGTCTAAACCACCTTAAAGCTGCCCGTGAGTAAGACTAGACAGCCGTAAGATGAGGTTCTGACATGTGCTTCAACATAGATGAACCTTAAAAAGCTCACCAAATAGAAGCAGCTGCTCCCCCAAAGACCAAATACTAGGAGTCAGTGTTCACATCGTATCTAGAAGAGTCAAGTTCATGGAGACACGCCGATTAGAGGTCAGAGAGAGGCTGCGGTGGTGAGGCAGGAGTGGGTACAGCCTTGCCGTCGGGATGATGGAAACACCGGGAAATACTAAGGGTGGTGGTGGAGTAAATACCATCAACTTCACCAGAGATCCTCTTCTCCTGCATAATTAAAGTGAAAGACATCTCCACGGGTGTTGGGAGGGGCCTCACCTTTATATAACACATTATGCAGATATTTCACAGAGTGGGAGCTTAAAGCGTCCAGCGGGAGAGTTCACCAGTGACTCCCTTTCTTCTTAGTAAACAGTCAGCAGAGACTTAGAGATGGAAAGTCACTCTCTTCTCTCAGGGGAGGGCTGTGCTGGCCAGGAGTGACATGGGAAGTAGAAGGTCCCCAAGCAGCCCACTTGAGAAACAAGTTTCCCGGGAAGAGAATAGCATGGTGGTGATGCCTCCTTTGGGCCTGTCCTGAGGGGTGAGCTGCATTGCCTTTATTAGGATACGCTTCTAAGGAGCATCAAGTGCATTGGCTGTTAGGCCTCTGACATCCCCAGGAGGACATTCACAGCTCAACAGAAGCAAGTGCCCCAGACTTTACAGGGTCCCAGTATTCTTGCCAAGAAACCCCTTACGCTCCATTGGAGAGCCTCCCTGCCTACTCTCCATGCCCAGTGCCACGTTGACTGTATACCTGATGCTCCACCCACCGGGGAGAATGGCACGCCCCTGCTCTGACCTCCTGCCTTACCTGACTCACAGGTACAATATGAAGATGCAGGCGTTTTTCACAACCAAACAAAAGAGCATTGCAAATGGTAACCCAGTCAGCAGCGAGCTGGAAGATGGTAATGACCTCTATGACGGTAGCTATGACGACCCTTCTGTACCGTTGCTGGGGCAAGGTAAGGCTGAGCAGACAGGAGCTGTGGACCCTTGTGGAACACACACACACACACACACACACACACACACACACGTCATACACACCCAAGATGAGGAGAAAGACCCACATTTAAGATGCTGATCGAATTGGCATTCACTTGGATGAGAAAGGAATAAAAGAGAAAGTCCCCTAAAAACAAAACAAAGAACATGAATTTCATCATAGGAAAAAAAAAATTCGTGCTTCCAGGGGCAGGCGGGCAGCTTGGTGGACTTTAGAGATACAGTGTTGTCTCTGTCCAAACAGGAAGCTGAAGGGACAGAAACTAGGCCTCTCTGTGCATCTCCAGTACCAGGCTCTGTCCTTGAGAAATCCATCCTGGAAACTGTCCCCTCCTAGGCTGTGAACCCATGCCTGGAGGGACATCGAGACCTGGGAAGACTATCCTCAGAGCTTCACAGGCAGCCCAGGCCAACACAGAGGCCTGCGTGGAGGCCCGCTCCAATGAACCACCTTCCTTTCCTAGCCCCTCTGGGAACCGAGGGCCTCTAGAGCCAGGCCCTGTCTTCTTGGTCTCAGCCTTGATCTGAGAGCTACCTCCTTGGAAATATCCTCAATTCTTAATAATCCAGCCAGCGGTCAGGTAACACTCCTGCCATGGGCCAGCTGGCCCACCCAGAGCAGCATTAGAGCCTGGATGGTAGGTACTTGTGCTAGGAAAGGGAAAGCCAGGGCTACGTGGCATCTTCCACCCTTATTCTTCAGAGCCCTGGGCAAGTCCCGGTGTTTTGAAGGGTCCTTTAACCCCCTTGGGGTATCAGGACTGGGTAGGCTCAGGTTCTCCTTGCCCGTGGTGGCAGCTAAGGGACCTCTCTGCTCCTCAGCCTTCTACACCTCTGTCCTGGGCAGAGCAGCAGTTTCCTCGCAAGTGCATTTTGCACAACTGTTTTCTGTTCTGCCTTGGTATTCCCAAGAAGAAGGAATTTGTCACAGATGCTCCACTGAGTGCTGCACCTTTCTACATGAAAGGGAGAGACTCACAGAGTGGGGGGAAGGGGTCCCGATTCAGAGGAGCCCATACTAGCCACTGGAGGTACCAATGAGGGATGGCCCATGAAGCCAAGAACACAGGGACGAAGGTATTCTTGTCACTTTTATACGTTGTGACAGAAGGGTTCTCCGTGGGTTAGCACCACTTTCCCCACCATCACTAAATCCAGAGTAACTTCTAGGAAGTTAGAAAACTCGTCACAGAGCTGGCCCAGGGGTACCAGGTCTGAGGGAGAAGCAAGTCTCCTACACTGCTTCTTAAACATTTACATTAGAGGTCATGGGAGGAAAGGGTCCCACAGGGTTGTATACACGAGGCACAGTTCTTAGTTTCTGGGTTCAGAGAAGTCTCTGCCTAGACGTGTGGTCTTGGTGACTGCATCCAATCCTTACCGTCCCCAGAAGATACTCCCTGAGGCCATTTGCTACAACATAACATCCCCTAAATAGAGGGGGTACATGGGAGGAAAAATTCACAGTAACACCCCAGGACTGAAATGACCAGAACTTTCTACCGCCGTTGCCATGCAGGAGATAACGTCAATTTCTCTCCCCCTTTCTCAGCCCCCTGGCAGGTGGCTCTCCAGCCATACCACAGGAAAAGATGTCTGAATTGCCTACTGATGTTTCAAGGAGTCCCTTGGGCTGGGGGTGTAGCTCAGTGGTAGGGTGCTTGCCTGGTACCCACAAACCTCTAGAAAGAATGAATAGGAAATGGCCTGCTTTCTCATATAAAATCTAAGGCTGTGAATTCAGATTCGTTGTCGAGGAAGCAGGGAGAAGCCTTTCCGTACTTAACCAGGTAGCTCAGCCCACTGCTTCAGTTTCCTGATTGGTTCTCTAGTGGCCTTGTTCACAGCCTGACAGCCAGGTCTACCTGGTCGCCAGCCGCCATATTGAATGAAGCTGATTAAGCTCAGAGAGCCCTCAAGGGGCCCTTCTAAGATGCCCTGGTATTGAACACAACCTAAGTTTGGAAAGAGAAGGGAGGGGGTAATACTGGCCTTAGATAGAATTGCCAGGAAAACATCTTATAGCTGAGTGCCCTCTCTCCTACCACTCTCAGCTTGGGCATGATGGGGGCCAGGGAGCCAGGTGTCACGGCTTCTGCCTCACAGGCCCCGCCCACAGGCTTTCTCCATGCGGTACCTGTCATGAGTCTGGTTCTACAGAATGGAGTTTGGCACACCTGCCGCAAGGGTTTGTGGGTGCCCCTCCCTCTGGCGGCCCAGAGCATCGAGGCTCCCCGTGGAAGGAGCCTGCTACTAACACACTCCTTCATGTAACCTCCCCCTCCCCGGCATCCCTGGCACCAGCAAGAGCTCTGCCCCCAGACTCTGCCGCCGCCGCACGCTAACCCACCTGTGGCCATCTGTGCCGGCCTCTGTGTCCTTAACTCTTCTTCTAAATTGTAAGTAATCTGCTCTCATCCTGGCCATAACACACAATCCACGAGCCCAAACCCCACACTGGCCACCTCTGTGGAGGTTAGTGTCCACCTCGGACAGGTGCACGGACCCCCAGCTGATTCTAACCCACCTGCCTCCTGTCTGCTGAGCCTTGCTCCCTGTGTGGGGTGTCGTGGTGTATGTGGGTGTGTTTGCGGGGGCAGGGAGGGCCGTTTGCTGTGCATTTTGCAAGTTCTTTCTTTTTTTTTTTTAACCACTAACTTTTGCATGAGTTTGCCCTTTGGATCTGCTCCTTGCTTATTCAGTTCTTCATAGGAGCTGGTGTTGGGCGCCGGGGGAACGGCCATATCTGTTTTCTTAGTTCCTTCGAGGGGACATGCTGCCTGTTTCAGGGTGCTGTGTTCATGGGTGGTTTGGCTACTAGACTTCCCCTAGCACCTGAAGGGCAGTGCCGAGTTCCTGCAGACACTGGCCCAGGGCTGGACCTTATGATGTATCTCTCTCAAGGGAAAAGAAATAGCACCCAAGCACCCTGGAGGGTATCAGGGTTCATCAGAAACACTGAGCCCTAACAGCAGCATGGCCTCAGATGAACAGGCTGGATCTTTGGTGTCTAGTCTAGGGCCTGGTGCCAAATCTTTGGCCACCCCACTTGCCAGAAACAGCCACCTCACAGCAATGAGGGTGGCCTACTTGAAGGCAGAGCAAAGGGTTCTGGGAAAAGTTCCAATGATACTGGCCTTTGTTTCCCAGCATTTCCCAATAAAGACCCTTATTGACTTGGAAAGTATTATCTGAGTCTCTAAAGATCAGGGTGGTAGTGGTCCTGTCTCCACCTGTCAGGTAGACCTGTCCAGTCATGAGTGGCAGATGTAAGCACCTGTCTATGGCGTAGGTAGGCTGTCCCATAGTCCTAGACAAGGCCTTGAAAGATCCTTGCAGCCAGCCAAGGCTGAACCCTGAAGAGAGAGACCCGAGAGAGCCAGGCAGCAACCACAGAGAGGCCAGGTGTGGCGCATCAGCGACAGTTTATCTGCTAGCTCTAACTTGTGGAGTCGCAGGTATTCCAGAAGTAAGCCAGACTTGAAAGGGAGAAGCTGGAGCCAGGCCTCCGACCTCAGGGAAGCTGCCGCCCGCCAAGCACACAGCCCTAAGATGTTGGCCATGGCAGGAAGTCAGTCACCATCACTAGGGCAGTGTCCTCCAAGGGCCCAACGCTGATCATGGGGTATGCTCTACAGTGAAGGAGAAGCCTCCCTATGGCAAAACCCCCGTGGTTATGGTGGACGAGATTCTCAGCAACAGCCCTCCCAAGTTCACCTTCCCTGAGGCTGGCCTGCGCATCATGATCACCAACAAATTTGGGCCCAGGACTCGACTACGGATGGCCAGTAGGATCATAATTAATGAAGTAAGTTAACCCAGCAAATGGGCACAACCTGCAACCTACAGATAGCATGTGGGTAGAGAGTAGCTATGGATGCAACCCAACATAAAATTTTAACCTTGCTTAAAATAAGGTTTTTGTTTTGTTTTGTTTTGCTTTGTTCTTGCAATTCAGTCACACAATTCTCAGGCATGAACTTTATAGATGACAACACCTACCATATTGCAGTGTTAAAAGGGTAGGCACACTGGCTGCTGTACTGGCTGGTTTTGTGTGTCCACTTGACACAAGCTGGAGTTTTCACAGAGAAAGGAGCTTCAGGTGAGAAAATGCCTCCATGAGATCCAGCTGTAAGGCATTGTCTCAATTAGTGATCAAGGGTGGGAGGGCCCATTGTGGGTGGTGCCGGCCCTGGGCTGGTAGTCCTGGACTCTATAAGAAAGCAAGCTGAGCAAGCCAGTAAGCAGCATTCCTCCATGGCCTCTGCATCAGCTCATGCCTCCAAGTTCCTACCCTGTGTGAGTTCCAGTCCTGACCTCCTTTGGTGATGAACAGCAATGTGGAAGTGTAAGCTGAATAAACCCTTTCCTCCCCCAGCTTGCTTCTTGGTCATGATGTTTTGTGCAGGAATAGAAACCCTGACTAAGACAGTGGCTAAACAGAAAGTAAGTGGTCTTGGGTGGGTCTGGCTCTCCCATGAGCCCTATCCCCTTAGGACTCTTTCTGGAATTGCAGTTATGGGAGGAAGGAAGGGGGAGGGGTCCGTAAGCAGAATATAGAGGAACCCCACTCCTGAAATATTTCAGTATTTGTCAGTCACTAGAGTTGAGCTCATTAGAGAAAGGGAACCTGCAGTATGGGGTTTTCTTCACAGTGTTAATTAGAGAGGAACCAAACATGAACACACGCCTGTTCTCTGTGGACTGTGACCCTTGAAGACTTGCCAGTTGTCTTAATGTTCTATTGCCGTCCTCCATGACCAAGGCAATTTATAAAAGGAAACATTTCATTGGGGGCTTGTTTCCAGTGTGTGTGTGTGGGGGGGGTGTCAGTCCATCATCCTAGCAGGGAGCACAGCAGCAGGCAGGCAGGCAGGCATGGTGCTAGAGAAGTAGCTGAGAGCTTAACATCTGATCCACAAGTTGCAGGGAGAGAGAGGGAAGGAGGGAGAGAGACAGAAAAACAGAGACAGAGAGACAGAGACAGAGAGCCTAGGCCTGGTGTGGGCTCTTACAACAGTTATTAACCTTTTAAAACAGTTTTTATATTTTTTGCTATGGCATAAGTCATAGCAGGGGGGAAGCAGCTGGACTGCAGAAGTTCCTGGAGGCAGACTCCCTCCTAAAACAGCAGGGGGACTGGATGGCTTAGGGGAGACACAGCTCAAGGTTCCCACACCCAGCACTTCCCTTTAAGACTTCTACATTCTTGAGGTCAAAGTCCACCCACAGTGACACGTCTCCTGCAGCAAGGCCACACCTCTTGACTCTTCCCAAACAGTTCCGCTAACAGGACCAAGCATTCAAACAGGCCAACCCATGGGGCCGTTCACCTTCAAACCACCATGCCGGTGAGTGGAGATGGCTCCTGAGGAATTTCCTCTTCACAGTCGCTGTTCTGGGTGCCTCATTTGAAAACGTAGTCATAAGCTGGCTATCACCCAACCAGCCTGCAAAGATACTCAGCTCAGAGGCTTAGCCCGTTCCCTGGCCGGGCTTTCTAAGTGCATTGTAGGACTTGCTGGCCTCATTCTCTGAAGCAAGCAGTGGCCAGAGGACTGGGATCCTGGGAATGAGTAGCCAGCGTATGGATGTCTACAAAAGCATCGTTCCCCAGTGATTAAAGGTTGTCTCTCTGGAACACTTTAAACTTTGATTTACTGCTAAGTGTGTCATCTGTATGGAAAGTACATTAAGCAGGGAAATGCCTTCTGGGTTTGAAATCGTCCTGGTCCATATTAGTGACATTTATTTCAGGACATTTTTATGGAATCCTGCCCATTTTTCCGTTAGCATGAGAATAATCCCCACAGGGTGCTGGGGGATGGTGGTAAATAACTCTGAAAGATTGGGAGCAATAGCTTTATAGTGTTTATCACACAAGGATTCGAGGTTGTTTATTTGTTTGAGAAATTTTGGCTGGTCTTGTCTTCACAGTATGATCCAGGCTATCTGGATCCTCCTGCCTCCACTTGGGGCTGGGCTTACAGTTATGTGCACCACACCAGGTCTGAGTGCCAGGTTTTGATGAGCTGGTGAATACAGGCTGTTGGGGTTGCGAGGTAGGGTAGCCTGGGAGCCACGGAGGCTGGGCTCAGGAGAAAGGATCCGAGTTCAAATGTCACACCCGCCACTGAATCTCTCAGTCTCCTTGGCTTCAGTTCCTCTGACTGATGTTCCTGAACAGGATGCTCCATCCACATGCATTGGAGGGTTGTACTTAGCCTAAGCGGTAATTTTAGGGACCGTCATAGAACTGAACAAAATGTTCAGTTCTAACTTATTTATTGAGACACTCCAAGGAAATAGCTTGGTCGGTAAAGTGCCCGTCTTGCAAACACAAGGACCTGAGTTCAATCCTCAGAGCCCACATTTTAAAAGCCAGGCCTGTTGGCATGTACTTGTAATCCCGGCACTGAGGTTCCATTTCAAACAAATGGCAGACAGTTCCTGATGCTAACCCAGTGTCTTCCACAGGGATGGTCACCCATTACATGCATACCTACACATTTGTGCTATGTACACATACCTTCATCTGCATGTACACATGAACATGCACATGTAAACACACACACTCACCCTATATGCACAATATGCAATGCTGTGGTCTCATTTCTTTAGTCATTTTGATGATTTATTTTTAGTTGTACTTATTCACATGTGTGTGGGATACATTGTGATCCTCTGTTGATTCTGTAAAGCCAGAGCTGCAACCCTCCCCAGTCATCACGTTCGACCTGCTATGGAGTGATGGCCCTTGCCTTCATAATTCTGACCCTGCACAGATTTGGTTTTTTGTTTGTTTTGGACTTTCTGGATGGCCTTTTTTGTTTAATCCCTGCTAACTAACCAAATTCTGTATGTTTAGGCCCAAATATCAAGCAAAGGCCCCTTTGCTCTTTCTGGTGGACTAAGTAAATATTGAAGACTGTGGGGCAAAAGTTGAGAAATACCCCTCACCCTAACACACAGAGTCAGACAGACAGACATAGACACACACATACATGCACTCACACATACACACACACACACACACACACACACACACACACTGCTTTTCCTGGTTTAGAAGTCTTTGTCTTGAACCCGTGTGAAGGCGGTTCTTCAGAACAAGGGTGGGCTTCCGTTATGAATGGTAATGGCTCCCCTTTGAGACCACCAGGATAGGTGCTGGGCATTGCATTATGGAAGTTTACTGAGGGCCACGGCGCCTTTCCTGAGTCTCTTGAAGTGGTAGGAAAGTTTGAATGGTACTGTGGAATGCCCATGAAACGGGATGGATGATGCATGAACCACGAGTAGGGGAAGGTGAAGAGAGCTGAGCTGAGATGGCTACAGAGATCGTGAAGCCGGATTATTCCTCCCTCCCCCCCCCCCCGCCTTTAACTTTTGAGATGGTGTTTCTCCTTACAGAGGTGTAACTGGCCTCAAAGTTACTATGTAGCCAAGCATAATCCTTGAATTTATGATCCTACTTCCCTCCCCGTCCCCCTGAAAGTGCTGGGGCTATAGGCATTTGCCACCAAACCTAGTTTATTCAGAGTAGGGATCAACCCAGGACTTCATGCGTGCTAACCGGTACCCAACCAGCTCAGCCACACCCCACCCCTACTGATTCCATGCACAATGCCTTCTGTCTGGGCCTGTGTTCTACAAAGCCCACAGAGTGAGCCAGTGAGACCTGCCAGGCTGGGGTGTCACCAAAGCTGCGTCTTGTCATTAGCTGTGGCAGAGGGGTGGCAGGAAGGGTGTGGCTTCGGAGGAAGATGCTGCCTTTTGGGGAATGCATTCGTAGGGCATGGACTGAGACGCAGAGAGACATTCTATTGCCGAACGACCTAGTAGGAAGATGCTTGGCAGCAGTGTTTGCTGGAGCAACGCTGACTGAAACTAGGGTCCATGCCTGCACACACCCAGGGTGGTTAAAGTGGACAGGACTGGCTACAGCGAGTGTCGGCGAGGGCGGGAGGTAGCAAGAAAGGAGGGCATCGCATGGTTCTGCGCCACTCAGCTCCGTGTCTGTCTTGCCTCCTGTCCCCACAGCGACAGAGGCTGATCAACTCGGCCAACGGGGTCAACAGCAAGCCACTGCAAAACGGGAGGCCCGAGAACATAGAGAACGGGAATGTCCCCACGGAGAACCCCGAAGACCCGCAGCAGGGCCAGGAGCAGCAGCCGCCGCCACAGCCGCCACCCCCAGAGCCAGAGTCCGTCGAGACAGTCTTCTTGTCGCCCTTCTCAATGCCTGGTGAGTCTGGCGGTGACATTGGGACCATGCCTAGGTCATCACGATGGAGACCCTGACCCCGGAGTGGTGGAGGACTGATACAGAGGGTCACCATTGGGTCACCGAGGTGCCCTGAGGTACTGGATAAACATACTATCAGTATTACAGGTAAGAGTTGGGTAGATGCAGACGCCATTGAATGTGGAGCCTGAAGGAGAGAAAGAGGCAGTTTGGCCCTCAGGAAGTACCAGTAACGTCTTGTGACCACACATGAATGCTATGGGCCTCTGTTAGTCTTACAATAAAACAAAACAAAACAAAACAACAACAACGAAAAAACAAAAGAAAAAAAACAGCAACCAGTGATACAGTTTTTATGGACACTAGTGGCAGGGGTATAAACCCGTGAGCAGGGAGGTGATCCATTGCATTGGTGCAAAAGTCAGCGGTCGAGAGCATCAGGTGTCCTGCGATGTCATTCTCTATCTTATTCCTTTGAGACGGGGTCT
Organism: Apodemus agrarius; assembly: GCA_964023405.1. Classification (NCBI taxonomy): domain Eukaryota; kingdom Metazoa; phylum Chordata; class Mammalia; order Rodentia; family Muridae; genus Apodemus; species Apodemus agrarius. The sequence goes on along the minus strand of OZ030011.1, from coordinate 21,590,607 downwards.
GTCACTGAACCAGGAACTAAGCTGGCAGCCAGCAAGCCCCAGTGATCTCCCTGTCCCTACAACCTCATACAACTGCATCTGGCTTTTCATGTCGGCACTGGAGATTCGAACTTAGGTCCTCCTGCTTGCCTAGCAAACACGTTTACCTGCTGAGCGATCTCTGCCAACCTCCGTGGGCACTCTTACACTCTCAGGCTCGTGTGCAGGGCATTTTTGCACACGCGCGACCTTACTTTCAGACAGGATATTCTAAGGTGGTACACTGCTCCTTCCACAGGTCACCTGACACAACTGGGCGTACTCTCTCCCGTAAATAAGCCAGATCAGACCACAGGCTGCCACGGGTCCTCAAGCATCCTCCTATCTCACTTGACGTCTTTCCTAAAGGCCTAGGGTCACCTAACTGCTGGGTCCTTACTGAACATATCCGCTCTTCTCTCTCCCATCACCTCTGCTCCAGCCACACTGGCTGGCCTCCTCAGCGCCGTCCCTCAAACACCCCACACACACCTTGGTACCTTCACACTGCCCTTCACGGAATGGACTTGCCTCCGTTATCTGTATGACTCCCCCATATCACTTCTGTTCCAGTGTCACAGTGTCAGTGTGGGCTTCCACTTCACCTTGTTATAAATGCTATACATGTGTGTGTGTGTGTGTGTGTATACATACACACACACACACACACACACACACACACACACACACACATATATATATATATATATATATATATATATATATATAAAATCTTGAGTGTCTCCTCCCACTAAGCTATCAGTTCCTTGGGGATGCAATCTTTGCCTATTGACTTCCATCTGTATGTCAGCACTGCATTTGCATACTTGGAGAGCCTCAGAGTGAATGAACTCAAGGGCTTTTCTGTGAGAGGCTCCAGAACCTACTGTGTGCATTCTCCGTCCTCAGCCGTCCATGAATCCTCTGATGTCCTCGGTGTGACCCTGAGTCTTAAGCACCGGACTCCATTCCTGGACACTCTATCCTACTGCCCACCCTCCTAGGAGGTAGCAGAACGCTAGAACTTTCCAATCCAGAGCTTAATATTTTCTAATAAAAAGTCTGGGCTTAGCATCTCACTAACACCCACCCTGCTTTGTCCCCATCTGAGTAGCTGACCTGGGCCTGCCAGTCTGGGCCCTGGGCAGCTGTGTCTGGAGATGCAGACTCTCCTGGGACCACAGACTTCCCTGGAGGTTCTGGATTAGGAAACCCCCACAGTATATGCCTTACGGCAGCACCAGGGCTTGTCCTCAAACTCGGGGACGAGCTCCAAGCCCCAAGCAGGGCCTGGAGGGCATATGTGTTCATGCTTCTCTGAAGCCCAGCCTCTGTGGCTTCCAGGCTGCCTTACAGAGTAGGTCAGCCCAAGAAGCTGAAAACATCTGTGGTACCCACAGCCCAGGGCTTTGTCTGGATTAGGAATTGCTAGCCCAGATCAAGCACCTTTTCTTTTTATACCAAAGAGAGACCCCCCAAAAAAATGGTATCTGCTCACTTACTGGGAGATTAGCTTGGAGGTTCAGCCTTTCCAGGCCCCCTCTGCCCTCCAGATGGCCCAAGGGAAGAGTTGTCTGTACCACCAGTGAGCTTCCCTGCATGTCCATGGGAGCCACACTGTGTATACTCAGTCCATTGGCTGGTCAGGGTGAAAGCCACACTAAGTTGGTAGCGGTTGTTCCTGAAATATCTAGGACCCTGAAAGCCAAGATATGTGTGTGGTCTTCTCAGATCTGAGGTTCTCCTTAGGACATGCTGATGAGGAGGACTTCCAGAGAGCAGAGTCCTAAGGACACAGCACACACCTCTGGTACAGGTAGACTGGGATTGGCGCTAGGTTTGTAAGAGACCGGGACATGGGCCTTGGGTTCCATCCTGGGTACCACCTTTACAGCCCTAAGTCATCCCGCTGCTAGCCCCATTCCTCTCCTGTGCCTACGGGGTTAAGTCAGGGGACACTGGGCTATGCTAATCAAAGAATCAATGAGGGGGCAGAGAGCATTGGAGCAGGACAGCAAGAAAGGCCGTCTGGAACCTGTGGTGACTGTCCCTTGTGATCTGTCCGCTGACAGGTGGGTGTAGGCAGCTCTGTGCGTCCATCTACCACTCCCCTCTAGCCTCTCTATTGGATTCCTGGTCCTGAAACATCCAGGAGACTGGGGGAGAGACACATGAAGGTCAGCTATTGCTCTGTAAAGTGAGGCAGCCCAGTGCGTGGAAGGATGACGTATTTCCGTTTCCTCCAAGCCTCGAATGTGGCAGAAGTGGAACAGCCCCTGAGACCTGCCCCCTCTTCCCTACATCCAGATCTGGAGCACCTCAGCCATGTAGCTGTGGGGTCTCTGGTTGGGGTCACTTCATAGGATGGAGCTAATTCAAGGGGGACCCAATTGCCTTCTGGGTGACTGCTTTGTGAGCTCTCCATGAGCCCTTTGGGAAGCTCGTGACCTTCCTCTGTAGTTGGGCCACTTTCTTTCTTGGCTCCAGGATGTCCTTGGGTGTGTGGCCTTGACCTGGCCAAGAACAGCAGCTTCCTGAGGTTCCCCTCAGTTCCATGCTCAGGAACTAGCCTGCTTCCCATATCCAGGGAAACCTTCCTCTGTGTACCAGAGGTGTTTACAGGGTTGCCCATGGAAACCATAGTCTCTCTTCCTCCTAGCTGGGAGCAGAGTAGCCATGGAAACAGTGCAGGGTGGTGACTGTCCCTCTAGGCGTGGACAGTGACCTGGGCCAGGGGAGGTGGGGGTTGAGGTTCACAGCCAGTTACAGGAAGCCAGTAAATTCCACACCCGTGACCTCAGTTCTGGGTTTCCTGGTCTCCTTTCACCTACTGATTTCACCAGCTTAGGCCTGTGGTAGCTCTCATCTGCCCCTAGGGGTGCATGAGGCTGGTACTTTCTCCACCAGCGCCTGTTAGAAATGGGCACCAGGGATGGGCACCTTAGGAAAGGGAAAGTCCTGTCCCTGGGGTCAGCTGGCAAGCACTGTGGCCATATCAAGAACTCAAGAGATCGCTGTCGGTCATGTTCATGCTGCTGCTTCTGAGTTGTTTCCCACAGGCTGGGGGTGAACTCTGGAGGCCTTGACTGTAGATTTGAAGTTCAGCCCCACCTTGCCCCAGCCCGGTGACCCACCACAGCGCCTCACTTTTCTGATCCACTTTCCTTCTGGATCAGCATCCACACTGTAAGATGCTGGCACTTACATATAGTGCTATGGTAATATATATCATCAGGCCTCAGAAGAACTCATGTGTCCTGTAACGTGTTTCATCCACATAGCATGTGCTGTGCCCACCCACCCTGATTGGACCACGTGCAGTGTTCTAGAAAAGTCACAGGCCCCAGAATTCCCATGGGCCTGGTTCTGCTACCATTTTGAAAGCCAAAGGCAGGAAAGAGCCGGGTGCCCGTTATGTGCCAGGCACTGGGCTACAGGCAGTTGCAGACAGTTGTTCTCCCAGTTACTCAACATCTGGGCCCCAGGCTCTATTCTGGCCTTAGGGTTGCAGTTGGCACAGGGCAGGCAATGATCCCTGTACCCTAAGAGCTTCCAGGCTTGCAAGGCAAATGTGGGTCAATGACCGCATGGTGTGTTTCCTATTATGCGTGTTCAATCTGTATGTAGCCCAGGCTAGCTGTGACTGCAGCCATCACAAAATCTACCTTCCTAAAACGTTGATACTACTGGGTGGTTCTCAGTCATGAATTCTATACATAATAGCATTGTGTTGCAGTATAACTAAAAAGTGAAATGAAGTGTGTGTGTGTGTGTGTGTGTGTGTGTGTGTGTGAGATTGTGACTATGACTGATCTGGGGCTTGTCAGATGGGCTGGCTTGCCAATGAGCCCCTGGATTCCACATCTTTAATGCTATAATTAAAAACAGCACCTGGTCATTCATTCATTCATTCATTCGTTCGTTCGTTCGTTCGCTCGTTTGTTTATTTTAATGTGGAATCTGGAGGTTGAACTCGAGCCCTCATTACAAGGCAAGCGCTTTACCCACTGAACCAGGCGCCTGGCCCTGCCCTCTCGTGAGCCTGTTGAACCCGAGTGGCCTCCTAAATGCTGTGTCCAAATGCAGTCACTTTGGGGGTTAGGGCTTCTGCTCGCAGTTGAAGCAGCAAAGGGTGCCGTTCAGTCCATGACAGGATCTCTCAGGGCTTCCACCATTACACATCTTCCTCGGTTCAGTGGGGCTTCTGAGAGTGTGCTGGTTGGAAAGAGACGCCTTTGGGTCCTTCTGTCCCTGGGAATCTGGCACTGATGAAATCACTCTGCAGATCTCCTGGGACTGCTTCCTCTTGGGTGGGTGGGGTAACTCAGCTGCAGTTCCTGGGATGGTGCTCACAGCTCCACCCTCTGGCTCCCTCTGCCCAGACCCCAGAGACTCAGAGAACTTTCTCTTACAAATGACCTTGCTCTTGCCTTGGTCACAGGAGCCCACCAGAGGCACCTCACACTCAGTGTGCAGCCTGAGGTCAGGGTAGGTACAGTCCCTCCCCTGTCACTCATCCCTGAGGCTCAGCTCATAGGCCAACAAGAACAGATCCCGGCTGAGCACTTTTATTCTTGAATAATGGCTTTATTGGGATATAATTAACACCTTTTCATGGGCTCGCCACGTGGTACAGCTGGCCTCACAGTCATTATTAGCATTCCCCCAAAGAAACTCCCCACCCCCTCCCAAGGCCTGGCAATAACTAACCTGCCTCCTGTCCCTTTAGCATGTTTTATACATATGAGATTATGTGGTTCGTTGTCTCTTGTTCTAAGCTGCTTCTAGTTAGCACAGAATTTTCAAGGTTTATCTTCACTGTAACAGGAACTGTACTTTCTCCTTTTAGTGAATATACCACACCTGTATCGATACTTGGGTTGTTGCTACTTCTAGGTTATAAGTTTTTGTAATACCATTAACTTATCAGCTATTTTTATTATTATTATTATTATTATTATTATTATTATTATTATTATTATTATCTTGCGGTGCTGGTGATCAAACTCACGCCCTTATGCATGTTAGGCAAGTGCTCTACCACTGAGCCGTATCCCCAACCCTGTAAGTGGTTATTGAAAGAACTAGTAGAGCCTCCTGCTCTATTAGAGGAGGCTCAGTAGATTTCCCTCATTGAAAGCAGTCATTCTCTGCTTCTGTGTAAAGGGTCACAAATAGTCTCTGAATAGTAAGTATTACTGGGAAGTTTTAAACTAGATCCCTTATATTCAAAATGGGAAACTGAGGCTTACTCAAGGGGAAATCGCCACTAGGCCCACCCAGACGTCATGTTGGATTTCTAGGAAATCCCAAGATCCATCCTAACTGCCAAATCAGAGTAGCAGTGGCTGGGGTGCTCAGGACTCTGACCAGGACAAGTGTCCCAGCGCTCCGAGCTCTTCCCTGATGCCTGGGGCTGGCAACAGAAGCCACACAGCTCCCTTCGCTCCCTTCGCCCAAGTCATGATGTTAAAAACAACAGCAAGCTTGCCAGGCTGTGCTCCGTGCTGTGGCTAATTCAGCACCCCTGCGGCCTTCTCCCTGCTCACAAAACCAAAGCTACAGGACAGGGGAGGGCCCACCTCTTCTCGATTCTGCTTTTCAGATTGAGGAACCTGCTGGGAAGCCAGACCAACAGTGAGTGATGTTGTTGTTGTTGTTGATGATGATGATGATGATGATGATGGTGATGATGGTGATGATGATACCTTTTGCTTTCTTTGCAGCCTCTGCAGACATGGGATGGGGGATGGGGGAGGTGCTAAGGGCCACTTCAGTATCCCAGTGTCTGAGGGTTCTGACACAGTGAATTTGAAGAAGAAATGAAACACATTCACTCGTAACCTAGACCTGAGGCAGGAGGAGCCTGGGTAACCCACAGAGGCGGGGGAGGGGGCTCTACTGTACAGCAGAGGCTCTCCTCAGCCCCAGTGGTCTCTAGTATCCACTGAGCATCTCAGGTTTGACTCTGTGGTGGCCCTGCTAGAAGGTCTGGCGGATTCCTGTTTCCCACCGAGGACTCTGCAACTGGGGGAAGCCCCGCCACAGGTGGGGCTAGCACCCAGGCCTGCCTGCCTGCAAGTGACGGCTTATGTCTGCGGTTCCTCCTCTGTGGACTGCAGCAATGGGAAGGGAGAGCAGTTGCTAGGACTGTGGCTGGTCAGCTCCAGGCTCTCTGCTGAAAGGGTATCCACCGCTTAACCCATCCTGGGTCCTCAGGGGCAGGGCCTGCGTTTGAATGCCCAGCCTGGAGGATCTTTGAGGAGCATGGGCGGGACTGTCCTAGTGAGGATGATCTCTGAGCTCGTTTCCGCTCAGAGATCCTAGCCCAGGGCTCTCTGAGACCAAACCCAAATAGGGGGACCCTGGCCTCTTCATTAACAGAGAGGTGCAGGTCAGGCTGTCCTCCATGTGAGGACGCTGGCTTCTGAGAGGTGACACAGCTTGCTCTCAAGAAATCTAATCCTAGCTCCCCAGCATAAGAGGGACATTGGGCCCCCGGGAAGGCCCCCCAGTGCCACAGAGCCACTCTTCCTGGGCCCTTGGTGTCCCTGTCCAGTCTACCTGTGTGTCGACCCTGAGTAGGGCCTGCCCCTGACCTTACCGATGCTTAATGTTTCCCCACATACCATCTCTCCCATCTGCCTCCCACATACCCGCAAATCTCAGCTACAGATCTCTACCTACCGGGCTCCTCTTTGACCCTCTAGAGCCCTTAGTATAAAACCCATCCATTTACAAGCCCAAGCAGTGCTTGAAAAGGAAGTATACCCTGTAGGTGGGACATAATAGGGTGAGTGACAACTCAAATCAGTGCTTGTTCTGTGCCAGGCCCTGTTCAGTGACTCCATATGCATCATGGGAAAATCTTGCTCTCCCAATTTTCAGCAGAAAGGAAGGAAGGAAGGAAGGAAGGAAGGGAGGGAGGGAGGGAGGGAGGGAGGGAGGGAGGGAGGGAGGGAGGGAGGGAGGAAGGAAGGGAGGAAGGAAGGAAGATAGATAAATAAAAAAGAAACCAAGATGAAGAGAGGGTAATTATGCTTCCAAGGTCACATGACTGTGCGCACATCAGAGCTATGATTCACACCTTGCACTACAGTTGGTCACAAAGCTATAATATTGTCAGAAAACAGCCAATTTACTGAAAAGTCTAAATTTATCCATGTCATAAAATGTCACAAAATAACAAAAAATTATTGTCTGTCCCTGGGATTAAGGGAATGGAAAACTTTTAAAAGATTATGTTGTTGGGTTTTGGGTTTTTTTTTGTTGTTGTTGTTGTTTGTTTGTTTGTTTTGTTTGTTTTTTTCGAGACAGGGTTTCTCTGTGTAGTCCTGGCTGTCCTGGAACTCACTCTGTAGACCAGGCTGGCCTCTAACTCAGAAATCCGACTGCCTCTGCCTCCCAGGTGCTGGGATTAAAGGCATGTGCCACCACTGCCTGGCGATTATGTTGTTCTTAATCCTGGAGGCGTGTACATGTCTTTGTACAGGTCCGACCCCCTGGAACTGGAGTTACACCCAGTGTGAGCCACCTGACGTGGGTGGTGGGAACTGAATCTGGGTCCTCTGGAAAGAGCAGCACAGCCTCTTAGCTCTGAGCCGTCTCTCTAGCTCAGAGATTTTTCTGTAGCATCCAAAGCTATGAGCTAAACCGCTGGAGTGCGGGTGGTGACTGTTGGTGGCGCCTGCCAGCCAGTGGGTAGCAGAACTCCCACAGGCTCTAGAATCGTGAGACTCGGGATAAGCAGGCAAATGGCACAGGGGAGCAGGGTGGAGATCTGAAGAGATGGTACCACCTCCTGCTGTCTTAAGACTTAAATAAGCCATCGAATTTCACTAAACCTCAGTTTGCTGACCTGTGAAATAGGGAGATTAGCCATCTCCAAAAAGGGATGTGGAAAGCAGGGTATTTGCAAACACTGCCTATAAAATGTGGGACACGGCATAAATATTGGACAATGACAAGACAGCATCCATTCATCTCTCCTGGACAGGACCACCTCCTTCCCTCCGTCTCTTCCCCCCAATCCCCGCCACAGCTCAGGCCACTAATGAGAGGAGGCTCTGTTTGTGACGTCACCCCTTCATTAGCAATTCATGAGCCTCTGTGAGGTATGGTTTAACTTCATAAAACAGAGTTTACCAACTAGAATTTATCCCAGGAATTCCAGTTTAGATCAATACATACCCATGACACAGGTCTATAATCCCAACTAGCTGGAAGGCCGAGGCAAGAAGATCTCAAATTCAAGATCTGCCTGGGCACAGCGAGAGTTCAAGACCAGCCCGGGCAACTCAAGAAACCCTATCTCAAAATAAAAAGTAAAAATAGATATAATATAGTACAGTGGTAGAGTGTTTACCTGGTGTGCATGAGGCCTTAGGTTTCATCCCCAATACTCACACACACACACACACACACACACATACAACACAACAGATCCATAACACAAATATACACAGACACACCACAACACACACCCACAATACAACACACAAAATAAATGCAGACATACCACATATACACACACACACACACACACACATATATATATATATATATATATACACACCATATACATACACATACATATACACACCAATACACACATTACAACACATGCACACACAGATACCACATACATACATATACATACATCACATCATACACATATGGGGCAGGGAAGTATTAGACAATGTAATATAATCAAAGGTCAACATCCTTTCTTAACTAATTTTTTTTAGCAGAACCTCTTCAAGCGGATACGCAGCCAGGAGAACCTACCACTGGCATTGCGTGTGAGAGGAAGACAAGCACTTGGGTAGACCTTTCTCCTAAGATGTACAAATGACTAATACGCCCTGAAAGATGCTAAGCACCCTTAGCAATTAGGAAAATGCTAATTCAAAGTGCAGTGAGGCCAGGTGTGGTGGCTCATGCCTGTAATCCCAGCACTTGGGAAACTAAGGTAGGAGGATTGCAAGTTCAAAGCTAGCCTGGACTACATGGCAAGACCATGTGTTTAAAACAAAGGACAGTGATATGCCACTTTCCACCCTTAAAGTGACAGAAGTCAAGGAAGAAAGATATAATAACAATATTATCCAAGAGGTGGAGGGAAAGTGCTTTGCATATTGCTGGAAGAGAAGTAAATGTTATTGCTGCTTTAGACTGCCCTGCCCCCCCTCCCCCGCAGCTTCTCAAAATGTTGAATAGGGTTACTATGAGCCCTGCGATTCATGTGTGTGTGTGTGTGTGTGTGTGTGTGTGTGTGTGTGTGTGTAATGGAAACATGCAAACACTTGAATTCAAACCACACTATTCGTAGTAGCCCCGGAGTAGGAATCACGTGAACATCTGTTAAGTGAAGGATGGATAGGTATAGTATGGTCCATTCAGGATGGGGGTGCAGCGTGGGGGATGCAACCCCAACCCTGGAAAAAGACATAATCATATTGTCGAATACTATTCATCTGTGAAAAAGGAATAAAGTATTAGCGTGTGCCGCACAGACATTGTGCTAAGTGAAAGAAGCCAGGCACACAAAAAACCCATCTGTTTCACTTAGATGAGATGTGCAAAATAATTAAGTCTGGAGGTTGAAAACAAGTGCACGGTTCCCAGAGTTTAGAGGAGGTGGGGAAAACTGTTAATAGATGTGGGTTTCTATTGAGGATGATGAAAATCATCTAGAATGTTATTGTACTGGAGATAAGGCTATATAAATACTAAAACTCACCTAGCCGAACACTTCAAGTGGGTGACTTTTTGAGGTGGTAATTACATCTCAAATGTGTGCAAATGGATTTAACCTACAGTATGGTTCTCAAACTATGGTCCAATCTAAGCAGCCACTACGAACTACCTAGAAATAAGCAACCACCAGGGACTGCTTAGAAATACGACATCCTCTTCCTCCCCCCTCCTCAACCACCTCCACCTCCTTCTCCTCCTCCCCCTTCCCCTCCCACTCCCCCTGACCCTCCTGTTCCTCTTCCCCCCAAGCCCCCTCCTCTTCCCCTTCCCCTCCCCCTCCCCTGCCCTTCCTCCTCTTCCTCTTTCTCTTCTTTCTCTCCCCCCTCCTCCTGCTCTTCTTCATGTTTATGGATGTTTTGCCCCTGTGTGTGTGTGTGTGTGTGTGTGTCTGTGTGTGTGTACCACTTGCATGCCTCATACACAGAGAGGCAGAAGATGGTGTCAGGTCCTCTGGAACTGGAGTGACAGGTAGTCGTGAGCCACCATGAAGATGCTGAGAAACAAACCTGGGTCCCCTGGGAGAGCAGCCAGTGCTCTTAACCCCCAAACCATCTCTCCACCTGTCCGTGGCTCCAACTACTGCAGGCTGGGGTGAGAGGAGCCAGGAGTTGGAGGCCAACCTGGACAACTTAGTGGAGACCTAACCTTTTTTTTTTTTTTTTGAAATGCAAATTCTCAGACCCTTCATCCAGACCTTCCAAAGCATCAGTCCTGTAGGGTGGTCAGATCCTTCCAAGGGGTTCTGAGTTTGAGAAATAGTGACAGTGTCAGCCACGGGGACACTTAGCTCCAAGGCCCAAGAAATGGGTGCAGTCCACCCCCAGGACCACTCATCAGCCACTCCCTTAACTGAGGCGTCTAATTAGTTAGCCATCCACATTAGTGTGAGGTTTTCATCAGCTGCTACATCTGTTCTTTTCCCTCCGGCATGATGGGCCATCTGCTCCGTTACAGTTCATTTTAAATACTTTTTTATCACATAATTAAACTGTAATGCTCTACTTTAAGAGAGAAATCAGAGTCTTATGGGACGAAATAATATCAGGTCCCATCTTCTTCTCCTGGGAGTTGATGTACCCATCAGTCGTCTGTGGTGCTGTTTTGCCCTGACAGTGCATGGGAAAGGGAAGGGCTGGGCACCAGGGGCGGCCCTCCAGGAGAATGGAGGTGGCTGTCACTTGGGAGGCAAGAACTCAGCCACTGGACCATCAGCGTTGGATGTTCCTTGGGATGGCCTCCCGGTCTTTTAACATCAATGCCTGCCACTGTGTGCCTGCAGTCCTCACTGAGAAGCCAGTGGAGACCTGTTCAAAGGCTTACTAGCTCAAAGGAAGTGGTACCCAGTTTCCAGTGAGAAACTGTCAGAAAAAAAGCCAGGTAGGTGAATCCTGAGGGATGACACTTAAGATTGACCCCTGGCCTCCTCACTCATGTGTATGTATGTACACACACACACACACACACACACACACACACAGAGAGAGAGAGAGAGAGAGAGAGAGAGAGAGAGAGAGAGAGAAATAACATTTAGCTTTCAAAGTGTATCACCCACTGTTTTCATTTCTTTTAAAGGAAATACTAGCTTCCATCCACTAAAGTGACTGTCAGATCCACTAGTATATGACACCCAAATGTTAAAAACCACAGCAGTAGAGACAGGGTCCGCTAGAGGATTGTTTCCTAGGAAACCAGTGGTGGGTGGTGATGCTAACTGCCTGGGTGGGACCAAGATGAAGACAGATGTCAAAACAATATGCAAAGCCCATATCGGCAAAAGGACAGACGCCTGGTACAGTTTCCTGTCTGTGAACCAAGAAATGTGGCCTTCTGCAGTTTGTGTCCCATTACTGAGAGGTCCCTGGGCATTTAGGGGGTTAGGATAGGGGGCCAGGCCCACAATTCCCCAAAGTGAATTCTTCTGTGCATGGGGTCGTAGAATGTCTCAGCCTTCCTCGGCACTCGGGATGGGTTGGGATGTAGTTGGCAAGAGAGGAGCCTGGAATTTGGGACAAACCATGGGACAGAAACCTTGTCTTGTCTTGCTGCGTATACACAGTATGGAGAGGGGTCTTTAGAAAGAGAGGGGAGACAGATGTTTTTCTAATAGCATAACCAACTGACTTGCTGATCTCCAGTTAACCACATTCTCTTGCCCCTTGTAAGCAGCTTGGGTTGGTTTGCTGTTGTTATTTTGTTTTATTTTTATAAGTTAACACACTTCAATTATAATTATTTAGGAAATAAAAACGCATATGCATAGCTCTCAAACTGACACACTCCAATCTGTTCTGCAATTTCTTTTTTTAAAAAATTGAGATATCATTCCTAGGCCAGAAAATGGACCCTCTATGATATATTTTCCTTCCTTATTCACAGAAAAGTGTGACCACCATCAATATATAATTCTTAAATATTTTTGTTATAAAAAAAATCACCAAAAAAATACCCACAAGTAAAGAAAGACTCTCTGGCCCCATTCCTCCCATCCTGGTAACCACTGGTCTCCTGTCTGTGTCTGAACTATCCTATCCCAGACATTTCCTCTGGATGGAGCCTCACACTGTGTGGCTTTTGTGTCTGGCTTCCCTCCTTGTCAGAATCATTCCAGCACTCCTCCCTGCTGAGGCACGCCTCAGTGTCTCCGTCCTTCTCCTGGACTCACATACCACCTCGGCTGTCCTCCCTGGAGCTTGAGTTGTCTCCATCTGGGGCAACCGTGTGAGCATCGGAGGCTGTGGGACAGCATTTATCTTCATCTCTCTTGGGTGTGTCTGGAGGAGTCCAATCCTGAGTCACAAGGCAGCTCTGCCAAACTCTTTGCAGGACCAGTCAGACGGCTTTCTAGGGAGCCTAGACATTTTGCATTCACACCACCAGCATGTGAGGATTTGTACATTTTCACATCTTGGCCGAGTTTATTATGTCTTTTTGCTAGAGTCATAGTTACGGGTGTGAAATAATTTTTAATTGTATTTTCTTAATGACTGAAGAGCATTACGTTTTGTGTGTGTGTGTGTGTGTGTGTGTGGCATTTTAAAATGGGCTTTATGGCCATTTATATGTGTCTTTGGAGAATGGTCTATACCCTTTTCTTCTGTATGCTCACACAGGTTCGTGTGTGTGTGTGTGTGTGTGTGTGTGTGTGTGTGTGTATGAAGGCCAGAGGTGGATTTGGGGCCTCATTTCTCAGGGGCCATGTAGTTTGTTTTGGAGACAGGATCTCCAGTTCCGCTCGTCTGTCCAGCTCCTGAGATCCTCCACAGCCCACCTCTTCCTTCTGCATTCTTGAACTTAATCCTCACTTCTTTTTTTTTTTTTTTTTTTTTTTTCTTGTCTTGGGAGGAGCGTGAGGTCCTGGGTTTTAAATGGTTCCCACTGCTGGGCATTCACAATCAGGAATTTCCTTCAGAGTCTGTCTCCACCACATGCCGTGAGTTTTCACGGTTTGTTTACCGTGTGCTCCGGTATTTCCTAATTTCCCTTGTGATTTCTTCTCTGACCTGTCAGTTACTTTAAGACTATATGCTGTGTGACGTCGACATAGTTGCAAGCCTTCCAGCTTTCCTCCCAATACTGAGTTCTGATTCCATTCCTTTGAGGTTGGCGAGTGCACTCTGACTGATGTCAGTCCTTCTAAACCCAGTGGGCCTTGTTCCACAGCCTCACACTCAGCCTGTTCTGGAGAACTGTCGGTGTGTGTTCTTCAGGGGAACATGTGTACTTCGTCTCTGAAATCTCTGAGGGTCAATAAGATGGCTCATAAGACAGTGGCTCTTGCTGCAGAGAGCCTGATGACATGAGTTCAGTTACCCAGACCCCTCCCCTCCCCTTCCCCTCCCCCTCCCCTCCCTTCCCTTCCCTCCTCCCCTCCCCCTCCTCTCCCCCTCCCCTCCCCCTCCTCTCCCCCTCCCCTCCCCCTCCTCTCCCCCTCCCCTCCCCCTCCCCTCCCCCTCCCCTCCCCTCCTCTCCCCCTCCCCTCCCCCTCCCCTCTCCCCTTCCCCTCCCCCCGGGCCAGTGCCATCCCTGCTGTTGGTTTACCTTCCTTATCTGGTCATTTTAAGGATCACAATGGACTAAAGTTAGGCAGCCAACAAGTATGGAGTCCTCCTGTTACTTCCAAGTGACTGGATGAGGACAAGTCTTTGGCCTCAGCTGCTTGAAGTCGCACAAGGTTAACTTGAAACAGTAGAGCAGGAGTGGACTAGCAGCCGTGTAACCCAAGGTCTTTCCTTCTCTCCCACTCCCCGCTCTGCCCCGCACCCCCTGCAGAGGCGAAAGGCGACAAGGCTAAGTGGGTGTTCACTTGGCCCCTCATCTTCCTCCTGTGTGTCACCATCCCCAACTGCAGCAAGCCCCGCTGGGAGAAGTTCTTCATGGTCACCTTCATCACGGCCACTCTATGGATCGCCGTGTTCTCCTACCTCATGGTGTGGCTGGTGAGTGACGGGAGCCCCTGCCCAGTGTCCTCCGAGCTGAGGCCCCACCTGAGGGCAGGCCACTGGCCTTGCTGGCCTCAGCCTCGTTCTCAGGAGAGCGTCGTATTAACAGAGGGCTAACATTCCCTGCTGTGTGCCTGAGAGTAGATGCCTTGCTCGGTTCCCTCTGAAGTGGGAACGGCATGCAAGGGGCTGCTCTGGGGGGTGGGGATGGTCAAAGTAGAGGGCTCCCCGTTTCTAGGGTCCCCAGAAGATTGTGAAGAAAGATCAGTGAGAGGTAGCCAGAGCTCTCTTGTCAAAAAAACTGCCCCTTTCTGTGTGACAAGCACACAGAACAATTCTATTAAAGGCCAAGCTTAGCCTTATAATAGACCCGTGGGATAAATACTTTTAGCATCCCCATTTTACTGATAGAGAAACTGAGGCATGGAGAACTCACGGTTGTTATGAATAACTGGGGAGAGTTGAAAACGAGTGCAGGTTTCCAGCGTGGGGACTAGGAGCAACAAGAGAGAGAGCAGATGGCTGGACGTCCGTTCATTGGGAAGGTCATCTGTCACATGCAGGCACTTCCTTAAGTCATTTCCTTTCCCTCCTCACAGAGGCCAGCACGAGGGACGGTGAGCAGGGCTCGGCTGGTGAGGCAGTGGGGCCAGAAGTTCTCTGTGGGCACAAGGGCCCCTTACCCTTCACCCTAGAGCAGTGGCTCTCAGCCTTCCTAATGTACAACCCTTTAATACTATTAGTCCCTCATGTTGTGGTGACCCCCAACCATAACACTATTTTTGTTACTACTCCATAACTATAATTCTGCTATTGTTGTGAATCACAATATAAATATCTGATATGCAGGCTATCTGGTATGCAGCCCTGTGAATGGGCCATTTGACCCCCAAAGGGTCTTAACCCCCAGGTTGAGAACCACTGCAGAGGAAGGATGCAGGTTAGCAGGAAGGATGGCTGTGGGGAGTCACACAGGCAAGTGCCTGATCACTGAGACGCATACCCTGCCCAAGAGAATAGATTTGAAGCCTAGCCCTACCTCTTAAGACCATCAAAACGGAGTGGGCGAGTCATTGACCCAACTCCTGGAGCCAAGGTGAGCCCTTCTGTGAAGCTGGGGTGACCGCCACTGCCTTTCAAGGCTATTGGCTCATTGTTAGGCCTCCTGCTCCCCATGAAGCCACCACCTCATTTCCCTTCTCCCCAACCCTGTGTGTGCAGAATGTAGCTAGCTGTTAGGATCCTGAATAGCACAAGGAATGTTTTTTTGGTATTGGTTGTTTGGTTGTTTTTTGTTTGGTTTTTGGTGGGCTTTGGGGGGGGCTTGTTTTTCTGTGTTGGTATGGGAAAAGAACTTGAAATAGTTTTTACCCACATCTCTAGCAAAAGACACCTCTCAAAGATGATAGCAGCTGTGCCTTGAAAGAATCGAATCTCGTATCTTGCTTCCCTGAGTAGAATGAGAGCAGCCGTCTTTATGTTTTAAAGGGACCGGTGATGTTTCTTACTAAACCATGTTCCCAAAACATGACAAGTTTAAAAAAAAAATGAGTACGTGTTGTCATTTGAGTAGGGATGGGGATTAAAGAATTTGTGAGGTTCTTCTCTCATTACGGAAAATGGAGTCAGTACTGTCCAAGGAGCTCACGGTGGCATTGAGGTGGGAATGTCCCAGTATCTTTATTTACAAATCCGACTTTTGTTTAGAAGACCAGAGTCCTAGCCCAGGCTGGGAGGGAGGGGTAATGGGAAACACGCTGCTAGGCCAGTCTGACCTGGGCAGGCCTTTGAATGTTGATGGCCTTGGTTTAGGGAAATAGAACTATCATGAGGGTAGCTCACTTTGATTCTAAAGTGGGCCCACTCTGGCGGTCCATGCTTATTTCCATGGCGTCCTAATGAGGCTCTAGGGAGGAGTGAAGCACAGGAGGGATGCTGGAGAGCAAAGAGAAACTCAGAACGTGGCTCTGCTTCCTGTGATATCCCTGACCCCTGACCCCGGACCCCTGACCCCGGAGTGTGTGGGCATGCCCACAAATTGTGTGCGCACAATCTGTTCCTCCACCCTGCTACTTCTTAATGATATGGGTCAGTAGTTTTAAAAGGAGAGATGGTTACAGGAACTCCGTGGTAGCTCAGTTACTACTCTTAAGATGTCTAGCGCCACCCACGTTCATCTAAACTTATTATCACAGCCAGTGTTTTCTGTGGACTTGGGGATGATGGATCAGTTGTTCCTGTGTCTCTCCCCTTCCAAAGCCAGGGCATGTTAGCAGTGTGTATTATCTGATAAAATGAGGTGTGTTTGTCTCCACTCAAGAGCAGGAGTACCTGGCAGTGTGTAGGACCCACCCTCGGTGTGGGCAGTATGTTCAAACTCCTCTGAAGTCCTTCCCCCAGGTTCTTTCTGTAATGCACACATACTGGCACTTGGGAAGCACCTTTTGTCTGGAGCTCTCAGAGCCCTGAGGTCTGTGTGCTCTCCCTTTCCTGTCCCCCATAGAATGAAAACAAATGATTGAAACAAGAGCATGTGGCATTGGCCAGGTACTCACATTACACTTTCTTGTTTCATCCTTGCCACTGAGCCCATGAGAGAGCCGAGGCTTAGGGAAGCAGGCCAGATTGTCCAGAGTCATACGTCAGTGGCTGGGACTGGATCCATTAACTGATCCGAGTTTCATTTCTGTTGCTGTGAAAAAGAAAACCCGGACTAGAAAGTAACCTAAAGGAACTTAAGACCATATCACATCCCCACATTCAAGAATAGAGAGAGAAGTAAATGCCTAAATGCTTAGAACTCAACTCCCTTTCTTTACTTTTCTATGATTCAGGACCCGAAACTAGAGAATGGTGATGCCCATAGTGGGCATTTAACAGTTAAGCAATCCCCCACAGACATACCCAAAGCCAACCTCATCTAGACAATTGCTCCTTGATACTATCTTTCTGGGTAATTATAAAGTTGCCTTAGGTTCTTTTCTTTCTTTTTTTGCTATAATGAAAAACTATGACCAAAGAAACTTGAGAAAGAAAGTTTATTTGGCTTATACTATCACATTACTCTTTATCATTGAAGGATCTCAGGACAGGAACTCAAACTGGGCAGGAACCTGGAGGCAGGAACTGATGCAGAGGCCATATAGGAGTGTTACTTACTGGCTTGTTCCTTATAACTTGCTCAGCCTGCTATCTTCTAGAACCCAGGACCACCAGTCCATGGATGGCGCCGTGCACGATGGGCTGAGCCCTTCCCTATCAATCACTAATTAAGAAAATGCCTTATAGCTGGATCTTAGGGAGGCAGTTTCTCAATTGAGGGTACTTCCTTTCTGATGACTAACTTGTGTCAAGCTGACGAAGCTAGCCGTCACAGCTGAGATGCGATCAGTTCTGAGGGCCTCCACTTTTGATGATTTCTAAAAAGAGGCAAGCTGCGGCTAGAGGGTAAACCAGGGTGGTCCAGATGCCTCCAGAGCTTTCTATCCGTCTGCCCAAACTCTGCAGCCAAGGGTTCCAGCCAGCTCTGAAGTGTCATCGTCTCAAACACTGTCAACCCTGTGACTGCATTCAAGATCGTGAGAAGCCCTTGATGCAGCAGATTTGGGTCTTGGAGTTTCTCCTAAGGAAGTAAAGAGATGTCAGTTCAGAGTCCGACATACAGACCTATTGATGGAGAGGAGCATTTGCCTGGGAGTCCATGCCCCAGTGCTGAGGAGCTGGAGTCCATGGGGATCTGTACTTAACCTCTCTGGTTCTCATATGACCTAATAATGGTGTCCTCCTCACTAGTGGGCAGTAAATAATAGAGTGGGTAAGATTTTGAAAGTAAGCTACCTTTGTAGAGTTCCTGGTATACATAAAGTCCTCGATAGAGGTCCAACGAGAAGCCATCAACATACCTATTGGAGAGGGATTAGTCAGGAGGCACAGGCAGTACAGTGAGAGCTAAGCATAGTGCTTAGATGAGAGTTGTGAGTGGCGAGGTATTCATGGTATTACATGAAATAAAGTTACCAAACAGATAGTGATAATATGATCTGGACACCCCCCTTTTTTCCTAATACACACCCCCAAAACAAGGTCAAGGATACACAGACATTCACAAATGTGGTTTCCAGCCCAGCAGCTTCAGGGCACTAAAACCTGAATGCAAGTTGTCAGGCCTCACATTGGGACCGTGTGGTTATAACAAGCCCTCCAAGGATTGTCTGTTCTCAGGGACGAGACCCACCTGCAGATGGAATGTGCTAAGAGCAGTTGTCAGTGGCTCTTAAAAGTTGGCAGTCAGCTGCTCTTTTCATTTAATTTTATTTTTAAAAACGTTTAATGCGGGACTGGAGAAAGAGCTCAGTGGATAAGAACACTGGCTGGCTGCTCTTCGGGAGGACCAGGTTCAAATCCCATCACCCACAGGCAGCAGCTCATACGCATCGCTAACTCCAGTTCTGGGATATCTGATGCTTCTTGAGTACTCCATGAATGTGATTCACGGACATACATGCATGCAAAACTCTCATACACATTAAATACATACATACATACATACATACATACATACTAAATAGAATGAACAATTTTAAAGAAAGTGTTAAAGCAATAAGCAGATACTTCGTGATGGTGGAGCCAAGGCCAATCAGGAAAGATTTCCTTGCTGAGGGTGGTTGCACACACCTTTAATCCCAGCACTGGAGAGGAAGAGACAGGAGTGTGTCTATGAGTTCAAGGCTGACCTGGTCTCAGGGGCTGAGCTCAGCTGGTAGAGAGCTCAGCTGGCATGCATTAAGGCCTGGCTTCGGTCCTCAGCACCACATTACCAGGTGTGGGGTTGCATGCCTGCAATTCCATTATTTAGGAGGTGGATGGAAGCAGGAAGACTCAGAGTTCAAGGCCAGCCTGGACTCTATAGGGCCCACCTCCAAAAAATAAAAAATAAAAATAAAAAAAGTCTTCACAAATAAACTGTCAGAGCACACAGGGCAGGGAGTTTCCAGCGCCGTTACATTCTAAGTTGACCCTGACCCTCGCTCTGGCCTCTTCTGCAGGTGACTATTATTGGATACACACTTGGAATCCCTGACGTCATCATGGGCATCACCTTCCTGGCAGCAGGCACAAGCGTTCCAGACTGCATGGCCAGCTTAATTGTGGCAAGACAAGGTATGGAGGAAGCCCCCAGTACTCCCTGGCAAGCCCCCTGTCTCCGCTGGCTGAGTGATGGCTCTTATGACTGACAGTTGTCAAGTCCTGCCCAGGAGACTGAGGCATCCAGAATTTGTCATTTGTTAGAGACCACTCGTTCTTGGTGCTTGGTCACTATTCCTGGAGAGACGTGGACAGATATCTATCCACCCCATATAGGGCGCTGATGACAGACCGAAGAAATTAGTCCATCTGAATCTAGCCTGGGGAACCAGAGAGTTTATTGGCATTACTTACAGAGTGTGGGTGGGGGAGGGGCCACTTACAGGAACATGGGTGACCCCCAAACCTCTCTGCATCGCTGAGTCCCGTTCCACCATGAATGATGACCTCATGGAAGCTGCATCCCGGGACCCACCCACCACCCCCTCCTGTATCCTAGCCTCCAAGGCTCCCGTGGGGAGGGGGATGCCAGAGCCAATAGGCTTTGTGCCATTTGGAGGCAGGAGGGGAGGGACCAGTGGGTAGACTCCCAGGAAATGGTCTGACGTCCTCATCCCTCTCCTGCTTGGGAAGTCAACAGTCCCCCTCCCTTCCCCACAGGCCCATCTGTCAATGTGCTGGCCTCATTTCATCGCCATGACGACAGGGCTGAGGTTATCTCTGCTCCTTGATGGATATGGCATCGTCTTGGTATGCCCAGAAGAAAAGGCCATACTATAACAGATACTGAGACAGACCCCCTTAGATCTCTCAAAGTGCTTTCCTATGTGGTTGTTTTAGAGGAGACATGTCCTGAGATTACAGCATGGGACGGGACGGAGCCTCCACCTAGAAGTCATACAGCAAATGAGCTGACGACTATAGGGATTAGTTCTTTTTGTTCTTCTGCAACCAAATTACTCCACAAAACACAGGGGAAGACCAGAGAGCTCAGCCCATCGAAGCAGAAACTGCAGGGCACACAACCTGGCCCTGGGCATGGGTGGTAATGAGTGTCCAGGTGGTGCTGGGTCAGGAAGCAGAGGCTGGAAGTTGTTTCAAAACTCAGGCTCCACTTCCCAACGGCTCCACGACATGTCTAAATAGTGCTCAGAACCTGAGCCTGTTGGAAACATTTTAGGTTCGGGCCACAAGAAATGAGAGCCATGTCTGACTCAGGCAAGCGTCGTGGGACTCCCAGACTCTGGCTCTGTCTGTTCTCCCGGATTCTAGAAGGCGCGAAGTGTTTTGGCCTGCGAGTGTGGGTTTTCTTTGGGTTTTAGGAAGTGACCCAGGTGGAACGAGATGGAGGATGGCAAAGACTGATAAGCCTGGTCTCTCCCTCTCTGCTCCTCTCTGCCGAGGAGACAGCCTCCCAGAGTGGGGCTAGAGCAGGCTTTCCTGGTGGGCAGGAATTTGAAAGTCCATGGGAAGGGAAGGTCAAAGAGTAAGACTAGCCTCAGGAGACAAGAGGAGAGGGCAGTGCCGGGCAGGGGTGGGGGGTTGGGGGGTGGGGGGAGGGTTGGCTCTGCAAAGCAGTGAAGAGAAGGCAATGTGAGAGAGTGTTGGGGGGGGTAGGTAGGCAGGTGCCTGACAGAATTCGAGGTCACTGAAGCACAGCTGAGGGGAATGGAATTTACTTGGGTGACTTTTGACCTTTCTAGGGCAGCTCCACACAACTGAACTTACTACGGGAAGTTTGAAACCAGGGCCTGGTACCTGTGGGGCCTGCTCACCCTTCCCATCCCTGCTTAATTCCGTGTGTGAACGGCAGCCCTCTGGCTTGCTTGGCCTGTAGCTGTGCCCGCCTGGGCTCCGTTTCTGCTGTTACCGGCTGTGTGTCCTCCCGTAAAACTCAGTCACAGTCAGAGGCTAGACATGAGTTGGAGGCAGCGTGGGGACAGCTCCTTGCACAATACAGCGAGTGAGAAGAAAGCTGAGGGACTCGGAGCCTCTCAGATAGTCAGTCACGTGAGCCTAGGGGAAGTCAGTCCCACTAGTCCACAGCACACAGGTAACAAAGTCTCCCCTGGGTGGGGCTAAGGAGAGACAAGGCCAGAGGATGTTTGGCTTAGACACAGGCAGGAAGGAATGCAGTTCTAGATGCCTCGGGGTTTGGGTAGTCCCAGAGGGTTCAATGAAAGGTCTCATTTAGGAACAGGGACAAGCAGGGTTCTAGAGCAGGACACTGTCATGCAGTGGCTACAGTGGAGGAACTGTGGGGGGGGGGGCTGGGCAGGGCTGAGGCCTGGGGTGCAATGCTGTCCCAAGTTGATAGTGCTGGGGTTGACAGAACCCAGTCCACATGGTCAGGGTAGAAGCTTCTCTATGACAAAGGGTTCAGAGCCCCATTCAGAGTCAACTGTGTGAAGCAGGGAATCACAAAGGTGCTCTGACAGGAGCTTCTGCACCGGGCCTCCTTACGGGCTCCCTGCAGGCATGGCCTGGCAGGTATTGACTGGGGCACCCCCAATATCCAGACCCTCAGACCCTACACAGCCATGCTCAATCAGGACCTGCTTGTTACAGAAACCCCAGGTGACGTGTGCACTGGGTAAGGCGTGACTCACACTCTCTCTCCTAAGGCTCCTCAAAGAGTTACCTATCTTCCCAGTCTCCTGTGCAGCTCAGACATTTGCCCGGAGAAGCACTCAACCCCTCCTCTCCAAATTCCCACATCTTTAGCCTATCCTCACCAGGTACGAGTAGCTGGTCCCAAGCAATCACTGTACAATCCTTCATGGTACTTGAGGCCAGGAGCCTGGTAGACCAGAGTCCAGATCTCAGAGTCCTAAGCTGCCAAGATTCTAAAATTTTTCACACCCAGGAAGGAAGGGGCATGCACTGGGGGTCACCAGAGAACAGCAACGAGAAGGCAGGAGGGGAGGTCTGGCTCACTGGAGGATAGAGAAGGCAGTGCTGGGTGCTGGGTAGATGTCATAGCTACCTACATGATGTTATGTTTGTAGACACTCGTGTTTCAAGGCTGGGCCTTCTGCCCACATTTGAGGGTGCCAGGTTAAAATGTCAGAGTTCCACCAACATGAGTCTTTTCTTAAAAGTTGTTCTAATTCTTCAAGAGAGGAAGTGCCTCGGCTGTGTGGTCAACAAGATCTTGGACAGTCGGGCAAGAAGGAGAATAAACACTAGCCTCTGACTGGGAAGAGAAAGGTCACCTTTCCAAAACCACCAGAATGTAAGATTTGGTGCTCTGTGGACCCAGATAAGGTCATGGATGCCTCTGTCTGGGCATAAATATGCATCATGGCTTGACAAAAAGGATAAGGGCCCAGCATCCTGAGGCTGAGCCTCTAGCAAAGGGTCACCTGCCCTTGGCCACCTGCCCCATGATAGTGGTGGTCCCACCCAAACCCATCAAAGCTGAGGGAACTACAGGACACAGAGCCAGCGGTGTGTCCGTGAGAATGGCAGCTGTCAGACCTGACCGGAGAATAAGGGAGGAGCGTGTGTTCTTTTGCTAAAGCCAATGTTGGCGGGGGACTTAAACAGGATTTCTATCTCAGATTCCTGAAGGCTGGAAAATGAAGGTCAAGGTGTGAGCAGGGCTGGTACCTTCTGGCATCTGTGAGGGAGAATCTTTTCCTCTCCCAACTCTACTTGGCCACCTTTGTGCTTGCGTGGTTTTCCCCCATGTTCTGTTGGTATCTGGATTTCTCCTTTTCCTAGGACTCCAGGACCAGGGCTCAGCCTAATGCCTTCATCATAACTCATTTCCTCTAAATAAGGCCACATCTGAAGTGCTGGCGTGGGGTCATATGTCCAGATCCCATCCACAAAAGGAACCTTTTAGGTCTCATGAAGAGAGGGAGTCTTAGACCACACAGAAATTTTACAAGCATAGAGCCCCAGAAGGGCTCCCCTTCTTTTGAACATCCCTGATAGAGGGGTTCAGAGAGGGAATGAGGGTTCCCCGAGACCCACTCCTGATGGAAGGAATGTGTTGCTTGTCCCCCAGGGCTTGGAGACATGGCGGTCTCTAACACCATCGGAAGCAACGTGTTTGACATCCTGGTGGGGCTCGGCATCCCGTGGGGCCTGCAGACCATGGTTATCAATTACGGATCCACAGTAAGTCCCGCTGCTTCCTGAGGAGGGGCATAGGTGTGTCTCAGAGGGAGGGACGAGGCTCTCGCAATTCCAGCCCGGAGTTCCGGGGAGATGTGCTACCCTTGATCCCTTGCACCTCCTTCGATGGCTTCTACAACAGCCTAGTCTGCAGGAGGAAACTCAGGCTTCTTACATGCCCCTCAGGGTCTCTTCCTCTTGCATCAGCCCACCAGCACCTGTCCCCATCCCGGGCCACTTCCCGATGAACCAAGTGCAGACTTGCCCCCACTGTCCCCCGTCTGTCCTGAGGCTCTGGCCATCCTGCATGCATCAGCAGGAGCCCTGTTTCCCAAAGGAGAGAAGGAGTACTCTGAAGGTGGGGCTTCAGGGTAGACTGGCCGGCCGACTCAGAGCTCTGTGGCCCGTGTGCTTCACTCCCCAGGTGAAGATCAACAGCCGGGGTCTGGTCTACTCCGTGGTGCTGCTGCTGGGCTCTGTCGCCCTCACTGTGAGTTCTTGCCATTTCCAAACGGAGCGCCATGCACACTTCATCTTCCCCAGCTCAGCCTGGCTGGGCACATCTCCCTGTTACTTTCCCTCCATGGCGAGGGGCAAGCCAGGGACATATATATACTTAAAGATACCCCCAAGCTTAGAATAATAATAGTAATAATAAATAATAATAATAGTTTATTATTATTATTATTATTATTATTATTATTATCATTATTACTTGCCAAGAGCACCTGTAACCGCCATGGTACTTCATCCTGACCAAGTAAGGTGTCACCAGAGGACCTGGGAAATGACCCTGGTCAGTTAAGACCTTACCAAGGACATAAATTTGAGTCCCAGAACCCATGTGATCAAAATCAGGGGTCATAGTGATGCACAGTTGTAATTTCATCTTAGGGAAAGCAGAGACAGGCAAGTCTTTAGGGGCTGGACATCCATCCTAGCCAAACTAGAATATTCCAGGTTCATTGAGAGACTGTCTCAAAAAGAAGGTGAATAACATTTGAGGAATGACAGCCATGACTGTCCTCTGACCTCTACAGGTATCCACATACACGCATACGTGCACCCACACATGTGCACACAGACACACAAAGATATCACTAGGGTTGTCATGTCACACGATTACATTTCGTTCTGACTAGTCCAGGGAGAGAAAAATTCTCCACACCTGCCCACTGAATTGACAAATGGGAGACATGACAGTCCTCAGGACAATGTGTAATGACAGTGAGATCCTCCCTGCTCTCATGCATATTTTATAACTATGCTATTTTATTTAATCCTCACCACTCCTCATGAGAAAGGTACTATTACTCCCATTTTGCAGAAGAACTTAAGGCTCAGACATTAAGCAGAACTGGGTTTTGAGGCCAGGTTGTTCTGCCTTTACAAAGCTCTCTGCTCTGTGGAGGCAGCTGTGGTCTAACCTAGGGAAGCTTTGATTCAGGGATAAGAGGGCTGTGGGGGTTGGGGGTGGGGGTGAGGGAGCTCGTTCTCCCAACATATATAAAACAAAGTGGGGCCCCAAGCAGAAGTTGACCCAGAACGGTTCAAATGAGCCTGGGAAATCTGCTGAAGAGAAAAGATTATGATGCCAAGTTCTGAGGCAAAGGGGAAGATCTGGTTTCCTTAGAGAAGGTCCATGGCAAGCCCATGCTTCATCCTGAGGAAGTGACCTGTCTCCTTAAGGGAGGGCCAACACGTGCGAGTGGCTGCTGTCAATTGAACCATACCATGGGACAAGTCTCAGAGTCTAGTCGTAATTGGACCAGAATCTTGTCTACATTTTGTAGAAAGAGTTCTAGAGTCCACACTGTTACTGTTTGGTAAAATGTCCTTTGGGTCTCTCAGCCCCACCAAGCCTAGCTCTCCCTATCTCCTACCAGGTCCTTGGCATCCACCTCAACAAATGGCGCCTGGACCGGAAGCTGGGCATCTACGTGCTGGTCCTCTATGCTGTCTTCCTGTGCTTCTCCATAATGATAGAGTTTAATGTCTTTACCTTCGTCAACTTGCCCATGTGCAGAGAAGACGACTAAAGCTGAACCGTTGCCCAGGAAACTGCTGTGGCCACCAAGATGCTGCCGTCCTCTCTCTCTCTTTCTCTCTCTCCACACAGGTCTCTACTGCCTTGGCAGCCACTGTCAATTCTTTCATGAGCTGGAAGGAAGGGCCACCATGGTCTCTGTCTGGTCAGGGGCCAGGCTGCTGGGCGTCTGTCCCCGCATGACAGGGCCCGGCCATTGTTTGGTCAGCTCCACAGACTCTTGGCTACCAGCTGCAGGGATACTTCGTGTCTCTTCTCTCTTGCACACATTAGTCGAAAGGACTCCTGTGTGCTGTTTGTCTTTCTGTTACATGGGCAGCCTCAAAAAATGAGTCAGTCCGTGAACACGAGGTGTCCTAGGTGAGTGCAAAGTAGGCCAGAGGCAAGTGTCACCTCTGGGCCTGGAAAGCAGACTCCGTTGTTACCGTGACTCTACTGGGAACACTGGAAACGTGGAAGAGAGGAGGCATCAACCCGCACGGGCTTTCAGCCACTGCAGTTATAGGAAAAATAGGAAGCGTGGAATCATAATTTCCCAATAGAAGAGAGCAAAGCAAGCGAATACTGTTATCCTTTTTTATTGACACACTCAGAAACTGAGCAATGAAATATCAAAAATAAAAACATCACATATAGATCATCATACTTGAAGAATATCATTCCACACAAAAGGATCATTAACAGAGAGCGAATAGGTGACCCTCAGAGAAAAAATCCTCTGTGTGTCTCAGAGACGATTTGGTTTGGAATATAGAAAAGGTGGACGACCACCCAGAAACAGGTGCTAACTCAGAGACACAGTGGGGAATGTAGCCACAGCTACACATTTCAGACCTTAGGATGCCATGCCCGCTCCTGTCAGGTTTGTAACTTCTCTGTTAATGATCTGCTACAAAACTACCCCATTGAAAGACACAATGTTTATATTGTTTATATGCCCAAGCAATTGCTAAGTGATGGTTAAGGATAAGAAGTGAGAGGCAACAAATTGCTTTCTCTGGTTAACTAAAGCCAAGTATGAAAAAATGTACCTTAGAATTTTTAGAGCTAAGTCTTTTCAACTTCAGAGTTTGCTACAAGCAAGGCCAGGGATGACAGATGGACCCAAACATAGGAAAACATGAAACAATGTTTGACTGCTTTGTAGCTCTGAAATCTCTGTGTAACAGATCCACGACTATAAACCATCCCTGGGTTCTAATGAGAAAGCACAAATTAATTTTATATAGTGAGGTTTTTATTTTTTTAATGTTTCTATTGCAAAAGTCTATCAGATCTGATGCACTTTGAATACCGAGATATTTTGCACAGTAGAAGGCATGGGGATGACCCAGGGTAATGAGAGAAGGGCTTTTTAGTGATTTTTTAATCTTGATGGCTACCGTGAATCCAGCAGCCCAGTCCTGGGCCGATGGTGGAATCTGTAGCAATGTTCTCTGAATTTCAAGGGACAAAGCATTCAAGCTTGTGTTCCTTAAGTTCCCTTAGCAGAACTGTATTGAGACCTCGCTCCCATTACCAGCCTTCTCTTTTGGGGTTCACATCAGTATTAGTAGCTCGACTAAGTCAAGGCTTTGCTTTTTGTCCCGCTGGATAAGGCCGGTGGTCTTCAGAGTGAGGCAATGCAATTTCCCTTCAAAAGAATAGCTAATAGGCTGAGGGAAGGAGCCTGAGGTGCCCGGTGTAAATTCAGCACAAGAGGCTCCAGAGTTGATCTACTCCCTAGTAGCTCATACACTTACACCACACACACACACACACACACACACACACACACACACACACAGCTCCCTTTCACAGGCGCATGCAAGCTCTGAGTGCTTCTGTCTCCCCTTAGAGCCTCCTAACTTCTCTGTAGTATACGCATGGGTTATTCTCATTTCATCGACAATTAACATCAAGTGACTCTAGCTTAGCTTCAGAACGTAGCAGAGCCGAGGCCAGAGGCGTCCATCACCCCTCCTGCCCTGGCAGGTGCACCAGATTGGCCAGCCTGGCACAGTGGCATGATTTGTTCTGAGTTGGGGGTGTGAAGCTTTAACTTCTTGGGTCAAAACCCCATGGAATATTTAATTTACCCAGAAAAAGTTCAAATCATATTCTAATGCCTGCCCCGTTGAATGCCCCTGTTTTCTCCTGAAAAAAGACCAAACATTATTTTTTTAGACGTTAAGGCCCGGTCTACAGCATCTAAGGGCCTGCACTGTGTTCTGAGTCTCTGCATCGTCACGTAGCTTCCAGAGAACTTCCCTGTAGTCTCCCTCTACCCCTCAGAATCTTCTAGAAGCTATCTAGTGTCTCACAACTGCAGTGAGAAATTGGAAATTATGTTTTCGGCATGAAGGGCACACCTCTTGCTAGTTTTCTTTTGACTTAAATGTGCCAATGATCCTCAAAGGCTCTGGGCATCTCTCATATCTAAGAAGCTACAGGTTGAAAGTGAAAGTTTCTCTGTTTTTAAGTAAATATTTCTCTTCATGCGTTTAAAGAGTCATTTGATAATATAGGCCTTCATTTTGGAAAAAACAAACAAACAAACAAACATGCTTCCATTAGTATACAGGATTGCTTTCATTGTTTTATTCCTAAAGCTAAATTAGAATGGTGTAATCACTTCTGCTACAAAAAGAACAAAAAACAGTTAAAAAAAAATACACTTAGCTTTTCTATTCAGAGGCAGAAAATAAGAGCAAATGCTGTGTTCAAACAGAAGGTGTCTGCCTCTCCTCTCTGGATCCTTTATAGAACTGAGGTGGGGGCAGCGGCAGCCTGTGGACAGAGAAGTCAAAGTAAGATCATGCCTCCTGGGGAAAGCAGGAGAGAAGTCCAGCCCAGCACTGGAGGCCGCTCTCCGTGGCCTTCCTGCTCTGTGGGTGCGAAATTGGACTGCTCTTGTCCTATACTAGATCAGTAACCTCCTAGCCCACCGCGACAGTGAGTAGCTGATGCGTTTCAACCCACCAAGCCTCTGTCTGATGCCCTGCCTGGGCCCCTCGGGGAAGGATTGGTCCTCCCTCCCTCCTACCTGTCTTACCCTCTCTCGTAGATTACCTTCGCAAGTTGCATGGAAAAGATGGCTGTGCTCTTGGTAGATGCTTAAGGGACAAAGAATTTGCTGCTCAGAGTTAAAGTCTCCAGGAGATTGCTTCCCTCGGCCAGGTTTTAAATACATGCCAGAGGCGCCCTGATGTCTCCTAACACACCTGACTCCTAACACAGTCTCCACAGGAGTCGCCCTCTGGGGGCAGTGAGCAGATGGATCCAGGACATTTGGGGATGGCTTGAATGCCATGGTGTGTCTGTAGAAACTTCTAGAAAGTTTCAAAACTGCTCTCTGGTTAACTGGAGTAACAATAAGACCTGATTCCCATCAGCTCACTACCTAAGACCCTGCCTCCCTGAGCCCAGCTCTCTCTCTCCCCATGTAGACTCGCTCACAGGGCCCCTGCCTTCTCCAGGTATGAGCACTCCACCTTGGTTCTCTGCTCTCTGCAGCTTGGCACATCCCATGAGCCTGTCAAGGGTCAGACGCCCACTGGACTTTCTCAAAGTCTAGAGAAGGGGCTCCTCCCGTTTTCTGGAAAACTCTCCCCACTGTCAGTTATGTGGGCCCAGGAGAGAGACTTTCATGGGCTCTACCCACGGGGCAGGGGTGTTCCAATGTTTGGCTTCTCTGAGCCAAAGTTCACACACATGAGCCATGTAATCATGTTACATACATATACATACATATATCCATCCCCTGGCCAAATCTCATGTTTCAAGTAAGTTTACAATTTGGTATGAGGCCATATGTCAGACACTCCTGATGGTTACTTTTTGATAAAAGCAGCCTAAACCTGGTGGGTGCTGCCTTTGTGATTTGCTTCACGTCTGATTTGGGAAGATGTCCCTTCATCAAATGCATGCCTTCCTGCAGATGGGGAATGGGACATTTTTCTCCTCCTGTCCCACTCAGGAAGGGTTATCATTTTAGGGAAGCCAGTTGAGTTGCGCTTCGGTTATCCTGCGAAGGGGTTAAGTGTCGTAGCTTTTCAATGATCTTTGCATTCCTGTCTCCACACACATCCATATACCCACACGCGCACTGCCAGGGAGTCGGGGCTCTGCTCTAATCGTGTTTCTAATCTACCTACGGTTTCCTGTCCAGGCGAGTTGTCTAACTTCCTCCCTCCCCCCTGGGCAATGGCTGAAGTCAAGTCTGGTCTAGTCTGCCCCGGTGTAGTCCTGGGGGCTCTGGGAAGCATCTAAGAGTTAAAACAGTCTGCTTCTGAGAAGGCCGAGGCTGCGGCTCTGTGCATCCCTGTTTGTTACAGGCCCGGGGCTTGCCCGCTCCCTGTTAAAGGCCCCAGGGTGGATGCCAGCATGACCCACATCTCCTCCCACAGCACTGCCAGAACTCAAGCAGTGGCTGCTTAGGCACCATTCTGGTCTCAGCTTTTCCATGAATTCAAGAAAATCCCTAATCCTGGAGAGAATGTGGGCCTTCCTACTCCACCCTTAGAAAATGAGTTTGTTTGTTGTTGCTGCTGTTAGCTATTAATAGAAGCGACCACGTGACTTTCGGTTTGGTGATCATGATCAGCTTTTGCCTACTAAGGAAGGGTCCAAGACACCATTTACCCCTCATCACTCTAGAATTTCCAATAGGGAATTTTTGGGGTTCAGTCCAGAGGAAACACAGACCTTTTCCAACAGGAGGCCTTTCTTCCTCCTGAACGTGACTGAGACGAGTTCACTCTGTTCCTTGAGTGAAGTGTTCTGTGGGGTGGTTCTGGCTGCGACTGTCCAGCCCCACCTCGAGCTGTGAGTTGTGGACCCCGGGACTGTGCTCTGCCTTTTTCCACCTGACCTACACCGGGTTTACTTGGGGCCTCCGGCAGACAGAACTGGGGCTGACTTGGGGATCTCCAGTCTGTGGAGGGCTGGCTGAGAGTCAGTGAGGCTGGGTATGCCATTCAGAACACTGAGTCCTGGCAGGGTATCCTCCCCCGTGTCTCCAGAGTCCTTCTTGATTTCTGACACAAAGGCAGCTTTGATTACACAGAGGCAAAGGCGACAGAAGGCCAGCCAGCTGCACCAGATCCAGGGGCAAGGTAGGGCTGCCAAGGCATGCTGGGCCTGAGGAGACCAGGGACATCCAAGATGCCAAGGGCCAGGCTGGGCAGTTTCCTCAGGGAGTTTGGACCTTTTCTCAACACAGCCTTGATTTATCAAGTCGCAGGCAGATGGAAACAGAAGAGTCTTGAATCTTGAAAGAGCCTCCTTAAAAACACTCCAAACCAAGAACTTCTGAGGCCATCCAGACACTACCCAGTGCCCACAAGACGTCTGTAGCACGCTGGGCTGAGCACCGCCATCTTTGTTCATTCTCTCTAACAGACAGAGTACGAGCAAGGGGTTGGACAGCTGTAAATAATAAATATATTTATGCCGCTATTTATTTTTTCAATAACTGTGACCTCCTGCACTGTGAATGCTCTGTGATATGAGATTCTTAGTTTAATAAAACTGTCATTAAATTTGAATGAATTGATGTGATTGGTTCCTAAACACTGGCATGTTTTAACTTCTAGTTTTCAGAAAAGCACTCTAGAGTAATATATGAAACTAAACCTTTATAAGAAACCTAGCAGTCAGTGTTGTGATGCAATATATCAAAACCATGTGCACCATCAATACAGTAAACAAGCACAAGTCGCCCTCCTGATAGACCTTCCACCCACATTTTCATAGTTACGGATGTGAATCTTTTTGAAAGAATTACGCTGGAATAACAGCCATTGGAAACCATTTCTATCTGCCTACTGAGACACAAATAAACTTCAGAAACAGGACAAGAAGTTGGAGCTTTTAATTACAAAGGATGAAGATGAGTTAAAAAAAAAAAGTTGGATTTGAGATTCATCAAACCTTGCTGACGGCCCCACCCTCTTCTCACGGCAGCTTTCCTGTCTCACCATGTCCCAGACACACTTTAAAGGGTTCCAGCTTAGTCCTTACGATCTTGAGATTCGTGTGTGTGTGTGTGTGTGTGTGTGTGTGTGTGTGTGTGTGTTCCGCATGTGCATGGACACATTTGGGTGTGCACATGTGCAGTTGGAGATGAGATTGACATAAGGTACCATCTCCTATTGCCCTCCCCCAACACACACACCTTGTCTTTTGAGGCAGTATCGCTCCCTGAAAATAGCACTGTTCTGTGACCGAGCTATATGTCATAACGCAGAGATCCTTTTTTAAAATTCTGGGAGGCGACAGACCACACTTCGAAATGCCCATGTGTTGGTGAAGAGACAACTTGTGAAAGTCCGTTCTTTCCTTCCACCATGAGGATCCTGTACTGGCTGGTTTTGTGTGTCAACTTGACACAAGCTGGAGTTGTTACAGAGAAAGGAGCTTCAGGTGAGGAAATGCCTCCATGAGATCCAGCTGTGGGGCATTTTCTCAATTAGTGATCAAGGAGGGGAGGGTCCCCTGTGGGCGGTGCCATCCCTGGGCTGGTAGTCCTGGGTCCTATAAGAAAGCAAGCTGAGCAAGCCAGGGAAGCAAGCCAGTAAGGAACATCCCTCCATGGCCTCTGCATCAGCTCCTGCTTCCTGACCTGCTTGAGTTCCAGTCCTGACTTCCTTTGGTGATGAACAGCAACATGGAAGTGTAACATGGAATAAACCCTTTCCTCCCCAACTTGCTTCTTGGTCATGATGCTTGTGCAGAAATAAGAAAGCCTGACTAAGACAGATCCCAAGGATGGAACTCAAGTTGCCAGTCTTGGAAGCAAGTACTTTGACATGCTGGACCACCACGTGGGCTAGCCCCGCAGAGGTACTCACACGACATGTTTGTTGATATTATTCACAATAGCAACAAAATGGAATTAGCCTACATGTTCATCAAAGAGTGAATGAAGAAAATGGCACATATAACAGAGTTTCAGGCACAAAAAAATACTGTTATAAGTTTTTCAGGAAAGTGGATAGAACTGTATAATATTAATGAAAGTACAAAGAATAAAAAAGAAACACTATATGCTCTCTCATACGTCTTAGCTTCTCATTTTTATTTTTTCATTTATTTTTTTATTTTTTTTTATTTTGAGATAGGGTCTCTTTGTGATTCTGGTTGTCCTGGAACTCCCTATGTAGATCAAGCTGGCCTTGAACTCAAACAGATATGCCTGCCTCCTCCTCCTCCTCCTCCTCCTCTTCCTCCTCCTCCTCCTCCTCCTCCTTCTTCTCTTCCTCTTCTCCTCCTTCTCCCCCGTCTCCTTCTTCTTCTCCTCCTTCTCCTCCTCCTTCTTCTCCTTTTTCTTTTTGTTTTTGTCGAGACAGGGTTTCTCTGCGTAGCCTTGGCTGTCCTGGAACTCACTCTGTAGACCAGGCTGGCCTCGAACTCAGAAATCTGCCTGCCTCTGCCTCCTAAGTGCTGGGATTAAAGGCATGGACCACCTCAGCTTCTGATTTTTCTGTTTATTGTATTTATGTGGGATGAGTATATGTAGGGGCCTAGAAACTAGACTGGGGCCCTTGAGAGGGGAAAGGGGGGTCGAGGAGGTGGGGGAGGGTAATGGAGCACCTGTAGAAAGGGGAGTACTGGGAGTGAAAGATAAGGTGGGGAGAGGAGAGGAGGAAGAATGGTTAACCTAAACAAAGTATACACGAAAACTCCATAACTTAACCTATCACTCTGTGTGCTAACTAAATAAGCACTGGCCGTGAAGGAGACCTGGGTTCAGTTCCCAGCATGGGCATGGATGTTAGCAATCATCTGTGACTCCAGTTCATAGGCTCTGAGGTCCCCAGGCAAGCATGTCATGTCATACACAGACATACATGAGCAAAAACACTCACACACATAATAAAAATAACTTTAAAAATTTTTAACAACAACAACAAAAAAGAAAGTGAGCGAAGAGGAACTGGCTTTTATGATGCTGCTACTTGGCAGGCAGTGAACAACTCCTATGGACTCCTGCCAGCTGCGGGGTGGACACCGCCATACCCACCTCTCAGGAGACACTGGCCCAGGGAATTAAAGGAATTTGGCCAAGGCTACACTGCAGGGAAGAAGAGAGCTGAGCCTGGAACCCTGTCATGGGAAGCAGAAAGGCTCTCCACTCCCCAGCACCCAGACACCCTTAACAGCACCCTAGGCGAGTCCCCATTTGAGGATGCCCTTTCCTGAAATCCCGGGACCCTCGACTGAGATAAAAGCAGAAGCTTGGGCTGGGACTATGGCCTGATGACCCACCAGCTGGGACTGGGTGAGCCTTCATCCTGTCCAGCCTGCTATCAGTCACAATTTCACAGGAGAGTCCCAGGACACCACAGTGATTCATAGAGAAAAGAGATGTGTTCTCTCCCAAGGGAGAAGTAAGGTGGCCACTAATCAATTCCAAAGAGTGAGAGAGAGACAATCACTACCTCCCCCAAGCAGTTAGGGGGCGGCCAATTCTGCTAATATACTAGGCTCCCTGTCCCCCTGTCCTGGCCTCTGAGGGAAAAGACTTGTAAGAGAGACTAGTAATTCCAGAAGTTTCCACCATGGGCACTCAAGCTTTTGCAAGCTATAACTTGGTTTCCTCTCATCATTAGCTAAAGATGGAGATAAGGACCTGGTTCTAGGTCTTTCCATACACTCGCTCATCCCCTGAAGATACCCTTTCATTATTTCCTCCATCCGAAATCTTACTCCAAGGCTTATGTGATGGCACCTGCTGCCTATAATCTCAGGGATTGTAGGGAGGCTGAGGCAGGGGGATTGTGAGTTCCAGGTCAGCCTGGGGAATATAGGGAGACCCCGCCTTAACAACAGACAAAAAGCCTACTTTGCGA
This sequence comes from Apodemus agrarius, assembly GCA_964023405.1. Taxonomy (NCBI): domain Eukaryota; kingdom Metazoa; phylum Chordata; class Mammalia; order Rodentia; family Muridae; genus Apodemus; species Apodemus agrarius. Next base: position 21,556,300 of record OZ030011.1, on the reverse strand, counting down.
ACCCCCACTGTGACGGAACCAGGGTGAGAGCTTGCTTCTTGATCATGTAGATGAGGAAGTTCATGACATCCTTCACTGCTTTGGCTCCCTCACAGTCCAAAGTGACTGTCTGACTTCATCTTGACCACAACCTCAGCAGCAGCCTTGAGTCAGAATCAACCAGTTGAGCTGCTCCCGAGTTTTTAGCCCAGCAAGGGCTGATGCCTCAAATCTTACAACACTTGGGTAGCTGGGGGAACAAGACCTCAAATCAAGGCCAAACTGGGCTCCATAGACACACACACACACACACACATACACACACACACACACACACACACACACACACACAAAATGTTTCCACCATGTATTTATTCCTGAGCCCCAACCCAGAAATATATGGATAAACGAGAAAGAGCTAAAAGATTGCCTACACAAGGTCTGAGGGAGGAGAAAGGAACCTTGTCCCATGTGTCCTGTCCTTTGCCAGTGGTAATGACACAGCCCAGAACTGTGTAGACAATGCCTAGGCCTCAGAGTTCTCCTTTGGGGACTGCCCCTCAGGTAAAGAGGGTTCCTTGACTTTCCCACAGAAAAGAATGTTAGAATGAGGCAGTATTAAGTAAAGCTGAAGTTTATTAAAAACAGAAAGAAGAAACCCCAAAGAAAGATCAGGGCACACCCAAGAGCACAGGTGTGAATTCTCAGATAAGAGTGGCCTTTAGAAGTCCTAGTGGCGACTGTAAACAGGATTTAAGAGACTTGGAAAGTCGCTGTCTAAATAGTTTTTAAGAGACTCTTTCTTTCTTTCTCTTTCTTTCTTTCTTTCTTTCTTTCTTTCTTTCTTTCTTTCTTTCTTTCTTTCTTTCTTTCCATAAAGTTATAGGGTTTATAACTGTAGAGCCCTGAGGCTCTACAGATGAGACTAGAATCTGATAAGGTAAAACCAGGAGCTATTAGGGTTGCAAAGGAGCTTAGACTGCACCCTTTCACTCTAAACTGGGAATATTCCTAGAAAATGGCAGGTTTACAGATGGGAAGGGAAAATAGCCTTAAGGAAAGTTAATCGTGTTGAAATTCTGATACTCAGCTGGCAAGGGGCTTCGGTCAGACTTCAGCCAAGTCACTTTCCCTTCTAATGTCGCTGGAATTTTCCACCTTTCTCTCCTGACTCCCTTTGCTCAACCCGGGCACACAGTAGGACTGCAGCACCTGGCTCACAGTGGGAACTCTGCTCTCCAGGGACAGCTTGCCTTCGGGCAAATGAGGCAGCTTGGAGCCGCTTAATGTGTAACCACTGGCCTTTTGTCAAAAATTTAAGTCTGTATCCCAGAGGTCACTGTTGCAAATTCTCTTTCCATCCTCTCATTTTCATGGCTGCCAAGGAGAAGGCCCAGCTGGCCCAGCAGGCAAGAAAGAGCCTGCCTGAGCCTGGAATCAACAGTTAGTGCTCAGGGCTGAGTTAGTCCAGGTTCCTTCTTCTCTGACTATACTGCATTGACAGGAGGGACAAGAAAATAATCTTCCAGAAAAATGACTCTCTGTGTTTAATGTTTTAAAACTACATTGTCAACAATTTGCCTGACAATGGTGACTCTGGGTTTTGCTTTTTAATGATAATAAAATATACACCGCCCTTCCTTATAAACTCTGTACAGCATTTCCACAAGATGTTTTCTGCTGATTTCTTTTGTCAGACTCTTGTGACTATAACAACCCCTTTGCAACGGACAAATGACACAAATACTATATATGGACATATTTTTGTTTACTACCAAAGGGAAATCATAGAGACATAAATCCTGGTCACACAAGTGACTTTGCTCTATTATCAGATAATGGTTTTTGGAGAATGAAAATAAAATTGTTTGTTTGTTTTTTTACAACATAATAGCCAAATATGACACTTTAAAAATCAGCCTCTTTGGAATCTAATCTGCCCACAATAATCCTGAGTGTAAGCATATAGTTTGGTGAGTCCTAGTTGTATGACCACCACCATGGAGCTGGTGAGAAGACTCAGTGCGTGAGGGGGCCTGTCACCAAGTTTGACAACCTGTGTCTGATCTCTGGGACCCACGTGGGAGAGAGAGAGAACCAGCTCCCACACTGTCCTCTGACCTCCACACTCGTACCCTGGCTCAAGCATGCTCGCACTCAGACATACACACATCAAACACACAAAATAAGTAAGTAAATAGATAAAGAAGTGCAAAATAAACCATCTTAAACACCACCATAGGCAAGATATTGAACAGTTATCTGAGTATCCTCATGTGTGAACGCAGGCTGTAACTCAGATGTAGGAAACATGATGATGATGATGTGTGTGTGCATAGTTCCAGGCTTATGTCAGTGTCTTTTTGATTAGGTTTCATCCCCTGCCAATTTGCAATTTGATTGAGGAAAAAGCACACACACACACACACACACACACACCTTGGGACAAGTGTGGGTTCTTATTACTATGAGTCCGTCAGGGGCTGCCCTTCTCCTAGTCAGAGGGCAGTCATTGGCCTCTATCTAATTGCACATGGAATTTCATAATAGGAGGAAGACTTTTCCTTTCCTGCAGGACAGACAGACCACATGATCCTGGATGGTCTCAGGATCATGTGGTCTGTCCTTGGAGTCATAGGAGAGCTACCCTTAGAGAGGCCAATACCAAGGAGGACAGAGCAGGGAGAGGGACCAATATCAGTAGCTGATGGCAACACCCAACCCCCCCCCATTCCTTCACCTATGGATTCAGCCACAGCAGCCAACTTTCATAGATGGCGCTGTGTCCCGCGCTACCGTCTCGCCAGCAAGAACCACGCGGCACACTCAAGATCCTTCTGCAGAAAAGCTTTAATGCTCTTGAGAGGGAGAGCATAAGCCTACAGAGCGGAGACCCAGATACCCAGAAGCCCATCCCTTATATAGGCTGCAACCCCTGCCTCGGACGTGTTATCCCCTGATTGGCTGCAGCTCGGGAGAGGCGGAGACCAAGGGATGGTAAACTACCCAGCACCTGGCACTGACTTGTTTACTTCAAGCCAGCAGGATGTTTTGGACTGGCAGGATGTTTTGGGCTGGCAGGATGTTTTGGGCCGGCCATCGGCTCCCCACATCTCCCCCTTTTTTATTATTTAAAATAAAGACCTCAGATTGTTGATCAACCTTCAGGCTCTTGTCTGGACCTTCAGGGTTCAAAACAATCTAATAATGAGGCCCTTTTGCTCTTATAGCAAGTAGGTCACCCAATCTTTAAGGGGTGGAGACAGAGGTCGAACTCCCAAGCAACAAAATTAAGACTTCGTACGAGAGTCGCCACTAGGCTGTTGGTTTGACCCGAAGCGCCCTCGACCTGTCACTCTGCCGTTTTTCTGGGAAAGGGAAACTAGGGCAGGCAACCCTTATGCAGGACAACATGCCTCCCAGAGAGACCCTTATGTCAGGTGTCTCTCTGTGCGATGCTTTGCTCGGCATCCCCCATGGGCTGCTCAAGCTGGACACTCTACCCTGTGCAATGAGTCTAAGCTCCGGGTGTGCAAGAGCTGTCCAGCCGGCGGCCTACTGCTTGAGCATTGTTGGTCAAATGTCAGTGGGAGCTCCTTGTTCCAGAGCCACAAGCGCTTGGGTAATAACCACCTTGTCTCTCTTGGTTTGAGCCCTGAGCCTACAGACCAGCCAGAGAAGTAACACCAGTCCACAGCAAAGGGCTGCGCCAAACAATCCCACCCCCACCCAGTCCTTAAAATAGGAGACAGCTGAAGCGATCCATGATGATAGTCCCTCCGTCAAGGACAGGTCAAGGCTCGTAGAGTTGACCTGGATAATGGCTGCTCTCAACTCTCGGAGTGTGAGTGACTGGGCGATCTGCGGTGTCCTTCTGCTCCAAAATTGTTCTAGTAAGCCTCTCAGGGACCCAGAAGGGGTTTTCTTCACTCTGTGGGAAGACACAAACGGCTCCCCTGGATCTTATTAGAATAGGATCCGGGCCTTTCCATTCATTAGTCAACACATCCTTCCATTTTACCAATTCTTTAGGTCGATGCGGGTCTGAGCAATGTCGCTCTGCTGCGGTCTGATCATGCTTATCTGAATTTAGAAAATTTATAGTAAAGAGTGCCACTGCTATGGCAACCCGTGGCACGGGGGGCAGATCTTTTATTATTCCCCCTTTTTGTTTGATTAAATATGATTTGAGCGTACGGTGTGCTCGCTCAATGATACCTTGTCCTTGAGGGTTATATGGCAAGCCCATAATATGTGTGACTTGCATTTGTGCACAAAAAGCCAATTGTTCTGCAACAAGATTAGTCACAGCTTTTAGTTTTTCAGAGGTTAATGGCCACTGGGGAACCCACACCGGGTCCTCTGTCTTCCATGGTATGGATCATGCTGCCCCAGTGGCACCTAGGAAAAACCCAGTCCCTGTCTTCCTTGATTTTGGACGGGGGATATAGGTACTACTTGCTCTCCTTCTGTACCTTCAAAGACTGGGTAAGCAAGATGCAGCTTTCTTTTTAATTTTTCAGACAAAAAGGAGCAAGACTTCAGGCGTGTCTCATAGGGAGAGGGCACCGAAGGAACAACCTGTGAAAGGGCTGTTAGGGGCTGCCGTTTTCGAGGTTCTTTACTATTCTGCCTTCGATCATCTTGATGGTATCTTTCCTCCTCATATCTGGCAGGTTCCTCCTCTAACTCAGCCTCTTCAACGGGGTCCAAGACCTTATCCTCTGAGCTATTAGAGCTATCAGAGTTATCAAAGTTTAAAGCCTTAAGATCATGTACTGGATACAAGCTAGCTCCTCCTCTTGATTTAACAATAGGAGAAGGTTCCTTAGGATCTGACACATTCACTCCCTTGTCTCTCGACTCTCCGGGAGGTCCTTTTTCCTTTTTTGGGACTGGTTTTTTCTTGCGCGCGCCCAACCTCTCACTACGCTCGGTTTCTGATATGCTATCCTGGACTTCTTCAAGGGTGTTCCAACCTTCCACCACGGCAGCCCTACAAGCTTTATCTTCTAGACAGTTTTTAACAAGTGTCCCAATTGCTTTTGTCCCCTGCCTCAAGTCTCTTTCCACCATTTTGCGGTCAAGATCTCTACCTAATTTGTTCTGTGAGGCAAGAGTCAAAGACCTGGAGCATTCATACATGGCAAAGAGAAAGATTAAAAGGGCTCCAAGAATGGTCACAAAAGCTTCAATGCTACCTTCCCAGGGTGGCGACAATCCCAAGTCGAAGCCAAAGAAGAACATACCTCTCCGAACGTATCTGCCTGCAGTTCTGAATCTTCCTTGTAGCCAAGGGGTCTCCGATGGTGCTGACGATGATGAGGTCACGTATTCCCGGGTTTCGGCACCAGACGTCCCGCGCTACCGTCTCGCCAGCAAGAACCACGCGGCACACTCAAGATCCTTCTGCAGAAAAGCTTTAATGCTCTTGAGAGGGAGAGCATAAGCCTACAGAGCGGAGACCCAGATACCCAGAAGCCCATCCCTTATATAGGCTGCAACCCCTGCCTCGGACGTGTTATCCCCTGATTGGCTGCAGCTCGGGAGAGGCGGAGACCAAGGGATGGTAAACTACCCAGCACCTGGCACTGACTTGTTTACTTCAAGCCAGCAGGATGTTTTGGACTGGCAGGATGTTTTGGGCTGGCAGGATGTTTTGGGCCGGCCATCGGCTCCCCACAGCGCTGTCCCGTGCCTGCTATGCCCAATCCCTTCAGTGACCTGATTTGCTTCTGACAACACAAGGTCAAACATCATCTCTGTAATTAGGTTGTGCAAGACTGGACTTCCCAGCTTTGACGCAAGAGCCCTCCCTTGGTGGCCATCTCAGTCTAAACACATTGAGGAACGTAAGGAGCTGAGGTAGGTGACTGAGGCTCTCAGCCCAAAGCCCTTGAGGGACGCGGTCCTGCCAATGTGTCTGCCTGGGAGCTGATTCTTCCCTGGCTGTGCACGCAGAGGACACCCCAACCTGGCAGCATTCAGCTACTGTCTAGGAGACGAGAAAGGGGCTGAAGAAGCAGCCTTGAGTGTGTGCAGCCTCAACTGCACAAACAGGGATGTGTGTGTCAGGCTCTCGTGCTTACTGACAGAGCCTGGTGGCATGTCACCTCAAACTCTGCTCAACCAGGGCAGATGATTGTGGTTCTGTATGGACATAGCATGGGGTGATTGATTTTGCAGTAACAGTGTATCCATTGTAGGGTTAGATTTTTTTTTCAAAACCTACTTTAATAAGGGTTCTTAAACACTTCAGCCTCCCTTCTAGCCCACTGGCCAAAGGTAGAGGAGAAAGATGATTAATAGGACAAGGGGGATATGGACCTGTTCAGAAGTAGTTCTTTGGGGGTGATTCCAATCTTCATTGTCAGGATATCAGCAGTCCAGTTCAAAACATTAAACACGAGTCAGTAGTGGCAGTTTTGTCAAATTGGCAAACACCAGACACAAATCAATAGCAGTGGCTGGATCCAGAGGAAACCACAAGGCTCTCCCTCATCAGTGCTAGACCACAGAAGCAGCAAGAAGCAACTGGAATACCACTAGAATTTCTTTGGTGCATTTCTCTCTCCAAAGTTACAACAAGCAAAAATCAGCGAGGAGTTGCAAGGCGAACCAATGCCAGAGCGTCATTCACTGTCTGTTGTGTTCTACTTATATTCTTTCCAAACATCATGGTCCTCTCTTGCGTCTGCTTCAGCAAAACATCCTCTCATAAGACAGATTCCAGAAAAACATCACACAACAGAACTGAGTCTCCAAGGAACCTGAAATTTCCACTTCAATCCATACTCCAATGACTGGGAAAATAGAGGTGTGAGTAGAAGATGGAAATCTACAAAACTACTTCCTGCTGATCTCCTTTTTCCAAGTGAAAGATTCTAAAGAGCCACTGTGTCATGGTTCCATGGTTTCAGTAGTCAGGTGTTTAGACAGGGCTCATCTGATGACACTCCTACCCTTACTAGATCAACAGACACACCTGAGTGGCAGCTGATAGCAGCTGTAATGGCATGTATATCCAGGGCCGCGGGTACTCTAAGGTCACTCTAAACTGACCCTGATAATATGAGCACAGGAGAGCTGGTCCAGCCCCTTCCTGGTTGCCACAGGAAGAAAAGCTGGCCCTGCCACTTGCCTAGGCAAAAAGTGGGAGAGTTGGCCATAGTGGTGCAGGCACAGGAGAGATGTGGGTTGGCCTCCCTCAACACACACCAAAGGACCCACAGGGCCTGACCAGTGGGCTGCCCAGCCCAGTCCTCCAGCTTCCAGCTAGGCTGGCAATCCATCCTCCACAGTCACAACAGGCCAGCCACGAGCTTCCTTCCTGGCTAGCTCCCCTAGGCATACCAGAAGCCTCTGCCAATGATCTCTGCTGAGCATGATTATCTGTTTCTGGGTCTGGTAACACCCGTTTCTCCTCTTTGGGGTTTAGGATGGTAATGGGTCTGGAGGTGTGGCACTCTTACTGCTCTTTTCTCCCTGTTCTTTGATACAAGGTCTCCCCCCACATAGCCCAGGCTGCCCTGAACTTGCTATCTTCCTGCTGAGCCTCTGGAGTGCTGGGATCACAAGTGTGTGCTGCCACCCTTAGTTCCTGTGCATTTCTGAAATTCTCATTTTAGTCCAATCAGAAGAGTCATTTGTTTCCCTCAGTGACAGGTCTGACACCTCAAGGGCCTAGTTATAGTACAAGTAGCCTTTTCAAACAGAAGCTTTTGTTTTACTGAGACTGGGTTTCTCTGTGTGTATCCCTGGCTGTCCTGGAACTTGCTGTATAGACCAGGCTAGCCTTGGACCCACAGATCTATCTACTACCTCTGCCTCTGCCTCTGCCTCCCGAGTGCTGGGATCAAAGGTGTTGACACCAGTGTGGGCTCAAACAGCCACTTCAAATGGGCTGCATCCCAGCTTCTGACAAAAACACTGTCAACTTTTCTAGTCCTCTTGGCATTCTAAGATGAAGGCAGGATTGTTGACATACCTTACAGGTGGGGAGAGTGAGGCACAGAGAGGCAAAGAAACTAACCCAACATCACACAGCCACAAAGTGGCAAAGCCTGGCTTTGAACCCTGAAGCCCTTGTTCTTCTTATCTACTATAGCGTAAGAAAATATACTGCTTGCTAAAAGATCTTATCCCAAACCTGTCAGAGCAGGGTTTGGGAGGGTGTTGAAATGCAAATCTGGGCTATGAAAACTTTGACTTTATTAAATATCCCCCCCAAACTCTAGGATACTTAAGAGTTGGCCTTCAAAAGCCCCCAGTTTCCTGCTGGGGACTCAGCCATTTGGAACCGTGTATAGAGGGAGGAGAAGACTGAAGAGCCCACAGAGGTGAGCACTACCCGAGGAGGACCCAGAGCCCACGGAGGTGAGCACTACCCGAGGAGGACCCAGAGATGCAGATCAAGCTCTCATATTGAGAATGACCTCATCACTAGATGATCTCAGTGTTCCTCCCCAATTAAGGAGGGGATGGAAGGTACCAGGCGGTGCTGCCACCACGCAGAACCTGGAGTCTCTGTGGCCACACTAGAAGCCTGTATAGGTGGAAAAGGTTTTCAGAAACAAAAAAGAACATAGAAGTTCGTCTGTACTGGTTTTTCTGACTGAGCCCCTGGGCTTGAAGCACGTGATTCTGGGCCTCCATGGTAATATCTCTAGGAGAGTGTGGACGCGGCTTTCTTCCACTGCGGCTTTCCTTACTACTAGACTTATAGAACATGGTGGTGTAGGCTGGTTTTGGCTATACCAAGTTCGCACTTGTCCTGGTTACAGGAGCTTGGCATTAGCGGACTAGCCAGCCAAAGTCCCAGGGGGCGGGATCTTCCTGGCCCAGCTTATCTATGAACCAATCACAGTAACAGATATCTGGAGTTCTCCGATTAACTAAACATGCATCATGTGCTTCCTGTAAAAATGGAGGCCGGGGGAAGAAGAGAGGTGGCTCCTTAAAAGAAGCCAGGGTTCTCTCGCCAAAGGGAGGGTTAGAGGTGGATACAGGTGCGAATCATGTCGGGTCCTCACACGGCCCTTGAGGGTGCTGAGATGCGCCACTAGAGAGAGTGGGGGAGGGGTGGTTGGGGAATGGAAAAGGAAGAGGGTCCAGACAAGTGGACTGCACATCATCACTAGCAGGGTACACTCAGCCTTCTGGAATCTTGGCCGCCCCACCCCTAGTCAGTTATCATCAAGAGTATCTCCACGGTGCATACCTAAGGAATTGTGGCTTTACAGAGCAAGGCTATGGCCAGCCTTCAGGAGGCCTCTGTTGGGACAGGAGATAGGCCTGGGACTGTTCTGTGGAACTCGGGGCATTAGGGCTTTGTCCAGTGTCAGAGCTGTGCCCTGGAAGGGAACCTATGGGCTCTGAGAGTGTAGGGTTAGTCATGTCAGCCTGAAGAACCGGCAAGCAGTAGGACAGTCCCCTGACCTAGATCCAAGCCTAGCAGTAGCTTTCGGGCTTATTGGAGGAACCACCGCCAGAGATTCCTCCCTGAAGGGATGCTCTCTTCCTTCTCTCCTCTGTGTTCACTCTATTGAAGATGACCAATGGAATCTCTGAGAAAGCTGCACCGGCTGTTGCCCAAAGAGTCCTGGGGCTGGATTTGAACACGTGGCTGCCTTCTGTGCCCAGCTTTCAAGCAGGAAACTACAGGACCCTTGACAGAGGTGGTAGAAAGGTGACTGTGGCTCAGGGAAGAGCTAGCCTCAGAGAAGAAATGCCTAGAGGGCCTGGGGGGGACCCTGAGAGGGTAGCTGGCAGCAATCTGAGCGATGGTGGGGAAGTTGTATAGGCCAGAGTGGCTAAGGTTGCTCCCTGGAGACCACACTTTTTGTGCCTCCCAAAAAGAAAAACTAGTTTGATCGGGATGCAATTCACTAACTTAAAGTGTATAATTTGATGGTTTTCAGTATGGCCACAAAGTTGTGCAATGAATACCACAGTCAATTTTAAAACATTTTCATCACCCCCAAAGAAACCCCATAGCTGTTGCCAGTTGCTCTCCACTCTACACACACACACACACACACTGCTAGCGAACACCAGTTTACTTTCTGTCTCCGTGAAATTGCCTACTCCGAACACTTCATGCAAATGGAATGTGTGTTTAACGACTGGCTTCTGTCACTTAGCATGTTTTCAAGATTCATCTGTACAGAAGCACCATGTTGTTGGGGCCCCATTCATCCTGTGGCTCAATAATAGTCCCTGGTTGAATATCCCTTATCATATTTATGTATCCATCAATTGATGAATGCTTGGTTGCTTCCACATACTGGCTACTGTAAATTGTTTCTCTCTCTCTCTCTCTCTCTCTCTCTCTCTCTCTCTCTCTCTCTCTCCTTGAATGTAGAACCTCTCATACACATGCCAGGCAAGCATCGTACCTCTGAGCTCCAGCTCTGGATAACACAAACAAGGCTGAGATGAACAGTCATATACAAGGTTTTGCATGGACACACTATGATAGATAGTTTTAATCTGTCAACTTGTAATCCCTGAGAAGAACCTAGAATCCCTGAGAAGACATTCTCAGTAAGGGATTGTCTGCGTTAGTTAGGCCTGTGAGCAGGCTGGTTGGGGACCGTCTTAATTAAGTTATTGATGTGGGAAACACTCAGCCCACCGTGGGCAGCGCCATTCCCTGTACAGGCTGTGCTGAACTACGGAAGAGTACAGAAAGTGCGCGGATCACAAGCCAGGCAAACACGGCCACATTCGGATCTCTTTGCTCTTGACTGGATGTCATGTGACCAGCTGTTTGACTTCCCTGCCTTGACTTCACCACAATGATGAACTGTAACCTGAAATTGAAAGCTAAAATAACCCCCTCTGGGTGTGTAGTTTCCCCTTCTGTGGAAAGCAGCTGCCCCCTTTACCGTCCCCAGCAGGACAGTGTGAACTCTGCTTCTCCTCTCACTTCCACAGGCCGATTTGGAGGAAATGCCAAGAGAGAAGTGGTTGTGAGGGGTGTGTGGACACTCTGGCACTAGTGTGTAATGGTGGGTAGAGAGGCCAAGGATGTGGATGAAGTCGAGTTCCTCCTATAATGCACAAGGCAGACAGTCCCAAACACAAAACATTTTATCTGTCCCCAGTTGTCTAAATAATGCTCAGGCTGAGAACAAATTAGTCAAGGTGATATCTTGAGGTCCGCTATTACCTAGTCTCACGGGCTTAGCTGGCTCAGGAGACATTTTTGAGTGTCTGGGCACTTAAAGAAGAGGTCTCACACCTCGCGGTTGCTGGCAGGTTTTCTCCTTCAGCCTCTGTCTGGGTGCAGTACCTAGCACTGGTGCCTTAGGTGTCAGGCTTGATGGACGATGATATCTTTGTTAAATAGTGAACTTATCAACAGAGGAGGAGGCATCAAGAAGAGACAGCAAGGCCACCTGTCAGGGACGTGGAGGAGGTGCCCCGCCTTGGGGGTGGGAGTGGGGGTGGATCGTGGCTCCCCCAGGATGAAGGAGGTCTCATTCGGGCCCTTGGCCTTGTCACCTGCCAGCCCCGAAAGCCTCGCTGCCCGGTGCCAACTTGGAGACTTTCCTGTGAGTTTCCCTCGCAGGCTCCGGGCGGCCACAGTCCGTGCTGTGTGCTGTCCTCGATCCCGGCACCACCCGCCGCCAGGCCCGGCCCCAGGGGCGCGGCCAGGCTTCCGCGCGCCCCAGGGGGCTCCCTGCTGCGAGCAGCCGCGGCCGAATGGCTTCTGACAAAAAACCCTTGACCACCAGGGCCGGCCTCTTCCTGCGAGCCCCGCGCGCTGCGATCCAGGAAGTGGAAGGCAGCCGCCCCGCGCTTCCCCACTGGGCGCGCGGCTGGCGGCGGCGCCCGGCCCGGCCCTCTGCGAGGGACAGCGCCAGCGCCACGCGGAGGTCGCCGCGTCCCCAGTCGCCTGCCCCACGATGCGACGCGCCGAGGCGCCCGCGAGCGCCCACCCTGCCGGGTAAGTGGCAACCCGAGCCCGCCGCTCCCTAGGTGGCTCGCGTCCTGCCCCTTTTGCTCAACTTGGTACCCGAGAGCCCTGGGTGCTCCGGATAGGGCTCCGGGTTACGGGACACTGTGGATGTCATGCTGAAATGGGCACCCCACCCTCCGCGAGCGTGCGCGACCCGCCCCCCCCAGCAGGGACCAAGGGTGGACTTGGGTTCTGCAAGGAAAGGGGCGCGGGGGCGGGGGGGGGAGCTTGGTGACTGCCGCACTTGGCCAAACTTTCAGTTAGACTTTGTTAACTGGAAAAGCAGCGCTCACTGAGCGGCTGGGCGGGTTTGGTAAGAGTATGTTCGAGCCCGGTGCCTGTGTAGACTTGGCTCCAGCCTCCGCTGAACTTTGGATGCAAGCACTCGCTGCCCTGGCCCAGCCAGCCCCACGCACGACGATGCCCCGCTGCTCAGCCTGAGATCTCAGTTTGCGCCCTCAGGTCCTGAGACCGGGGGTGGGGGCGGGGGCGGGGGTGTAGGGTGGTAGATAAGAAGCTAACTCTCTGCCCGGATTGAGGCGCCACCAGGATCCCTTCTGCCACCCCGCTGGATCAGCTGGGGACAGTGACCTTTGGACTGGCCTCTGCAGAGCCTGGTGTGTGAGGAGGGTCTAGGGTGTTCAGGTGCAAATGATTGGCGGGATCCCCAGATGCAAATGCAGTATGAAGTGTGTGGAACTAATTGGAAGGGATTCCTACTTTTGTGCTCTTCCCTGCCCCCCCTCCCCCACCTCGAGACCTGGGACAGTGCCCAGAGCCGCGCACGGCTGGGAATGTCCTGTCATCCCGCCCAGTCCTGAGAGTGTAGCTCTGGAAGGGTCAGGTTTGAAGCCGCACCTTGTAGGAAGTGATTTCTGCGAAAGCCTTCCAGGAGTTTCTGGGGTGCCATGGATGATGGACGTACCATACTTTGTATGGTGGGGTGCCATACTGTGTATTTCCATTTAAAAGTCCCGGGTCTGGTCCTGGGTGAATTCCCGTGGCTGCCTGTTTTAATTCTGTGACCTCATCTCTTTCAACCTCTACTCTTTACAATAGGAATGCTATCTGTCCGCCTCCGGGTTTTGGGGACAGGAGGATGTAACTGGCCCCCATTCAGATAGGAGGGACTGGGATTTAGCCTGAGGGGCGGGGTGGGGGGGCTTCCTTCCTCCTACCCACAATCCCAGCTACAGCCACAGCCCAGAAATTCTGTGTTGGTGCTTCCCTTGGAAGTGATCTCTGCGGAGACAAATGTCATCTGCTGGGAAACTGGGGATTCCAATGCGGCAGGGGTATCCTGAGAGCAAGCATCTGCTGTACCCTGGACAGGAAGGTGAAGCCGGCTAGAAAAGGAGCGTGAGGAATCGGTTGTGACCTCATCCGCTTCCCCATTTTCCCCAAGGATGGCCCGGCCTGACCCGTTTCCTCCTGCCTTTCTTTGTTCGCGTCTGTACCAGTGATTTCATTGTGCCTCAGTTTACTCACAAGGATAGTCAGCAGCCAGTACTCTTCGCAGGCTGTTTTTGAGAGTCAAATTGGGAGAAAGCATTTCGCAGATTGGCTGGGCGGAGACATGCTCAGCAGCTATTGTGATTAGCATCGCTGTCCTCTGGTGGGTGGGACCCTTCCTTTTGCCCACTGGGTGATCTGCCTCATCTGAAACTCCAGAATCCTATAGCCCCTCCCTCACTGGGATTGAATTGGATGAATTGTGGTGTGTGTGTGAGAGAGAGGGGGGGTATGTGTGAACGTGTGTGTGTGTGTGTGTGTGTGTGTGTGTGTGTGAGGGGGGGTATGTGTGAACGTGTGTGTGTGTGTGTGTGTGTGTGTGTGTGTGTGTGAGAGAGAGAGAGAGAGAGAGAGAGAGAGAGAGAGAGGGAGGTATGTGTGAATGTGTGTGTGTGGGGGGATGGTATGTGTGAATGTGTGTGTGTGTGTGTGTGTGTGTGTGTGAGAGAGAGAGAGAGAGAGAGAGAGGTATGTGTGAATGTGTGTGTGTGGGGGATGGTATCTGTGAATGTGTGTGTGTGTGTTTCAATCACCCTTGGCCTCCGTTTTTTTGTTTGTTTGTTTTGTTTTGTTTTGTTTTGTTTTGTTTTTTGAGACAGAGCCTCACTGAACCTGGACCTGGCTGATCCAGCTAGACTGCCTGGCTATTTAGCTGCAGGGGGTCCCCCTGTCGCTGCCCTGCCTACCCCAACGCCTGGCTTTTACATGAGTTCTGGAGAGTCAGCCTCAGGACCTCATGCCTCCCATCGGCGGCCCCCCTCTGCATACAGAGACCGAAGTGTCCCTCTGACTGATGGGTCTGCTTCTTCTAATGACCTTGGTCCCTGCTCAGGGGCTGGTCCCTTTCAAGTCCTTTACAACACCCTGCACCTGAGCCTCACATGGAAATTCTCAGGGAACTTTTACCCCAAGTCACTCCTCGTCCCAGCTACCATCAGGACTGGTCCTGAAAGCTTTGTGAGTCTATCCTTGCACGCAACTGGCCCCCTTTTTTCTGGGGTGAGACATTCAAATAGCCGGGGACTGCCACCAGAGTGTTCCTTGAGTCCTAGGATGCACATTCTGCTTCTTGTTTAAACAGCTGGCTGGGGAAACAGATGCACAGGCGTTGCTGGCTACGTCGGGCGCAGCCACATTTTTCACCCACTGTGCTAGGCTCCCCCATTCATTCAAGAACTGTTACTAACTCCTAAAGCATTCTCTGCCCACTGGCTGGGGGGGAGGGATGGGCATAAATTGGGCAGGAGGCATGAGGAACCCTCCGAGCATGCTAGGTATGTGCTCAGAAGAGGTCACTGGGAAGAGAGGACATTGAGCAGAGGTTAAGAAAATCTAGACCATTCTAAGGGGCGGGGCCATGTGGTTAGCTGGAGCCAGTGCTGCAGAAGCAAGGGTTTGCAGGGGGTGGGGGGTGGGGTGGGGGGTGGGGTGGGGTGGGAGGTCTATGGTGAGTGCTCAGGGCCCGGCAGAGGTTTTTATAGAGGGTAATGGACTGTAGGTGGACAGATAGCAGTTGGGGGGGGAGGGCCATGGTAGCCTGGAAGCCAGGCATAGCCAGAATGGACACCGGAGGCAAGTGAAGTCAGGGTGGCAGAATTTGTGGATGGATCGAAGTTAGACAAGCAGAGTTGAGGAAAGCGATATTGCAGGAAAGGCTGAGACGACCGAGGGAAGCCTACCGCCCAGGCTCAGACACCCGACTGTGTGGAGTCCTGGGAGAGTGGAGAATGGTATCCCTCAGAGCCTGTGAGAGCTGGAAGTTTCCAAGCCTCAGGGGAGACCTGGGCAGGACACCGGACACCTCCCAGCTCTGGTAAGCACAGCCAGTGCGTTTTCCTAGGTTTGCTACATTGAGGGTTTACTTACGATTGTATTTGTACAAGGATTCCGCTCTTGGAACAAATGTGCCTGACCCAATCTATGCTCCATGTGACCGTGAGGCAACAGAGATCCTGAAAGGGGAAGGTGGACTTGGGTCTCCTGAGCCTCTGATATGACATGGTACAGGTTCTACAGAGGCGTCCTCAGTCTCTCTAGGACACCTAGGCCATACAGTGTCTTTGCTGGAAGCAGAAGCCGGCGTGATAGGAAAAGCAGACCCCTTACCACCCTTCCCACCTCCCCCACTGGTCCGCAGGAGTGGGAGCTGGCCTTCAGTGTCGCAGGGTGACTGCTGTTTCTTCCCTCTGGCCCTCCCCCAGGTTCCACCTGTCATGGCCAGTGAATCATCCCTTGGTTCATGTCACTAGACAATGACAAATGAGCTAAACTGGCAGGCAGCCACACAGAAGGGAGAGAGAGTAGGTTTGGAGAAGAGAGGCGCCTGGAAAGGCTTGGAGTTAGTTGGTCTCCTCAGCAGGTCTGGAAGGGAAGGTATAGGACTGCAGTCCCCGGGAGTGGAGGAGCCTGTAGCTTCACTGATTTTGGAAAAAGGAGTCAGACTTCAGACAGTTCTAGAGTTTTCTGTCAAGGCACCGACTGCCCAGAACCTGCCTTTTATTTTTAGAATCAGGAAGTTACACTGTTTTGTCCCAGAGGGTGGTCTGGACCATGGAAGTCTCCCCCTCCCCCGTCCCCTCACTCCCCCCCCCCCTTCATGAACCTAAGGATCAACACCACAACTTTAGTGGCTTCTCTGATACAATGTTGCCGAAAAGAAAGAGGGAGGCCATTTCAGCTCCTTGGAGGACTCTCAGGCTCGGCAGGGAGAGCAGCATGTCCCTCCAGCTTCTCCTCCCTTCAGGAACGTGCTTACCTGTTTAAAAGGCCCCTCAGGGGAGTTTAGACTACAGCATGGAGTAACTTTCCTCTGTAGCAGACGGTGACCCCAGTTTCTACACACTCTCCCCAGTATGGAAGGCAGAGATGCCTGGATTCCCAGGACACTGAATGGAACCCAGCTGGGCCCCTTTTGCCCATGGTCCTTAACTGCCTGGGTGTCATGGACCCTTCTCGGGGATGGGGCAGAGTGAACTATCTCCTGAGCTTGAAGAGTGGGGTAGCCTGGGGTTACAAGTGCTGGGGTCCCTGGATGCCTCACAGGGTTCCAAGTGTAGGTCTCTGAACTCAGAGAAACTCAGAATGCTCAGGTGCTATTGCTGGAGGATGGTTTCGGGTTGGGGGTAGCTGCTTTTCTTAGCTCTAGAGGCTGTTTAGGGATGGACACGTAATAGATCACTGTAGAGCTAAAGGCAATCCTGTCCCTCTTAAGTTTGAGGACTGGTTTCCTAGGAGGCAATTCTCTGTGGCTCTGGTCTCCAGATAAACTCTCTCCTCTGAGCTGCTGCTCCAGGGACATCCAGTAATTTCCTCCAGTGCTGGGCCATAGGCAGGAGGAATAGATCCTGCAATAAAACTAGGGTATACCACATAGTGGGCAGTGAGTGCTTCTTCCTGCCAATGGCTAGAAAGGTAGTTCACAGAATAGTCTAGAATATACTATTTACTTTCCTAGGAAACAAAGACAGACACAGAAAGGAGGCTTCTGGGTCAGCTCTTTGTCCACGCAGCTGGGAGGAAATGCTTTCTCATCCTGTGGGTTTATTTGATAAAACTGGTCTTGCAAAAGAGCTGAGTTTGAGAGCTCCTGTGGATAAAGCCACCAGCTTCCTAGTGGGACTTGGTGACTGATGGAGGGTGGGAGGGCTTCTCGGGTGGGGACAGCATACAACAAGTCTGAGTGACTTCTAAGTGAACGAAGATGGTAAGGAGGTTCCCAACAACCTCCAGTTGTCTACGTGTGTCCTGTGACATCAACCTTTGCCAGGGTGGAAAGATGGAAGTCTGCGGAGGCCCCGCCTGGGAAGCGTTCTCTGGTTCCCTGCCAGGGTGAGGCCTCTTCACCACATGCCCAGGCCTTCTGAGTGTCAATTAGCCCCTGTATAGGAAGCCAGGAAGTGACTCTGTGTCCTCCATGTCTATTCAGTGTGTGATAGTGCCCTTGAAGAAGAGAGGGGCCAGAAGAATCTTTCTTCAGATGACAACAATGCAGAAAGGAGGCCTCTCTAGACTCTGTCAGGCTGTCAGCCTTAGCTTTTCACAGAAGAATCTGGAAATACCACTGTCAGGTGCAATTTCTCTCTCCTCCTCTCCCCTCTCCTACTGTCTCCCCTACTACTTGCAGGATCAAGGCTGTCAAGGGCTTGCACCAAAGCTGGGAACAGTGCCAGTGGTCACAGACACACACACACACACACACACACACACACACACGTGCTATCTCTCCCAACTCCTGCCATGTCCTCACTGTCAGTACATTTAAAAGAATGTGCCAGCCTGAGACAGAATCTTAGTTCCTTTCAGACAAAGTGGCCTTTCTCTGGAGTAGTTGTGGTCAGGGCTTGTCTGTACCTGAGGTAGCTACAGTGAGCTCAGGCCACATCCTATAAAGCATTGGCCCCAGGCTCCTGGGCAAGGCTGCATCTTCCTAGTCTAGACCAGGAGGACTGAGAGACCTTCAGTTCTGGTCTGGAAAGGCAAGAATCAATGAGACAGAGGGAGAGGAGGAGAAATGTGGGGCCTTAGAGGGGCTCTCCTATTAGACAATTCCCCATAGGGAAGCTGGCTTCTTGTTATTGATAACTCAGATCTTCAAACAAACAAAGACCTTGTTATGCCCTAGTAAGAGATGAGACTTCAGTTGTGTACACTAGTGAGTGGAGCCCAGTGGGGATGCTAGAGCCTGTAGGAGGAGCCTAGTTTCTGACAGGCTTACTGGGGAAGTGGAGTGGGCTGGCCCAGAAGGGGAGAGACCGCAGGCCTTGGGAAGCCCTCCTCCATAGGCGCCCTGGGGCTCAGAGGCTGACCAAAGAGTAAGCCTGGCTGTATTCAGTTTGATGGTCTCAGGCTAATGCATCCGCTGTCAAGACAGGCTTTACCCAGTTCTTTCCCCCACAGTAATGTCTGGTTTCCTCCCTCTCAGCCAGTGTCAGAGGCTGGCCATGTGGATGTGTCTAGGATGTTAAGGTTAAAGAAGGGTGGCTAAGGATGGCTCCTGATGACACTGTCCGTTATACATCATCTTCCCGCTCTACGTGTTGGGCACAGTCTCCTTCTAAAGCATGTTCTGGCATTCCTCAGTCAGCAAATGCCTTTCTGTGCACTCATCAACCCATTCTCCTACACACAGACGGCTACCTGTGACCTATCCACTCATCGATCTGCTAACCCATGCAGCCATCCAGCCAGCGGTCCATCTGTCTACCATCCGTCAGTCTATCCATCATCCACCCATCCTCCTCCTCCTACCACCAGCCAGCTGCCTGCCAGCTGGCTGCCCTCCACTTGTTCATTCATACAGCATCGATCCAGAAGTCCAGTTCCTCTGTACACCCTCTCGACAGTCATTCATCTGTCTGTCCATTCGTCCATCCGTTCATCTCTTCACCCAATCCATCCTTTCATCAGTTCATCTATCCATCCACTCATCGATCCCTCTACCCATCTGTCCATCCATGTGCTCATCTGTTTACTTTCCGTTCATTCTTCAGTTTATCTCTGTCCATCTAGCTATTCACTCAACAATTAGACATCTAGACATTTCCAGTTTACCCACTGAGGAACACAAGAGGCGTGTACCCAGCTGACGTGCGTACAAGGCACTGTAGACAAGGTGCTGAGGCGGTACTGACATTGACTGATGAGCAGGGCGGGTCTGGCAGCCACGGCTCTGGAGTGGAGGCTTGAGGGGCACGTATGTATTAACCGCTGGGATTAGGAATACAGAGAAAGGAATTCAATTAGCAGTTGGCTTGAATGGGAAATTGAAGACTCAGTACAAACAGGTCACGTGTGTGGAACCCTGCAGTCTGGTGTTGAGGGCAGGAGAAGGTGTTACATGGGAAGGCATAGAGGGGGTTCCACTTGGCTCTCTGTAGAAGACTTTGGCTTATATTTCCCGTGACGATACACACCACAGGTTTGTTCCTCCACTTAGTGGCTCAGCAGTGCTGGGCAAGATGTTGCAGCAGAACCTGCCTGCCATAGCACCTTCTTCCTCCCACACAGCTAATAGGGTGGCAACCCCAGCTCCCACGGTGTTGTCATGGCAACCAGAGACCGCATTCTCAGCCCTTGGGCTGTGAAACCATCGGGAACTCTGTGCATGTGCACACGTGTGTATTTTTTGTGCACAGACATACACACTATTGCACATGTGGGTACTATTGGTTTTCAACAGTTTTTATTATATACTTTAAAAATTCAAGCACAGACAGGAATAATGAAATTGAAAGCCTCAAATTAGGAGTTGGCTTGACTGGGAAGTTGAAGACTCTGAGTCCACACCCAGACCAAGTGTGTTCTTGTATAACTTTAATCTGTATGTATGCGGTGAGTTGTATTCCTCTTTTTGCATGAAGGGTTACTTCCTGCTTCTGTGTTTCTACATGTACTAGGGACATGTGTTGCCTGTTAACCTTCATGGCCCCATATGATTTTTTTGTTTTGTTTTGTTTTGTTTTGTTTTGTTTTGTTTTGTTTTGTTTTGTTTTGTTTTGTTCTGGTTTGGTTTGGTTTGGTTTTTTCGAGACAGGGTTTCTCTGTATAGCCCTGGCTGTCCTGGAACTCACTCTGTAGACCAGGCTGACCTTGAACTCAGAAATCCGCCTGCCTCTGCCTCCCACGTGCTGGGATTACAGGCGTGTGCCTGGCATAATGTTCTTTTAAGATCATATTTTGTGTATGTGCCATGGTGCACGAGTGGGGACCAGGATAATTTCTGGAGTCCATTCTTCCCTTCATGCGGGTCCTGGAAATGGGAGGCAGGTCATCAAGCTTGCTGCCCGGTGCCCTTACCCACTGAGCCATCTTGCTAGCTTATGTTATGGTCATTTTCTATATTGACTGCTTGACATCACCCCAACTCTCTTATGTGTTGATTGAAACCTTTGAACGTGTGTGCGGGTCCAAGGTGTAGACGAACTTCCTTGAGAGTAGTTCTTCATCTCTCTCCAAGAATCTGAATTTGAGGTGAGACTGAAGCAGAGCTCAGGGCTAGCCTCTCTCTGCTTTGTCGGTGTGTGTAACTTTTAGGCCCAATTTTCTTGCTAGTAGATATAGTCATTTGATTAAGGGTGTAAGTAGGGAGTGAAATTTGCTCAAAGATGCCCTTACGAGGAAAGGATTTGGGTTTCCTGTGACTGAAATGCATTGGCTGGAGCTAAGGCAGCCATCTTGGATTCTGAAGTAAACAGAAATGTAGAAGCTCTACAGGATGGGATAACAATATGGTTAGAGTCTCAAAACATAAAGCACCATTTTCGGTCTAGATTGTTTACCCAGAGTTCTGTGAGTCTCCTCGTATGAGAAAGGAACACATATTTATTTTGTTTACATCATTGCGATTCCTTCTTTTCTACTACAAATTCTATCCCACAAAACAGTTTTCTGTTCAAGTCCTTGTTCTCAGAGGAGGCAGAAGGTGGAAAGGGAGAGAGGAGAGGAGAGATCTCTCCCTCCAGGACTAGATTACAGGCGAGTGAGTTTTAGGTTTCACTGAAAGCTTCTGGCTATTTATCCTGGCTTGCCGTCTGACTGCAAAGCCTTGTGCTCTGGGATGTGTCAAGCCTTCTCAAGACTTGTTACATAGCACTGTGCAGGTTCACTGCTCAGCCTCGCAAGGCTGAGGGCGCAGCAGTGGGGGAGGGGGAGGAAATTGCATTTCGTTCAAAGAGTCAGGACCGCTGTGTGGGAGGTAGGGTGGGCTTGGCCTGCTTCTGGGGAGAGGCAAAGAGCACCTTGCTTTAATTTTCACAGAGGCACTCTACCAGCTGTTAGGGACCCCAACCAAAGAAGACACTAATCAGGATGTGTGGGGCACAAACTACTCAGCCCAGAGGAAACTTGTGCTGAGGGACAGTAGCCAGGGCTTAGGAGGAGCTTGCATGCCAGGGCTTGGAGGGCACTGCACCTCAGGAGTGAGGGATGCCAGCTCTGCTGACCCCACCCAGGCCTGTAACCACGCACTTCTATGCCCTTCAGTTTCCCTTGGACCAGGGTCCTATGAATGGACCCAGTGTGCCCTCTGTAAACCAGGCTGCTGCTTGATGAATTTGAGGCCCTCTGGGCTGCTGCGGGGCTCAGTAGGCATTTCCTGTTTTCACATGGGATCCCACTGTGTTGGTCTGCTGGTTCATGAATCTAGGCCCTCCTCATAGCACAACCGGTTGCTTCCAGTTTGGGTGATCACACGTGCAGGCCCCGCAGATGTCTGTGCCTAGATTTCCATAGTGAAACCAACACGGCTGTATCTGGGTGTGGGAGCTAACTACAGGAGGCTGGGCCAAACAAGGCTCAGGATCTGGCCCAGATCTTGGTAGAGGAGATGTGGTACCGTAGGGTTGCTGCGAGTGTCTCTAGGAGGGGAAGTGCATGGGATCTGACAGGAACCGTCTGTGCACACCTTCAGGTGGGCAGGATGCTGTGCCCTTCCGCCTCCTGCCCAGGGACAAGGGCGGCTATGGCTCAGCCTGTTCTCAGTGAGGTCAGTGCACGGTGGTCAGAGAAGCAGGGCATGGAGCACACAGGTAGGACCCGCATTGCCATCTCTGCCTCAGTTTCCTCATTGTACCAGTAAAGCCGAAACTGTTCCTAACCTGTGGAGTTGTTGGATTTTGTGAGCGAATGTGTGTTTGAACAGTGTTGAACAACAGTGTTGAAAGTAGGTATTCCATTTTCTGAAGCTCACTCTCCTGACCCTGTCACTCGGCCTTCGGGCAGTAACCCAGTGTATAGTGTCGCTGAGCCTTGCACAACCTGGTGTGTAGTTCCTGCCCACGGTCCACTTTGACTTGCTTTGAATCCTTGGGATAGATGCTGGTCCTCTTTGGTCTCTGCTTCCTCTGTAAATGTAGCATGGGCATGCGGAGGCTCCTTGTTCTAAGCACCAAACGAAGCAAATGGCGGGTGGCTTCACAGCCCTCAAACAGTGGCATTTCGCAAGGCTCATGGCCTCTCCATTTGTGATTGGAATGGGGAGGAGGCCTGGGTATGTGCTTCTTGGGGGGGACCCCGAGTTTGGAGGCTTGGAGAGGTCCCTACAGCTGCCTCCCCAGTGTTTCCTCTCTCTCCTCAGGGAGCTGAGTGAGCAGGTTGCCAGTCCAGGCTGCGTGTGGAGACTAGAGGCCTTAGTCTCCCCAGGGTTCTGTGCAGGCTCACAATGGCCAATAGTTGGTATCCAGTCACAGGGACATTTTTCTTGCACTTCATGGCTTCTGTTTGAAAATCTGTCTCCTGGCTTAAAGTCATACGCAACCCCCAAATCCATGCTCGCAGCTCCCTGTGTCCTGTCGAGTCCTTACGTGCCTGTCAAGAGCTATCGGTCCTCTGACAGGAGGACAGTTGGCCTCTCCACCCTCTACTGCAGGCATTTCCCTGTCAGAGCATTCTCCACATCAGCTGTGTCCTGCACCTTTGTGCTTTTGTTGGTGGTGGTGGTCATAGTCCACCACCAAATGACCCCAATAGCACTTAAATGCCATGTTCCTAAGCGCAAGGTGACCATGATGTATCTTGGAAAGGTCTGTGGGTGCTGCAAGCTTCCTTCAGGCATGAACTCTGGTGGTGTTCAGTAATAATGAATGAAGGGTGTAGTCACTCTGAGCACATAGCCGATGCTTAGGCTGGCCCGAGTCCGGAGAACAGGGTTCACTGTTAGCTCTCAGTCTTCACCGGAGCTAGGAGGATCTGTCAGCTTCCTCCCTCTCAGGCCTGCGGGCTGAGGAGTGCCTGCTTTATCTATGATCTGCTGGGGGGAAAGCACACACTGTCCCTTAGGCCCTGCCTGGGGCCTGGGGCTTCCCTCTCCTCCACTGAATTCCGGGGCTTAGGAAGGCCAGTTTCTGAGGACGTCTGTAGTCAACTTTTGTTCTGTGGCACTCATAGAATTCTTGAGGGTGTGGATATTTTCGTGTTAGTAAGACAGGAGCATGCCCTGACAACCCCAGCTTGCATCCTGAGGATCTACTTCAGGCGAAGAGTTCTCCCTGTCTACCTCCAAGGTTGGAGGTCCAGTGCCTCTTCGCAGGTGAGGAGACCAATACCATAGAGCTAGGGACTGGAATTGAGCTCCATCCCAGCCAGAGCCTCTGCTTTTCCACGAGTCTCCTGAATTCAGTGTCCTTGTGCCACCCCTGAGGCCCACACCTGATGCCCCCCTAGATCCAGGAATGCCTTGGGTCCCAGCTGGACCGCCATCTGGGCCTTCCCAGCATCCCAGACCATTGCAGGGAGACTCCCTAGAAGGCACACAAAGGAGGTCAGGCCCCCTATTTGCCAGGCTACACTGTCCTTGGAATTCCAGGGGCACACAAAATGGGCGTCTGGAGCATACGCCCTGAGTCTCTCCCTGAGTCTCTTCCTACGGTTCTCATCCCCCCACCCCCCCTCAGTACCTCACCCAACCTCAAGTTCGCCAGCCAGGAGCCTGCCAGCTCCTGCTGCTATGACAAAAAATGCCAGAGAGAGCAGCTTTTAAACAACAGTGGTTTCCCTCTCACAGTTTTGGAAGCCGAGAAATTCCAAATCGAAGTGCCAAGAGGTTCAGCGTCAGTGAAGCCATTTTCTGTTTCTCAGAAGGTTCTCTTGTCTCTGTCCTCCCATGGAAAAGAGCCGCGGCATGTTCTGGGCCCGCGGCATGTTCTGGGCCTCTATTATGAGAGAGAGAGAGAGAGAGAGAGAGAGAGAGAGAGGAAACAATCCACCAATGAGGCTTCCCCCTCCCTCATGGTATAATCCTTCCTAGAGGCCCCGTCTCCAAACTCCATCCCATAGGGTAAGACTGTCGTGGCCATCATTTGGGAGCACACAGACATGGGTCTGTGACCGCATCTTCAGCATCTTCCTGCCTCCCACTGACAGTCACATCTGTCACCTGTCACATCTGACGGGGCAGCTGGGCAGATTGACAGGGATTCACCGAGTGGTGGGATTCCGGCAGGTAGCACTGTTTGGCCGCTGGGAGGTGGCTCCCTTAGAACCGGCAGGAGAACGCTCAGCCTGAGGTACACACATGACATACTCGACCCTCAACAGAGGAAATGCGGCCACAGCTGCCGTTTGGGAGAGTACCAGGTGACTCGATATCACAGACACTGGGGAGAGGTGATGCTTTGGCGGTTTGTACAAAATGGGGGTCAGGCCTGTGTGTTCTGTCTGCACTCTCTCAAGCCCAGCAGTGACCCGAGGAGGAGCAGCTGCTGGAAGCCAGCCCTGTGTTCTGAGTCACCTTTCCGTTTAGAGCTGGGAGCTCCTTCGTCAAACACACTTCCTTCCCTGCCACAGACGCCCATGCGCTCCAGTGGCCCTCTGGAGTAGGTGGGGGCCTTTTTCTTGTTTTACTGCTGAGGGATGTGGAGGAACAGAGCAAGTCAGTAGCAGAGGCTAGACGAGAGCATTGTTCGTTTTCAGGGATAGAGCTCCTTCTACCCTGCTTGGAGCTGCGCAGGTGTCCATAGCCGGCCATTTACCAAGCCATCTCCCAGCTGCCGCTGCTCTGGCCCTGGTGTTCCTCGGTACACTGCAGGCAGGTGCCTGAGTTAAGCACCTGGTCTCCGTCCCCTTCTGCGCAGAGTTGTGTCCCTGAGCTCTTGTGTGGGTGGAAGGCAGAAGGGAGGTATTGTGTATTATACCT
The DNA here is from genome assembly GCA_964023405.1 of Apodemus agrarius. Lineage (NCBI taxonomy): Eukaryota > Metazoa > Chordata > Mammalia > Rodentia > Muridae > Apodemus > Apodemus agrarius. The sequence goes on along the minus strand of OZ030011.1, from coordinate 21,531,215 downwards.
CCTTAATTTCCACCTCAATTCCAGATGATGAGAACCCCAGGTGAGCGTCTTACAGGATCAGAGGCAGGGTGAGGGCAAGCTGTGGAGGACTTTATGTGCAGTATTGCTCAAAGCTAGAATAGCCTGCCTGGGTGGAGACCCTGCCCCTGGCTCCTTGTTCCTGATGTCTCCAGAGCTCTATCCCTGGGAAAAGAAAGAGAGCACCTAGCTGGGGGTTGGGGGAGGGCACCTAGCTGGAAGGTGGGGGAGGGCACCTAGCTGGGAGTGGGGGAGGGCACCTAGCTGGAAGGTGGGGGAGGGCACCTAGCTGGGGGTGGGGGAGGGGTCCAGTCAGTAGAAGCCCAGGAACCCTGGGGCAGCTAGAGGCAACCTGCTAAAGCTGAGGCCTGGCCTTCAGCCTGCCCCATGCAGCAGTCCCTGGGAGAAAAGCCATTGGTTGGGACAGCAGGCTGTGGAGGTGACATTTCTCTGTTGGGCTGATGGGGTCCAGTAAGAATGTGATTCTCCCTGTTAGTCCCCTTTCGGTTACAAACAAATCACAAGAAACACAAGTGAATGAATACCACGAAAAGGCAAATGGTAGGGAAGTCTAAGTCTGCTTCACCTCATGGGACAGCCACTGGCCTCGTATAGCCATTCTACATGTTAGATGCAATTAACGAAGATGACCCTGTGGCGGCACTGGCCACAATCCAAGCACTCAGTGGCCATGGGGGGGCCCGGAACTGCACTGATGCTGAAGGTCTTCCAGCTTGCTGACATCACACGGGATTCCAGGAGACAGCGCTGGGTAGACTACAAACTAGGAAAACCAGCGAGCGGCCGCTTACTAAAGTTTGGAGTGAATCGGACCCATCTCACGTACTGGCAAATAAATATTTAATATGGATTGGGAGTCTCTACCGACCCCACCTTTCATTCAGTTTCCAGATAAAAGACATACAACCTTTCCACTGATTAGAAGCCTTGACAGCACTAGAGCTGGGCAGCTGTCAACCTTCTGTTCTTTGGTCAACTTCCCTGTCAATAACCCCAGGTTATAATTTGCCATGTTCTGCCTGGGTCACCCTTGCTCCAACTGGCCGGCCTTCATGGCCATGTTTACATGATTCACACACCCCATGGGGTCTCCTTCCTTCCTCCACCTTCTCTCTTCCTCTCTGGTCCTGCCTTAGACCCCAAGCCCAGGGAACCGAAACTCCGCCTGCCTCTCTCCTGCCCAGCCACAGGCCGTAGGCAGCTCTATTCAACCAATAGTTTTAAGTTGAGGAGCAGGGTTACATGGCATCACTTGGTGTACGTGATGACCTTCTTGTCCCTGGGGACAACCAGACCTTGGGGGAAAGTTTAGCATTGCAGGATATAGCAACAGACCAGACCTCAACAGTCACCTTCATAGTATCCAGGAGAAAGCATTTCTGCATTTATTCAATTCCACAGTCCTGTCTGATAGGCTTCTGGCCTGATGGATATATGAGGATATTTTCTCTACTTTTTTACCTCCAGGGAAGGGATCTGACTATATTACTTTATCTGAGGCTTTATGATGATCAGATAAAATACCTAAGAGAATCAGCTCAAAGGAAAAAGAGCCAAAACCATTTTGGCTCATGGTTTCGGGTTCCCATCATGGTCACCGGGCTCTGATGCTTTGGGGTCTGTGTGTCAGGGCTGAACACCGTGGCAGGGAAGAGAGTTGCTTGCCTCATGGTGGCTGGATAGCAGTGATAGAACTCACTTGTGAAATAAAGCACCTACCCCACCCCCACCCCACTGCCACCCAAGCTCACAGGGCGATGACCCATCAGTTCAATGAATGACTGAACTGATAAGGGTGGAGTCCTCATGACCCATCACCTCTCGACGACCTCACCTCTGAACTCCACTACACTGGGCCTTTCACTTGTGAGTTTTGGGGAGACCCTTCAGATCCACTCTGTGATACTGAAGCACAGAGAAGGCAAGGGGCCTCAAGTGTGGGGAGCACAAGTCCAGTCTGCCTCCTGGCCCTCTCAGGGTGTCCAAGGTGCCCCCAGGCAATGAGCTAGGCTTTTGAGTGGGCCCACCCACAACTCTGTCCCTTTCCACACAAGAGACCCAGACAGGCAAACTGCAAGAAAGTCTGAAAGGTGTGTTCCTTCACTTTTGTGTCTGTGCATATGTGTGCATGTGTGTTCACGTGTGTTTGTGTGTATGTATGTGGCAGTGTATAGTGTGTGTGTGTGTGCACATATCACATATGTGTGCCCTGTATGTGGAGATCTGAGGACAGCTTTGGGCTCAGGAGCCTCCTGCTTCTGGTTTGAAACAGGGCCTCTCGTCGTCCTGAAATGTCACCACTATGCTAAGCCAGCTGCCCAGTGAGCTCCAGAGAGCCAGCCGGTCTCCATCTCTCATCTCACCACCTCTGGTATCGCAAGCATGCAGCACTGGACCCGGCTCCTTATGTGAGCTCTAGCGAGGGAAGCCGGGGGCTACGGTTGCTGAGGCAAGCACTTTACTGGCAGAGCCTCTAGTCGTCTACCTTGGTAGTTTCTCCTGCTATTTTCCCCTGATGTTTTCTAATAACAAATATTAGTATTAATACAAACGTATAAAAGTACACTTTGGGGCTGAAGAGATGACTCAGTAGTTAAGAGCACTGGCTTTTCTTCCAAAGGACCCAGGTTCAGTTCCAACCCCCCCCCCATGGCAGCTCACAACCGTCTATAATTCCAGTTCTAGGGCATCTGACAGCCTCACACACACATATGAGCAAGAAGAACACCAGTGTGTGTAAAATAAAAAATAAATACATCATTTTTTAAAACTAGAACAAAAATTTAAGCAACCTTTAAAAAAAAAATAGTACACTCTGGGGCGGAGCAGTGGTGGCGCACGACTTTAACCCCAGCACTTGCAAGGCAGAGGCAGCAGGATCTCTGTGAGTTCAAGGCCAGCCTGGCTCACGGAGCAAGTTCCAGGACAGACAAGGATACACAGAGAAACCCTGTCTTGTACCTCCCCTATCCCCCAAAGAGTACAGTCTGTATAGGAAAAATATAAAGGAGACAGAAATCTCTGGATCTTGAGCTAAAGAAGCCGGTGGTGCCTTCCCCGTGCAGAGCCAGGGCTGGACTTTCCTCTCCCATCTTGGGGGGAGGGGATCCTGTCTTCACTGCTAGTTCTACATATACTAGTCAGATTTTCATCTTTTCCCTCCCCCTCCTCCTCCTGTCCTCCTCCCCCTCCTCCTCTCCTCCTCCCTCCTCCCTCTCCTCTTCTCCCTCCTCCACTCTGTCCAGCAGAGGATCCCAGGACACACACACCGTTCTGCCCTTTTCTCCTCAGCCACTCCAGTCCTCCCTCCCTCGGCAGCGCACAGCCTCCTCTGTGCGTTTGTTTTTCAGTTACACCCTTTGCCCTCCATCTTCCCTCTTACCAATGGGCATGCAAGTTTGTTTCGAGGCATCCTGTACAGACAATGTCCAGGTGACTCTAGAGAGCATCAGTTGTCCCATGAGTCACTTTGCCCATGGCGACTCCAGTAAAGGGAGCCCCCCTCCCCACCACGGCTGCTGGGTCAAAAGCCATGTGCGCCTGCAACTGTGTTCTATGTTAACCGGTTACCCTTCACAGAAGCTGTACCACCTCATGTTCCCGCCCACTAAGTGCAGACCTTTTTAGTGGCTGTATATTATTTCAGTGTTTATATTAGGTTCAGCATCTAAAGTTGCTCTGTGGGTCAAGTATGGACGGATATTGCCCGTTGCCTCTAACGCCGATGTGTCTTTGCACCTCATTCTGGTTTTTCTTCTCTACCTCTGCTCGGTGCTGGGACTGAATGGTAGACATTCTCAGCACCAGAGATGGGTAGGAGGGAGCCACGTGGGTGGGGCTGGGACACTCGCACCATTCCCGTTTTCCCATTTTCCGCACCTGTGAGTCCTGCCACAGGAAACAGACTTGCATTCTGGATTGGCCTCCTACATAGATATGCTTAGCCCAAAGAGGGCCAGGCTCTGTGAGCGGGACTGCAGGCTGCTGCTCAGCTCACACGGGGAATCCTCGGAAGGAGAACTTGGCCTTCCGGGAATTTCCAGCCCCCTTTCCAGTTACCTCCTTAGCAGTGTAGTCTCGTGATTCACAATCAGAAAGGACGGAGGGTGCCATGGGAGACCCTCCTTCTCCCCACCACCCTCTTCCCTGACCCTGCACAGGGGAGATCATCCTGACGTGGGTGTGTGGCACATGTGCACAAGCTTGTCTCTGCCGTGGGGCCGGCACCCTTGAGGCCTTTACCGTCAGTCCTGACCAGCACATGCATCCCAGAATCCTGCCTTCTTCATCCATCTCCACATCTAGTGATGTTTCTGGGTGACTCTTTGGGGGTGGGCACAGGATGCCAGCTGCTGCTCTTTGTTTTAAAGATTGATTTTATTTTTAGTTTGTGTGTGTGTGTGTGTGTGTGTGTGTGTGTGTGTGTGTTACACATGTGAGTGCTGGTGCATAAAGTCTAAAAGAGGTGTCAGGTTCCCTGAAACTGGAGTCACAACTGGTTGTGAGCCACTCAGTGTGGGTGCTTGGAACAGAATTCAGATTCTTCGCAAGAGCAGTGTGTACTTTAATAGCTGAGCCATCTCTCCAGCCTGTCAGTTGTAACATTTATTTCAGTAGTATTGTGATCAGCCTAGAATGGGCGTGTCCATAGTAGAGCTGAGTCAGTATAGATGGATGGACAAACTGAATGATGGATAGACGGATGGATGGATGGATGGATGGATGGACGGACGGACGGATGGATGGACAGATCAATGCATGAATGGACAGATGAATGGGTGGTACCCATTACTGAGCAGTGCTTCCAGTGAAACACCGTCCTAAGCTCTTAAAACCAGTAAATAAAGTACTCAGGCTCCGACCTCGAAGTCAGGAGCAGTCACTTGTAAAGACCACCCAGCTGGGACTCCTTCTGCAGGCTGCCTGGCTTTCAAGTTCACACCCTGTGCTAGTTAGGGTGTGTTGTTGTTGTTGTTGTGTTGTTTTGTCAATTTGATATAAGCTATGATCATCTAGGAAGAAGGAACCTCAATTGAGAGAATACTTCTTAGTTGCTTTTCTACTGCCATGACAAAACATCATGACCAAGGCAACTTATAGAAGACAGGGGGTGGGGGCCCGGGGGTGGGGGGGTAGTTATTGGGGCTTACAGTTCCAGGGGTGAAGTCAGTGACCATTATGGCATGGAGCATAGCAGCAGGCAGGCAGGCAGGCAGGCAGGCGAGTGATGCAGGAGCAGCAGCTGAGAGCGTATAGTCTGATTCCCAAATTGTAGGCAGAGAAAAAGAGCTAATTGGGAATAGCATGGGCTTTTGAAACCTCACAGCCTAGCAGAGAGGCACCTCCTCCAACAAGACCACACCTCCTAATCCCTCCCAAGTGGTTCCACCAGCTGGAACATTCAGCTATCTGAGCCTGTGGAGGCCATTCTCATTCAAACCACCACAACCTCCATCAGATTGGCCAGAAGACAAGTCCATGTGGCATTTCGTTGATCAGTGATTAATGGGGGAGGCTCTAGCTCTAGCCTACTGTGGGCGGTGCTAACCCTAGGCAGGTGGTTCTGGGCTGTATAAGAAAGCAGGTTAAGCAAGCCAGAGAAAGGGAGCCAGTAAGCAGCTTTCCCTCCATGGTTCCTGCCTCGACTTCACTCAACGATGGGCTATGATCCAGACCTGAAAATCAGATAAATCATTTCCTCCCCCAAGTTACTTTTGGTCAGTGTTTTCTCACAGCAATAGAAAGCAAACATACTTCATACTAATGGCCAAGAATTGGCATAATCCCTGGAACCCCAAGGGAGTTGACAGTCCCATCCAAGACTCAGGGAATAGATTCAGTAGGGTGGGCCTGGTCAGGTCAGACACGAGCAGGGAGGGCTAGAACCTGTGATCCAGAAGAAGTTCTAGAGGAAGATACAAAGACTCAAGTCGTGAGGTGGGTGTCTGGTGAGGTGTCTAGGACAGAAGGAGGTGATGAGAAAGCAACCAAGAATGGAGACAGACGGAGGGTGTGCCACTAGACAGGTTAGAGCATCTGAGAAACCAAACTTGGGGCTGGCCTACTGTAGTGGGGGCTGCCATCAGAAGAGCCTTCACACTGAAGCCAGTGCCTCCGTGGGGCCTGTGTGGAAATGAGTGCGGGTCCAGAGGGAACGCTGGGACCCTTGGTACATTCTGTAAGGTAGGGCTGGGAATTGGGCTGTGGCTCACTTAGGAGAGACAACAGCCCCTGCAGGCAGACACGGAAAGCGGGACAGCTTCTGACTTGCCAGACCCCTTGATGTGGGCTGTGACGTATGACCTGAGGTGACCTGGTCTGCTCTCATTATTTCCGGGGACCGGAAGACCTGCTTGAGCTGACTTCCCCTCTAAGAGGCTGTGGGCAGCCTGCAGAACTGGCCAGTGCTGGGCAAAACTGTGCAGGGCCTACCTTATCATGCAAGGCTTTCAGTGTTGGGGTGGGGGGAGAGAAAACCATGAAACAAGGGCTCTGATCCTATCCTAGAAGCCACAAGTGATTGTGGGTACTGGCCTGGACCGTGAGCAGTCATTCTACCCTAGGTATGGGCTGCAGGTGTCTGTGGAACATTGGTGAGCGTTTAAACCCAGCCAGTTCTCCATCCCTCAGACCCCGGAGCTCTGATTTAGCTCCTGCAGCCCTGTAGCCAGGGCTAGACCAGGAAAGAGACAGCAGCTTGTGCACGCTCAGTGGGAAGGGTCTGACAGAAGAGACGGAGCTGGACTGGCCTCCTGCATCTTCTGGGCTGTCTTCTGGGGCAGGGCCAGCTCCTCTAGAAAGAGAAGCCTTCAGAGGTCCACAGCCAAGGGTCAGCTAACTCGCAGAGACGTGGAATTTGAAGGGCTGGAAGGACCCTCAGTCCTTGGCCTGAGAGAAGCCCAGTCAGACGGAGCAGCGAGCACAGCTGTTCTCCCATGTGGAGCACCCCACTAGCATCTCCACACTCTTGCTCTGGTGCCCTCAACTTATTATTAGTCTGAGTACTGTCAACAGCTGGGTTTCATGTGGGGAAATTTAACCTACCAGTCATGTGAGGTTGAGCCCAACCCTCTCCTTTTCCTGAAGAAGCTTTTCCTGAAGAGAGGGGAGGGGAGGTACCTGGTCCACAGTCAGACACCATGCCCGGTGCCACGCCTGTTGTGCCAACAACAGCATCTGTAATGAACTACTCCGCTCATGAGGCCTTGTCTGCCATCATTTCTACAATGTACCTCCGCCCTCAGACAAGCTAATTTGCTACAATGTCTCCAGTTATTGATACTCTATAGAAAGCTGATGCTTACTGCTGTAGAACTTGTTCTGTTTTGTTTTGTTTGTATAACCCTGGCTGTTCTGGAACTCACTCTGTACAGGCAGGTGTCTCCCCTCCCCAACCCACCCCCAGCTCCCCCTGCAGCTACTGACTGGATAGGTAGAATACAGTCTGTCTATATAAAGCAATGCCATCTGTCAATAAGAAACAAAAGGTTGATAGGGAAAGCCCTGATAGACTCTACTAGTCACCAAAGTAACGTGGGTGAACCTCGAGAATGTTATGCCGAGAGGAAGAAACTGAACAGTGCCCAGGTCCGCTTACAGGAAATGCCTCAGAGAGGCAAGTCGGCAAAGAGTGAAAGCAGACGAGTGGGACCGGGGGACTGGGGGATGGGGACTGACTGGTGGCCAAAATGTTCCAAGACTGGTGGTGATGGCTGTACGGCTATGACAATCTTAGAAACCATTGTGTTAGACTCTTTAAGAACTATTTATAAAGCGACTGCTGGGTCAGCATATTTCTGGAGGTGGTGTGTGCCAGCGTTCTGCTCAGCGTCTATCTGGAAGAAATAGCCCGCAGATGTTCCTGTGAGTGCTGCAGGCCGTAGGGACTGCTCTGTCTGGGTGGCACGGGATGCCTGGGCGGGAGGTCGACATCCTGTCATTACAGAGCTGAGGAGGGAGGGCTGTTAGGGGAAAGGGCTCGTCAACCACAGAAAAAGCAAGTGTCTCTTGATGAATCCTAGACCTCACCAACTGGTAAAAAGAGGCTGGCCAGCAAACCCTGACCCCATCTCCACCTCCTCGGCACCGGGATCATCTCCGCACATTGGCATCCCCAGCTCAGCAAGCACTTGGTCAACTGAGCCATCTCTGCAGTCCTAGCCCCACCCTCTCTGTTCTAGCACAACTTACTTCCCAGCTCTCTGTTGTCACTTCAGCCTGGCCTCTGTCCCGAGACTGGTCTGAGGCCGCCATCACTTCTAAGTTTCCATTTGCTCTGGACTGAGCCCTCCACTGTGCTGCCTGCTGTAGCTACTGCCTCACCACTAAGGTAGATGGTATGCTCTCCCTGTTTTACCAAGGACATGAGGCTCACAGGGTAGGGTGGCCCCGGGATGAGGCTCTATCCCTCCTGCCTTTGCTACTGTGGGCACCCTAAGTCCAGGCGTTCGGGTCCGATGGCCTTCACTGTCAGCTGCTGCTGTTTGCCCCAAGTTCTATAGTAGCACAGGAGAAAGGAACATTTCCTAACGGCCTTCTTAGGGCTTCTGCCGTGATGTCCTTGAGATGGCTGCTTTCTTAACAGTACCCTGGACCCCAAGTCTGCCTGAAGGATGGACTCTGACTCTTTTTTAATATGGGTATGCAGGCTTCTGAGCTCTGAGAACGCAAAGCACAGATGTGGCGTGTCATCCGCAGGGAAAAGGCGAATTGCTGCTGAGATCGAGCTGCCCCCGGGGAGGTTCCCTCCCGGCCCCCAGAGCTCTGCCATCAGATGGGGTGAAGAGGTTGCCCTGGCAGAAGCAATCAGCTTGGGTTCCTCAGACTACCTCCCCAACACCTCGGATTAGGGGTGTACTCATATTGGGCTCTCTGTTTTTTCAAACAAACGTTCCGAGCGCAGGGCAGGCGAGAGAGCTCAGCAGGTAAAGGGCTTGCTGCCAAGCCTGACGGCCTGACTTTGATCTCTAGGACCCACGTGGTAAACGGAGAGAACCAGTTGGACTCCCACAGGCTGTCCTCTGACCTCCACGCTGTTGTGGCACATGGGAGTCCCCCTCCACACCCGGACACAATAAATAAATAAACGTCATTTAAAAATGAAAACTATTCCAAGGCCAGAAAACCTCCGGGAAACTCGGCAATGCCTTGTGTAGCTACGCTCCAGCTTGTGACATCCCGTGAGGCTGCGCATTGGCCTCGGGTCTTTCTTTTTCAGTAAGTCTTGGAAGTCTGGTCGAAGGTCCTCTTACCTCTGCCAGGGTGCACCCAGGGAGCACCCTCGCCCACACTGGGATGCTGGTCCACAGAGCAGAGGCACAGCTGTCCTGAGAGCCTCGGGAGTCAGCACAGATGTGTGTTATTACTCGCCATATTCTGGTGGTTTGGTTTGTTTGATTTTAGGACTTTCTCTTTGGGCTCCGTTCCAGACTCCCGGGGTAGCTGCGAGAACGGAACAAAGAATTCTTGTGGCCACTCCTCTCTCCTCAGTGTGAACACTGTGTCTCCCATGTCTCCCTCCTCCTCCCGTGTCTCCCTCCTCCTCCCATCGTCGTCTTCTCTCTCCCTGACTCAGTAGGACCGAGAGTTTCAGGCCTTGTGGTTTTGGTTTGTTTGATTGGTTGGTTGGGTTTTGTTTTGTTTTGCTTTGTTTCCCTTCTGGTCCCCAGTGACTTATTCTCAAAGCTGAGGACTTCTGTCCCTTTCGTCTCTGCCCTGGAATGAGTAAGCAGTGAATACCAAGGCAGTGTTAGGATTTTGAGATTTTCTACAGTGGCTGATGTCAGTACCCTGTAACAGCCATGACAGCTGAGGGCTGTCTGCCCAAAAGCTTATCTGTCCATTTTTTTTTTTTATTATGAGCACTCAGCAGGGAGAGGGGTGTGTGTCTGTCTGTGTTCACGTGGTACATGTGTGTGTTCATGTGTGCATCCATGTATGATCATACAGATCAACCAGAGGCTGATGTTGGGTGTCTTCCTCCATCTTTCCTTATTTTTTGAGATGAGATCTCTTACTGGACCTGGAGCTTGTCATTTTGGGTAGAGGGGCTGACCAGCTAGCTCCAAGGATTTCATCTATTCCCCTCGCTCTAATCCCAGGTAACAGGCACGGGCTCTCACTAGTGTGTGCAGGGATCCGAACTCAGGTCGTCCTGCTCACACAAAAAGCATGTTCCCTACAGCCAGCAGCCTGCCCTGGTAACTGCTATGGTGGTTTGAATATGCTTGGCCCAAGGGAGGGACACTGTTAGGAGGTGTGGCCTTGCTGGAGGAAGTATGTCATCGTGGGCGTGGGCTTTAAGAACCGCCTCCTAACTGCCCGGAAGGCAGTCTGCTCCTAGTGGCCTTCAGATGAAGATGTAGAACTCCCAGCTCCTCCTGCACCATGCCTGCCTGGACGCTGCCATAATCCTGCCTTGATGATAATGGACTGAACCTCTGAACGTGTAAGCCAGCCCCAGTTAAATGCTGTCCTTAGAAGAGATCCCTTAGTGGTGGTGTCTGTTCACAGCAAGCAAGGCAAACCCTAAGACAGCGGCTCTCTCTCTCTCACCCCACCCCACCCCCCACTCCACAATGCATGCTGCTGCAGCAGTGGCCTTTGTCACTATCTCCAGCTGAGGAGATGCCACATCATCTCGCCTCTCAGCTCTGGCAGATTGTCATGTGAGTGGGCACCACCTCCATTCTCAGGGCCCATCCCCCAAGGGCTTGCCTAGCCTTGGGGGCCTGAGAAACAGTCTTCTTAGCTTCTGCTGTGGCCTATTTTGCTTCACAGTAAGTGAGACACGGTGGCATGAGGAATGAGGTGGATCTGGTGGGATGTGGGATGGGCTAGCAAGTGACCACAAAGTCTAGGTGTCCCTGGGAGGAGCACACATGACCACCAACGTTATGACCTAGTGAGACCTAGCTGGACTGTGCTCCCGGGCCAGGCTCCACCAGCTCTGTGGAACAGACGAGAAGACTGTTGGTTTAAGATAGTTTTCATCATAGAAGCTAATAGAAGTGTCATCATTTTAATGATTCCAGCCAAACTCTTCCACCCCACTCCCTGAACATCTCAGAACTGTCTCTAATGATATCTTACATGGCCGGCTAGAAATTATTCCTTGCATATGTGGTGTGTGTGTGTGTGTGTGTGTGTGTGTGTGTATGAATATATATATATACACACATATATATGTATATATGTGTGTATATGTGTGTGTGTGTGTGTGTATATATATATATATATATATATATATATATATATATATTCCCAAATAAGACTGGGGAGAAATAAGATTATTGAATTTCCTTTGCCAGCTACTACAAGGATGCAAAAGCATACAAGGTTAAAAGTTTTAACTTAAAAAAAAAAAACTTTTTATTGCATTAATCATTTAATTGTTTATCGTGGGGGTGGGGTGGGGGGGAAGGGTATATATCAGGATGTATGTGTGGAAGTCAGAGGACAAACTGTAAGAGCCAGTTCTTTCCTTCCATCATATGGGTCCCAAGGGTCAAACACAGTTCTCCAGGCTTGGCAGCAAGCCCTTTCACCCACTGACCCATTTCACTGACCCAGTTTTGGGAAACCTTTTAGTGCGGTAGTTAGAAATACAGTTTCCAGCGCCTGACCCCAGGGTGTCTCATCTTGCGACCCTTAACTTGCAAGGCCCACAAAGTCCCTTTCTTCAAGTCTCACACATGGCTGTCGGGGTTGAGACTTAGACTCTTTGGGGAGACACAGTTCGGCCTGGGGCAGCAGATGTGAAAGTGGCGGAGCTCTTCCTGCCTTCTCTGTTCCCTTGGAGCCTTGTGCAGAGGGTCTGGGCCTTGCCAGAGTCACGAGGATGGGATGAGGGGGCATGGCTTTCCCATCTCTCTAACCCTCCAGGTTGTGTCCAAATCGACGCAAGCGGTCTCGGTTCTCCCAGTAAAGCTCCTAGGAGCTCACCAAGCAGCCAAAGCCTCTGGCTCTGGGCCAGAAAATGTCTGCACTCTCCCTAGTGGGTGGCGGCCAACCAGGGCCCCATTCTGCCACCTGACTGCTCTGACCCCAACAGCGTTCCTGTCTTCTTCCCACGGAGGAGGAGGTTCGTCAGGTCTGAGACAGCTCCCAGGCCTTCCCCACTGCCCCTGGAGGCAACTCCCTCCTTCCTTGCAGAGCTTCTGGTACTGAGGAACACAGTGGACTTCTTGGGCAGCTGACCACAGGCACACAAGAGTGTCCCTAGACAGCTGTGAGAGGGGAAGACTGGGGGCCACCGTGGCCCACGCTTGCACCATGCGCCAAAGGATATCTGCCTCGGAGGGCTTCTCTTTGTGGCGGAGTCCCTCCATAACCCCTGGCCTAGATCTTTTATGCTGTCAATCAACTCCGTTCGCGACGGCCTGTCTCTGTCACGTGTCACGCCTGCTTGCTTCTTTATCTACGATCAAAGATTTCAGGGTACAGCACTCTCAGCATCTGCTGTCAGGAGGGAGGGCGTGGGCGTCAGAGTCTCTGCTCTGCCAACAGATGACAGGCACAGAGCCAAGAGGGTTCAGGAACCATCACTGACAGCAGGACTTACAGCCACAGGCAGGCTCAGAGCGGGCCAGCTCAGCAACTCGGAGCTCACACCTCCCGCCTGTTTCCTGTGGACCGGTGAGAACTCAGTGGTTCTGAGTTCCCTGCCTCTCTGTAGCTTGGTCATGGCAAGCAGATGCCAGGAAGCTTTGTCCCTTCTGTCTCTGTCCTCCTCTCACATTGTATGAAATCCACATCTCCCCAAGGCCTTGGCTTCTCTGCCTTCTAGATCTTGCCTGGAGACAAGGGCTGTGACCTCATACACAGTTCTCTAGGCCAAAAAAACGCCCAACCCTAAGGGCTCAGAGCCAGCCTCTGTCCAGTTTACTCTCCAAATGGACCTTGAGGGACCTCAGTGAGCTAGCTGACTTTCCTGGAAAGCATCTTCAGAGCCTGTGTTGGGTTGGTCCATGGTGGTGTCACCGCCGGGCGTGTGCACCATGCTGGTCTTGCCTATTCATCCACCAACTGTGCTTGGGGCATGAAAAGCATCCTCCTTGTGGTTTGAACATTGGATTCTCTTGGCAACCGTGTTCACGTCCGGCTACACACCTATGCTCTTGCTCTCCCGGGTTGCCACCGAGACCAGGTGTCTCGGATGCAAGATAGAATCACAGATGTGAGCACCACCCACCGCAATCAGATGTGCAGAGTCCTCATATCACGTCTACACAGTGGGGTGGGGGTTGTAGCAGGAAGAGAGCTGAGGGGTACGTTCTTACACAATAGGTTGCTCTGCTGAGTTACAGGTAGGCAGGGTGCTAAGTCCTCAACAGTCACTGCGTCAGGCTGGCACAGTAATCCTGTGAAAGAAAGACTTTTTTTTTTTAAAGGTAATTAAACAAGCCCAGAGAGGCGGAAGTAGCCTGAAGTCACACAGCCTGTATTCAGATCCAGGCAAGTAGGCTTTATCCGAACAGGCCACATGGGATGCGAGGAACTTTATCTTACTTTTTAGGGTTTCCTAAAAAATGAAATGAAATGTTGAGCACGCAGAGGAAGTAGAGAGAGGCCTTTGCAGTGGACAGTCATCACCACCATTTACCCTTAGTGTACTTTGTTCGCATTATTACATGCCTTAATCCATCCTAAGTTCACTTTAGCTTTGTGCACTCCAGAGAAAATCCTAGACCTCCCTGAATATGTTAGCATGAGGGTTGCTAACTACAGAGTGCCGTATTAGATTGCTGTTCATTAATGCTTTAGTATAAAATGGATACATAAGCAAAGTAAACAGACATGCATAGGTAAGGAGACAGCATTTGAACTTTGCACTGATTCTGGGAACTGTCTCCTTTGCCCCTGGCTTTGTCTCGGCATGGGATTTTGTGGTTCATCCATGTGGTCATTCGTCAGTAGATCTCCTTATTGCTAGCTGTTGCCTTGGGTAGGGAGCCCAGCCTCTTCATCTTCATCGTTGGGCACCTGGACCAGCTGCTGTGACCATCTTCTGGCCTATCTTTTGATGGACAGGCTTTCGTTCCTTGAGGAAACTTACCAAGTAGCCGCACCTGCCACAGAGCCCGTGTGCTCAGGTTATGACAACCTGCCCTGTCATTTTCCAACGTGGTTGTACCAGTTTACATTTATACGAGCAGATCTGAGAGCCCCCTGACACCTGAACCACCCTCAGCAAAAGTGGCAGGGGCAGTCCTAATCTTTGGCAATTCTTGTGGTTTTAATTTGCATGTCCCTAAGGACCAAGGGTTTTTTTAAAGAGTCATTCACCTGCTTATTGGCCCGTGTGTGTTGCCTTTGGAGAATCTTTTCAGATCTTTGGACTTCCGTTTTTTTAAGGGACTCGCCTGTCACTCGTGAAGTCTGCGTTTGGCAGGTTTCTCTCCCCTGACTGACAGGTATGTGCAGGTCTGTGTGCTCTTGTATAGGTACATGAGTGTGGAGGGCAGAAGAGAAAGTCTTGTGCTGTTCTGAGGCTGGGTACGGAGGTTTGAATAGGAATCCCCCCCACCCCCCATAGGCTCATAGATTTGAGTGCTTAGTCATCAGGGAGAGGCACCACTTAGGAATTAGGAAGTACGGCCTTGTTGAAGGAACTGACCATTGCGGGTAGGCTTTGAGGTTTCAAACGCTAAAGCCAGGCCCAGTGGCTCTTTCTCTGCCTCCTGCCTGCATGTCTGGATGTAGAACTCTCAGCTCCTTCTCCAGCCTCACGTCCGTCTGCACGCTGCAACGCTTCCGCCATGATGACCATGGACTCAACCTCTGAACCTGTAAGCCAGCCCCAGTTAAATGCTTTCCTTTTCAAGAGCTGCTGTGGTCCTGGTGTCTCTTCACAGCCATCATAACTCTTAACTAAAACACAGGATCTAAAACTCACCAAGGAGGCTGCCTGGCTGGCAAGCCCCAGACATCCATCTGTCTCTACCTCCTCAGTGCTGGGCCTGCAAGTATGGTCTGCCGTGCCCAGCTTTTTTACGTAAATTCTGGGTATCAAACTCAGATCCTCACGCTTGCATGGCAAATACTATACCTACGGAGTGGTCACCCCAGGCTTGGGCAGCTGTTTTGACTTCTCTAGCTCCTCTCTCTCATACCTTGGCCTAATCAGCTGAAGTGAGTTTTGGGTAAGAAAGACAAGAGCCCCATGGGAACTATAGGCAGACAGGGACCTCAAGCAGGAGACTGCAGACAGATATGTAGGTTCTGTGGGGTTGATGGACTTTGGCAGTGGAGGGTGGTGGTGCAAGGGGGTTCCTTTCAGGATGAAAATGTCTTGAACATGAGGGCAGTGACCTGAACTCTTAGGAAGTAGGAGCCATGGTGGCTTTAGAGTAGGGATGGACAGTGTTTGGCCCCATGACTCAAGCTAGAGTCTGAAACAGTTTCCACTTGGTCAGCCAAGAGCAGCAGCCTGCAACTCATGGTGCAGGGAGGATTGTGAGGGAGAGGGAGAGGCCCCGCCTCTGGAGGTTGGCAAACATCCCACAGGAAGCCCAAGGTCCGCTCCAGAGAACAGGATGTCAGAGGCTCCTTCACTAGCTGCTGGGCCTTAGCCAATGTCCCCCGTGACTCCTGACATGGGAATCCCCTGCCTGCCTGTAACGTCACCTCCTTCTACACCCAGCCTGTAAGCCCTGGGTCCTTCTGCATGAACACATCTCTCTCCCAGATACCTGCAAGCTTTCAGTCCAAAGTCACTGTGTAATGGGTTCCTCCTGGGTCTTCCAGGCCCCCTGGCAGCTCCATTGTCTGACCTACTTCAACCACCTGCCTGTCTTCTCTCTCTGAAATGCAAATCCCTGGATGGTCTGTGGGGTTCCCTTCTCCTGCTTTCTTCACCTTTTTGCATACTGCTGTCACCTGAGCCTACAAATGCTCTCAGGCCATATTTCCAATAAGGCCCAGTTATTCTTATATTCTTGGTCGTGAGCCTAACCTTTAACAGCTGAGCCATCTCTCCAGCCCAGGACCGGCAATTTTTAAGAACCCAGTGACCAACCTGAGGCACGTCACATGGGTGTGGACAGGCAAAAATGGAGCTAGCTGTAAATCTCAGCCTGCCAGACATTCTTCAATTTAAAGGTTTTAAAACCCTTCTCCAGGGACCCTCCCCGATGCTGCCATGCTTCCTTCAGCCCACTGGGACTGAAATTTAGCCACTGTGTCCACCCCTCCTGTTATATTTAGTCCCTTCTTGTCCCGTAGCTGGCCCTTCTGGGCATGTCTTACTTGTTATAATGATAAATGTCTTACGTGGAGACTCGCCTGGGGAATGATATCATTCCCAAAAAAGGCCCTGTCCACACAGATGCTAAATGAGCAAACAGGGTCCCTTCACTCTACACTCACCGTCTGCTCTCCCAAAGCCAGCTGCAGTGTCTTAGTTAGAGGTTTACTGCTGTGTTCAGACGCCACGACCAAGGCAACTCTTATAAGAGCAACATTTAATTGGGGCTGGCTTACAGGTTCAGAGGTTCAGCCCATTATCATCAAGGCAGGAGCATGGCAGCATCCAGGCAGGCATGGGGCAGGAGGAGCTGAGAGTTCTACATCTTCTTCTGAAGGCTGCTAGCAGAATACTGGCTTCCAGGAAGCTAGGATGAGGGTCTTAAAGCCCACACCCACAGTGACACACCTACTCCAACAGGGCCACACCTTCTAATAGTGCCGCTCCCTGGGCCGAGCAGATACAAACCATCACACTCTGGACGGGCTGACCATTTGATTCTCTGTCCTGTTCTCAGTCCTATTGCAGATGCCGGCAAAGGAGAGGGAGAGGAAGATGAGGAGAAAGACGGCATGAGGCTTGGTTTGCCAACCACCCCGAGGAACTGCATCCCACGCCGGGGCATCAGTGTCCTGGAGAAGCTGGTGAAGACCTGCCCTGTGTGGCTGCAGCTAGGGCTAGGCCAGGCGGAGGCTGCCAAGATCCTGCAGCAGGAGATGGCTGGGGTGAGTCAGTTCTGGGCACCCCAGGGAGGCAGGTACAGGTGTGAGGGGCTCAGATGCTCCCCACAGAAGTGCCTTCATGCAAACAGCGGCTTTCTTTCTGCTCTTCTCTTTGCTTCTGTCTGTTCCTGTGTCACAACCAGCAGTGGGGGGCAGGGTGTGCTGGCAGGGTCTCCTGAGGCATTGAGGCACCAGAGATGTAGGATTGTGTTGGCTTTCTCTGACTTTGGGAGCTAGGCCACTGATCAAGGACAAGGGTGTCAGGACACATGATCTACCCGCCCCTTGTTCATGGACAAAGATAAGAGGCCACGTGGTTCATCCGCAGATGTTCTGGGAGCTTTGAGGTGGGCAAATGACACGGTTTCCGGGGCTCATTTTTGTCTCTTTGAAATGGGAGCTTTAAAATCTCCTCTCCAAGTGCTGGTCCTAGTACATGGGAAGAGAGAACGAGCAGTAGTGGCTGGGTGGATGGATGATGGGTGAACGGATGATGAATGGATAGATGGGTGATAAATGGACAGATGGATGGACAGATGATGAATGGATAATAGATAGATGGGTGATAAATGGACAGATGGATGGACAGATGCTGACTGGATAATAGATAGATGGGTGATAAATGGACAGATGGATGGACAGATGATGACTGGATAATGGATAGATGGACCAATGGATGATAGATGAATGGTGGATAGATGGTTAGCAGATGGATGATGGATGGATAGATGATGAATGGATGATGCAGGTGGATGGACAGACAGACAGATGATGGATGGATGGATGATATAGATGGATGATGGATGGTAATAACTAGAGGATGGATAGACAGAAGATGGGAGGTTGTGTGTGAACAGATTAGGTGGTGGCTGGATAGACAGACAGACAGAGGTGCCAGATGACAGGTGGTGGAATGAGTCACAGCATCTCCTAGGCTCCTGTCACCCCCATACATATTTTCTCAAATGCTACTCCCTTTGGAAAACAGCATGTCATTTGTTTTAATTATGAAAGTGATCCACACATGCATTCATTATCTTTTCAAAAACAAACTGGACAGAAATGAACAAAATTGTCTGGAGTAAAATGTCTTCTAACGGCTTTTTCCACCTACTCCAGGCCAGCTCACTTCCCAGAAGGCATTTTTAAAAAATGTTAAAGCAAAATATGCATCACATCACATAAAAAGAGACATCTAAAGTGTACCACAGGCATTTAGTGTTCTCTGGGTACTCTGCTGCTACTGCCTCCATCTGGTTCTAAGGCATTCTTGCCACCCCAAAAGACAGCCCTGTCCCCATTAGCAGTCTCTCTCCACTTCTCCTCTCCACCCCAGCACCCGCTGTGCTTCCACAGTCATCTTGACAGAGGCCAATGTTGTAGCCTCCTCGTGTTCACACAGCCTCCCACATGCTAGCAGCCGTAATCCCCAAGGGTTCAGTGTGTCCGAGGCTCTCTCCCACTGTCTGCTTAGGAATGAGCCATGATCTCCTAACTACCTACACCGGTTGTTGCTACTTCCCGGGAGCCACAGAGAGCACGTGGCAGAGCTGGGATTTGAACCTGCACAGTCTAAATGCTCCAAGACTCTCTCTCTCAGTGTCTGTCTAACACTGGGGGACTCTTGCTTCCTAGATGTTCTCATCTGGGTGTGGCTTGTGGCACACATCCTCAATGGAGGACTTGGGGCACAGACTCTGACCACAAAATAAATAAGATCCACGGAGCTGTCATTCCTGCCTGAACAGTCGGGTGACTGGAGGGCTGGGGGTCAATGTCCCGGCCACTCTGCCACAGAGCATGCAGGGCTGGGAAGGTGATACATCCCTGAGCCCACCCAGCCCATCCTAGTCCATACATGGGTCAGCCTGGGTGTCTTTCCCCCAGGAGTGCACAGCAGGAAGCAGGGAGACCACAGATGCTGTGACCCAGATAAAACTTGCCATGTCTTCCTTTCGCTAAAGGTTTCTACCCCGAGTGGCCTGTACCTTCCTCCTCCATTCTTAGAGGAAAGCAGCTCAAAGCAAATCTATGAGCAAGCCGGTGGCCGATGCATCACTAGTTGCTTTTCTGTCGCTGTGACAAACACTTTGAGCAAGGCATTTTACAAAGAAAGAGTTTATCTGGGTTTACGATTCCAGACAAATAGGAGTCCATCATGGAGACGTGGCCGGCATGGCTACTGGCGTAGCAAGCTGAGAGTTAATATGTTGACCCACAAGCACAGCTGCAGAAAGAGCAGACTAGAAGCAGGTAAGATGTGTTACTCTCAAAGCCCGCCCCAGTGACATACTTCCTCCAGCAAGGCCACACCTCCTAAAGGTCCCCAAACAGTGCCATCAACTGGAGACCAAGTATTATTCGAATGCCTGGTGTGTGTGTGTGTGTGTGTGTGTGTGTGTGTGTGTGTGTGTGTGTGTGTTGGGGGGGGTGGGCATTTGTCATTCAAACCACCATGGCTGGCCATCGGGAAGCCTCTGTCCTGAATGTGTGAGGATGGTCTAGACTGAGCTGTGAGGAACAGATCCATCCTTTTTGCCCTTGGTAGACTACCGATGGGTGTCACACTGCAAACGGGGGCAGTAGAAGTTGTGTGGCCTTGTCAGAAGCGTTTCTGTGGCTAGAGTGGGGCTCTGTGGTGGGGTGTGCTGTGCTTAGAAAGCACCCTGGTCCCTCTACCCTCCTTTCTTCAAAAAGCACAAAAACGTGACATCTCCCGGGCTCCTAGGGTCTGTTTGTTGTTTGTGAACACCAACCCTGTGCCGTCCAGAGGTCCAAGGCATCTTTGTCCCATTTCACAAGCCACGAGGACGCCTGAGTTCAGATTTTGTCAGGGCTGGTCTTTCAGAGTCTCTGGTGTCCTGTGGAGAGTCCTCACAAGCCGCAGAAAGAGGAAGAGATGGGCAGAGGTTATACACACTAACTGAACCCCCTGGACGGCAGGGCACCCCTGGGGCTCTGTCAGCTGAGAGTCTGGGGATTTTTCGCTGTTCATGAGCCTGTTAAAGTTATGAAGGTTACACCGTTCATGCTACAACCTTTTCCCGCTGCCTGCTCTGTGAGCACAGTCACCTGCCAGAACAGCCCCGAGATAAAGGGATACAGAGCGGGCTGCAAGAGGCCGGGCTGGAGTCTAGGGTCTAGGGAAGGCCAGGTGCTGAGCAGAGACGGGGTTGGGGGTAGGAGGGATGGAATGGCGGTGGGAGTGTCACCCGCCTCGGGTGGTGAGCCTAGTGAGTGGCAGACCCACGCCCAGGCCTACTGGGCAGAGTAGAGACACCAACAAAAGAGGAACAAGAAAGAAACAAATACCGCCACCCTCATATCCCCATATTGCACCTGCGATGGATGGAAAATATGGGGGGAGGGAAGGGGCAGTTGCATCTGCACTGAACAGTGTAGACCCTAAATGATGCAGCATAATCCCATTTACACAGCACCAGGCTGGCTTAGAACAAATGATCCCGGGGTGGTTGAGTGAAGAGAGGAGGATGGGAGCAGATCGCATTGAGATTCAATGTCTTGGCTAAGGACGGGGATATGTCCTAAGAGGTGACCACTAGGCTAGTTTACCACTGTTGAGTCAACAGCATCCCATAACATACTTATGCAGGCTAAGATGGCTACTTGCTGGTATTTGATCCTTGTAGGCAGAGTCAGCATCCCTCTTTCCAGATGAGGAAGTTGAGGTCCAGAGATGTTGACTCTTTCGCCTCAAATCACACAGCTAGGAAGAATGGAGCTGGTGATATGGCTCAGTGGATTCAGGCCAGCTTGGACCACAGTGTGAGACTCCATTCCATTGAAAACGTGGGGGAAATGCCCATTGTGGTGATCTTCAAAGATGCTAGGAAAGCCCTTTGCCACACAGAGTGGTTCCCATAGAACCAGTGCAGTGATGTCATTATTTTGAAAGGGACAAACATCATGGGTGGTCCCTGTGTTGGAAGACACAGCCTAGAGATCTGGAGTCACCTCCTGCAGCATTGTGAGAGGCAGTCTTTGTCTTGCCTGGAGCCAGCTCACTTGTCCCCAGTGTCTGTGTGACCTTGGCCACATCCACTTCCTTCTCCAGGGCCTGCCTGATTCCTAGCAGCCTCTTCCCTGATAACGAGTTGGGAACACTGTGGTCCCCTTTTTAAAAGGAAAAACAAAACAAAACCATATGTATTCAGCAACAGGGCAATCAGAAAGTTGCCTTTATTTCTTCTGCACGCAGGCTGATTTGTTATTTTAGTTAGAATGGCTTTAGAGTTATGGAAAAGTTGCAAGGCTAGAACAGAGAGTACCCTGTGCCCTGAGAACAGAGCATGCCCTGTGTCCAACACTTGCCACAGTTACTGTACCCGTCCTGGTCCCTTCGTGTCAGCTAAAGCCTGCACTTGATTATACCTGATGTCCTCTGTCTGCACCAAGACCCTCTCCAGAACAGAGGCAAAGCCGGTGACTGACCGTCATTCACAGGTCCTTTGTTACGTTGTTGTTGTTGCTGCTGCTGTGATGAATTCCTGAGAGCAACAGTTTAAAAGATGAAGGATTTATACGGGCTCATGGTTTGAGAGATCTCAGCTCGTCTTTGGTTAACAGCGTTGCTATGGACCTGAAGGGCAGCTCAACTGTGGCAGAGAGCCAACGATGAGCAAAGCCTAGCATCTCATGGGGGACAGGAAGTGACAGAGCAAAGTCCTTCACCTCCTGGTAGACAGGAAGTGATGGAGCAAAGCCAGACAGGAAGAGGCCAGGGCTATGTAAGGACCCGCCCCCAACTGATCTACTTCCTCTAGCCAAGCCACACTTTCTAATGTTTCCAGAGCTTCTGAATTAGCTCTAAGTCAGGGACCTTGGCTTCAGGTCTTCAACACATGAATCTGTAGGGGGCACTTCCTATTGGAACCACAAGTAGGTACCAGCTAGCCGTGTACCTTGTCCTGGTGGTGTTGGCTTGGCTTGTTGCTGCCAGTTTGCGGCATTTCTCTCCCTCAGCCTCCTTCTTGCCCCTTTTCCCTTTTCCTACTACTCTCTGGAAGGAAAGTCTCTTGTCTGTTTGCTTAACCACAAAAATATGTAATCGTGAGGTTAGTTTTATACCTTGGGTGCAAACTAACTTGCAACCTTGTGTTTGTACCCCAGCTGTGGAGGCCAAAGGTCAACCTGTTGTATTGGTTTTCAGGTTCCTTTCTTCCTTTCTTCCTTTCTCTCTCTCTCTCTCTCTCTCTCTCTCTCTCTCTCTCTCCCTTCCTTCCTTCCTTCCTTTCTTTCTTTACGTCCTCCTTCCCATCCTCCCTCCCTCCACCCTCCCTCCCTACTTACTTCTTTCATTATTGAGACAAGGTCTTATAGAACCTAAAGTTCAGTAAGGCAGTTAGGCTTGCTGTCCAGTGAGCCCTCAGGGATCCTCCACCTGTCTCTGCCTCCTCAGTACTGGGATCACAATATGTGCCACCACCCTGGGCCCTTTGCATGGGTTCTGAGAATCAAACTCCGGTCCTGATGCTTGCAAGGCAAGCACGTTGTCCACCAAGGTATCTTCCTCGCTCCTAATTTGCAACGTTTGTGCAAAGTTGTCCACAGAAGTCTCCCAAGTGGCTTGTGATGGTTAGGTTTTGTCAGTTTGACACAATCAAGGGCCCTCTGGGAAGAGGGAACCTCAATCGAAAAGTGGCTCCATCAGATTGGCCCGCAGGCAACTCAATGGTGCGCTTTCTTAATTAACAATTACAGTGGAAGGGCCTAGCTCAGTGTGGGTGATGTCACCTCTAGACAGGTGATCCTGGGTTGGTTAGGGAAGGAAGCAGAGCAAGCTTGTAAACAAGGAGTGTTGCTCTTTGATCCCTGCTTCAGTTCCTGTGTCCAGGACCTGCCTCAGCTTCCTGTCATGACTTTCCTCAATAACAGACTGTGAGCAATAAGATGAAATTAACTCTTACCTCCCCATGCTGCTTTTGCTCGTATGTTTATCACATCAATGGAGAACAAACAAGGACATGGCTCTCTTGTGTCTCTTTGACCCCAGCACCCCACAGTCGTGAATATAGGTGTCATTGCCTGCTTTCTGCTTAAATCACTTTCTTGTTTCCTGGCCATAGAAGATACTGTTATCTTCTATATCTTCAGAGAGTATATTGTATCCTCTCTTCTGCCCTCAGCCCAGGACCAGCCACATACTGTGTCTCCAGAGACTTCTACTTCCTTTGATTAAGGAACTCTCCTAGAAGCCAAGGTCTATGTATGACCTGGGATCTGTTGCTATTGAACTGTCATCACTTCCAGCTTGAAAGACAGTTTTTTTAAATTATCGATTAATGGGAGAGGGCACACTTGCCATGGTGGGAGTGTAGAGATCAGAGGACAACGTGTAGGAATTGGTTCTTTCCTTCCACAGTGTGGGGTTTTGGTCATCGGGAATTCAGGGCGTCAGGTTTGGTGGCAAGTGCCTTTCCCTGCTAAGCTATCTCACTAGCCCTTAAAAGACAGGCTTCAATGAGAGAAGCCTCTTGTGCATTTGTGTTTGGCAGTGAGGATTTAGCTTAAGAGAATGCTGGGGGAGTGCTTGTTGTCAGATGGACTGGTAGACAATGGTTCGGTAGATCACAAGGTGCTAATTCCATTCAGGTAAAGTTCTTTGGTAACATAGGGAAGCCCTGTTTCCCCTCTCTCATCCATGTGGCAGTCCTGTGGAACAGGGACACACCCTGCATCCACAGCCTTGGGAGGGGAACAAACACTTGGCCTGAGTTTAGCTTCCAGGTGTGGCGCCTCTCTCAGTTCCACCTCTGGCTGCCCTCAGAGGCCTAAAAACTAAGTGCATCTCAGCCCCCAGTCCAAACACTTATTCCTTCGGCTTGTCTTAAGAAGCTAGAATTCTTCCATCTAACCATACCCCCAGACCTGCTGGTCCACGAGTGGGGACATTCTGTGTGAGACTGGGACATTTGGATCTCTTCCTTCAGTTCTTGAGAAGCTGATCTTCTCCTTTGAAAAGCTAATCCCACCCACTTTGTTTCTGCTCTCTAAAAGAAGAGCGACTGGTGTGCTTTTAAAGCTCCTAAGCTGACAATGAGCTGTGGCCTTGAGAAATGCTGCCTTAGACCTCGCCATGGCCAGGTTGTAAGTCAGAGGAGTTGTGAGCTGTAGTTTCCCCACAGCCCATAAATGAATCTTGGGCAGTGTGTCCTTCAGCCCATTTCCAGGGCTGTGCACACTCCCAGCCCTGTTGGGGAGGGAGCCCCAGGTGAGAGGAGTTTGAGCTACAAATGAGTTACCATGGTTACATGAGCCCAGGATGGCCACTGGGCTGTCTACCTAGTCCTGTAGATCTGGCCTTTGCCAAACTAGATGCCTCCCTGTAGTCCTCATGGGAAATTCCTTCAACTACAAACAACTCTAATTATATAGGTCCAAGATGAAGGGTAAAAACACATTTAGAGTGCGTGTAGATTCTGGGTTTTATTTATTAGTTTGAGGGGATTGCTGTGGCTTTGTAACTCTCTGCCTGAGTCTTTTTCCCCCCCATCCCAACTATTGATGAAAACATTGGCCTGTTCAAAACCCATCCTGTCCCTATCTCAGCACTTGGGAAGCAGATATGAGGAGGGTGAACTCTGTGAGTTCAAGACCATCAGAGCTATATGCAATGATACCCTGTCTCAGACAACCAAAACAGACATCCTGGAAATGGTATGATCCATGGTTGTACATGTCTGCAATCACAGGACTCAGGAAGCCGAAACAGGAGAAATCACTCTAAGTTCAGTATAAGTCCAGCTTGGACTACATAGCAAGATGCTGCATCAAAACACAAAACAACAAAAATACCCCATACTGGCTAAGACAGACAGGGAAGGGTCCTGAGTCATCCGTACCAGCCCCAGCGACTGCCTTAATTATCACAAAATGAACTCTCTTGTGTAACCTTCTTATGGTGGGGAGCTGCGAAGGCCCCCACGATGCTGCAGATAGAAGAACATTTTCAAAACAGACAGCTTGGGATACTTCATCTTGTTGCCCTCCCCGCAAAGCTGCTCAGAGCGGGCAAGTGGCCTCCCTGGCAACCCAGAGGAGCTCTGCATTGGAATTTAGGGGGATACCGCCAACCTGACTTGGCCCAGGGGCTGGCCCTGCTGTCTAAGTCAGAGTTCAGATGAAGGAATCCTCACTGGTCACAGAAGTTAGACCCCAGTGTGGCACACACAGCTCAGTGGCTAACACTGTTGGGGGAAGGCCATTCTGCTTTGGGGCAGAGGTGGGGGGGGGCTTCCTAGTGGATTGTATTGGGAGAATGGAGAAAAGAGACAGAGAAGCCAGTCTGCTGACCCAAATGTCAGGTCAGGTTAGTGAGGACTCGGACCATGGAGGTCTGCTCGTGGCCTCTTTAATCAGAGAAGCCTCTCAGGGGCGTGGCACCCTGGTAGTGTGGCCAGGAGGGTGAATGGCTCCATGGTCAGTCATCCTGCTGGGCATCCAGGAGTGGCCAGAGGCCCCAGTGCCTGCCTCTGGTCACACCCTGACCTCTCTCCACCCAGAGCCAAGGCCTGAGGTCTGCAGCTTGGACTCGAGGCTGTCTGGTTTTCCTGCCCAGGAAACCCCCCCAACCTCCCCCACCCCCCACCCCTCCCCACCCCCGCCAATCCTGCCACTTTTCTAGTTTACAGACACGTAGGAGGGAGGACAGAAACGCTAGAATTCTGACATGTGCTACCAGATCTAGCCAGCAGCGTTTTACTGAGGTCTTGTTGCCTAGGCAGGAATGAAATATCAGGCCATGTAAGGGTACCCATCCCAACTCTGCTCACCTCCCCCAGGTCAGGGCACAGCTGGCCTGAAATCCCTTTTCAGCCCTCCTCTGAAACTAAGGCCCTAAGAGACTCCTGTTAGCATAACACCATGCCTGGTCTGGAAAAGTTTTTACAAATGACAGATGCCCCTGCCTCAGGAAATTCCCAGGGTTTTGAAGCTCTGTCCTAAGAATTGGAAACAAAGACCAGCTGTATTTCACATTATGACACACCCACTCATACATTCATTTACATGCATTTCCTCCAGCCCCACTGGTTCCCACGGATCTGTGCGCAAAGAGGCAAGCTGACCTTGAACTTGTCAGGGAAACAAAGTGGCTTCGTATTTGAGAGACATCCTTGGGACAGTTCAAGTTCAGTGTCTCAGCCATTGTTTCTAGGCAGGGAGTCAGGTCTAATGGAAGCATCTAGAAGCAAGGAGACAGACCAGCACCTCCTCTTCTCCCCAATTCTGCTTCTCGTTCTCATGTTCTCTCCACCCTCCCTGCCCAGGGGAAGAGAGAGACTGATCTCCCATTTCCCACTTCAGCTAATTTCCACACGGGCCATGCATGTTGACAGCAAAGCAACCTTCAAGAGCCTGGTGAGACGGGAAGATTGTGCCTGGAATCTAGAGTCCAAGGGCCTGAGTTCAAACCCATCCCTAGAATCTCCTGTTCTGTCTTAAGCATTACCTGGCTCTCCTCAGTTTCCTTATTACCACAGCCCTTGTAGATTTAGTATGAGAAGTTGCAAGTTCAGGCTAGGCTTGGGGCCAACTGGGGAGACGGTTTTTACCAGCCGCCATCAACCAGAAGCAGTGATCTCACTGTGTGCTTATTGCAACACTGCATTCACAGCTTCTGTGGGCCAGGAATAGTGAGCTCACTGTGTGTTTTATTAATGACACTACACTCATGCCTAAGATGACCTGGCAGTGTCATGGTGGGATTAATAACCAGTAGTTGTGGCAGCAGAATTTGGAACCTAAGAAGAGGTCTTCTCCAGAGCCTCCCACACTCAGGATCATGTGCTCACTCACACTGGGGATGTCCTGGTATCCCTGTGCCCCAGCCAGCCCTTAACAGCTTGGCCGCACTCCTAGTTTGGGGATTTCTAGCTGAGCTGTTTGGGACCTGAGCCCAGGAGACAGAGTCCAGGGACAGGGTCAGGATGGAGGGAACGGGGACACTGACCAAGCACTTTCCTTCCCTTGACAGAATGTTCAAGAAAGCCAGGAACATTTCAGAAAGTGTCATCTGGGAAGGAAGGGTGAGCCTGGGAAGGGCCAGCTGAGCCTGCAAGGGACATTCATTATAAAACAGCAGTTTGTAACAAAGGAGAGGCCTGGGGGCTGGAGAGCTGGCTCAGCGAGTAAGAGCACCGACTGCTCTTGGGAAGGTCATGAGTTCAAATCCCAGCACCCACATGGTGGCTCACAGCCATCCGTAAAGAAATCTGATGCCCTCTTCTGGTGTCTGAAGACAGCTACAGTGTAGTTACATAAATAAATAAATCTTTTAAAACAAACAAACAAAAATAAAAACAAAGGAGAGGCCTCTCCGTGTAGCTGCACCCGGGGGGCCATGCCGTCATTAGAAGTGGTCCAACAATGAGACCTTGTCTCAGAATAAAGAATGGTGGCTGGAAGGAGGGCTGGCGCATAGTGGAAGCGCCTTGCTCAGCACACACGAGGCCATGTGTTCCATCCTCAGTACCACGAGGTCCAAACAATGTTAGCTACTTTTATTTTGGCAAATGGATGCCTATAATTGTTTTCAACAGGCGCTCCCCACCCTCTTCTCACCCCCTCCCCCAAAGGAGATGGGTGCTAGAGCATGAATTGACACTCAGCCAACTCCCAACTCTTGGTCTTTCTGAGCCTGGATCCCGGACCACCCGCATACAGAATCCCACCGAGTCACCACCACACATCAGCCATGCCTGGGCTTAGTGCAAATGAGAAATGGAGACTTGAGGATCTCCAATTTGGATATGGGTCAGATTCACCTTTCTCAGGGATGGGTGACCACCTCCCCCCGCCCCATGTTGGCTTCAGATAGCCTCTGGATGGTTTCCACCCTGCCGCCGCCCATCTCTCTGGCTGCTGCCAAAGCCTCCGACTCACAGAGCCCCTGCTTCTCCCTTTTCAGATGTTCCTGGTGTGCCGGGACAGCAGCCTGAAGCAACTGGTGCTGTGTGTCCACTTCCCTTCTCTGAGGGACAGCTCGGCTGAGGTGCTGGAGTACCCCATCAAGGAAGAAAAGTCGAGTAAGTTCGAAAAGTTCTCGCCTCCCCTCCCCCTCCAAGACACAGCAGCAGAACCCGCGAGCC
The DNA here is from genome assembly GCA_964023405.1 of Apodemus agrarius. Taxonomy (NCBI): domain Eukaryota; kingdom Metazoa; phylum Chordata; class Mammalia; order Rodentia; family Muridae; genus Apodemus; species Apodemus agrarius. The sequence continues at coordinate 21,503,100 of OZ030011.1, read as the reverse complement.
ACAGACCCTACATTCTGTCCCCATGTTTAAAACTAGAGTAGGTAAAGTCATTTTTAGGGTTGGCGCTAAGGTAACGGTTTGGATGAGGTAAGAGTTTGGGAGGATACTCATGTTGGCGTGTCTCCTGTGACCACATTACATGGACTGGAACTTGACCAAGTTTTTTTCTAAACTTAGCACTCAAATATCAAAACTGCCAGACACAGAAGCACTGGCAATACTATCCCCTAGGAGACAGGAGCAGGAAGATTCGGTGCGACCAGCCGGCTACACAGTGTCAGGTTGGAAAGTGTCCAGTTAGAAAGGGCCTGTCTCAGAACATCAGGCCAAGCCACAGTTACTAGTCACTCTCTCTGCTCAGCTTGTAGGCTCTGCTTCCCGGTAACCATCCTCAAGGTCTCTCTTGTTTGCTGAGCACAAAGGGCAACAGAGAAAGGGGAGGAAATGAGATGTCTGGTCTTGGGTTCCAGTGACTTATTACTACATTCTCAAGCCACGGATTTGCCATGTGTCGCGTAGTCTCTCTGAAATTCAACTTTCTCTTCCACCAGATGAAACTAACAGCCACTGTCCTATCTCTATCCCGGAGCCTTTGTTAGGATCACACGGGCAAGCACTTCCAAAGGCAAAACTCCCTGGGTGTCCACAGGGCTATCAGAACAGACCTGGGCTTGCGGGGAACCTGTTTTGGGGGTCTTTAATCCAGGCCGGCCTCGAACTCATGGTCCTCCTACCTCAGCTTTTCCACTGCCCCTATGACAGGTACATACCACCATGCCTGGATTCCATGATGGCTTTGTACTATTAAAGACATCTTGGAGTTTGGACCTGTTCTGACCTAGGCTTCCTTGTTTTGAACCAGCTTCTGCCTCCTTTCAAAGGCCATGTGTTCACGTGTTAGGTTTTGAAATCTAAGAAACCTGTGACAAGAATCCATAGGCTATTCCAAGCACGAGCTGAGGCCTGTAGAAACAATTCCAGGGTGTTCCCTGAAGCTTGTTACCAATGGTCAACAGCAGAACGACAGTAATGGGTGCCTGCTTTTCAAGACACTGGGAACCTACATAGATGAATAAGGAGGAGGTCCTGGCCTCGGGGGTGTCTCCAGTCAGACTGGAGAGCAGGGCCAATAGGCATCACTTGCTCTGTGGTATGACAGCTTTTACTGCCAGGGGGTGCCGGTCCGGTGTGGCAGGCCCAGATCCTCCTTAAACTGGGAAGAATATCTAAGAATATCTCCTGTGTGAGGGTGTCTGAGAAGAAGAAGCTTTAGAGCTAGGTTCTGAATGTGTGAAGGTGCTTGGGTTAGCCCAATAAAAGGCTGATGTTCTCCAAAAGGAAGTAGGGCGGGGCTCCATCCTGCTGGCAGAGGGTCTTTCCAGCAACTCAAACCACATTAACAAAACGAGTGTGCCCCAAGCCAGGCAGTGGTGGCGAATGCCTGTAATACTAGCACTCGGGAGGCAGGCAGGTCTCTGAGTTCAAGGCCAGCCTGGTCTACAGACTGAGTGCCAGTCAGCCAAGGCTACACAGAGAATACAATACAGGTGCTGCACCCTGTGGCAGGAGCACACAGCACCTGTCTCTTAGGGTATCAAGTAAGATAAGGAGACAGAAGTGGAGAGGTTTTTATGTCACGGGGGATGTACCATGTGGGAGTCAGCCAACTGCCACACTACCAAGACATGACTTAAAGCTGCAGGAAGCTAATTTCCAAACATAGGCAAGATATGCCTCCTTTTGGCTCCCCGCAGGCGCCTCACTGCTCGGCTAGCTTCAGCATGTGACCTCTGTATTTTAGGGTTGGGTCCGAGGTAACTGTGTGTACTGGGAAAAGAGTCTAGGTGTCTCCTGTACCTATATTTCATTAGCTAGAACTCTGTCACATGACCAAACATAACTGTAAGGGACTTTGAAATATAGTTAGCTATGTTCTCAGGGAAGCAGAGCCATTGGATTTTTTAAATATATAATTTGTTTTTATGTGCATTGGATGTCTTGCCTGCATGTGTCTGTGTGAGGGCATCAGAAGCCCTGGAACTGGAGTTACAGACAGGTGTAAGCTGCCGTGGGGGGTGCTGGGAATTGAGCCCTAGTTCTCGGGAAGAGCAGCCAGTGCTCTCCACCACTGAGTGGAGCCCCAAGCAGAAGGATTTTGAGGAATTCTGGGAGTTGTCCCCAGTATGAGAGTAGAGACATGGAGCTGGGAAAAGGCTGTGGAGTCCGGGATAGGGGTGGGGTTCTCAAAGAGGAGGGGAGTGTTGTGGTTTTTCCACACCACTGAAGTACATTGTGTCCTTTGATGACTCAGAAGGGGTGGGGTTGTTTGGGTTGTCTCCTGTTCCCCAAGAACCTGGGTCATTTTTCACATGGCCAGGGGAATGTGACCTTCACAGTGTCTCTGGGGCCACATGATCCTGGATGTGTTTGTCACCGCAAGAGAAGGTTGACCAGTAGGCTACAAACTGCTGGGCTGGGATTTCAGGGTATCCCCGCCTCTGAGTGTCATGACTTCGGAACTAGGCTGCCACGTGTTAGTTCCCTCTGTACATCTAGGGACTCACGTGCCTTGAGCAAGCGAGTTTTAGCTCTAGGATTGGAAAAGTGCTCAGAGGGGGGGGCATGCCCAGGGCCCTGTGAAGAAAGTACAGGATCAAGGCAGGGTGCCTGAGGGTTTTTAGAGGTGAGAGGCGAGACTAGAGTTGGCCCTGGCAGCTGTCTGGAATCCCGCTCTGCTCTTTTGTCCTATGTGCCTTTTTTGCTGGCTTGCTGCTGCCTTTGGGGCATCACATCTAGGCTTCAATACCTTAAGTACAACCCAGCCCTTGGAAAGCAGGGTGGGGATTTGATTTCCTGTCCCATTTCCTATTCAGAGCCTTATAAAGGCAAGCAAGAATGGGATGGTGGTTAGCCGGGTTAAAACATTCAGTTCAGAAAACATTGCAGCCATCGGGCTCTCAAGTGCGGGACTGGCCCAACCAGTGGCTTGCCGAGATGGGAATTTAGAGCAAGGTTGGGGCCAGTGGATGAATGGTCAGATGGGGTGCCAGCTGAAGGCGGGCAGGTTGGCCCTTCTTCTAGGGGATGGGAAACAAGAAAAGCCTGATTGGGTCTAAATGTTGATCAGACAGGTGGGGAGGGGGGTTCCTGCCGCACTTAAGGCGGTACGTGCGGGGCTTCTAAGAAGGTCCAGGAACTGTGAACGTTTAGCCGAGTGAGGTTTTGTTAAGATGGATGGATGTTACCAGAGCTGTGAGTGTCAGAGCCTGGACCCCGGCAGCCCCAACAAGCTGGGCGTGGCCACCTGTCCTCAATAGGCAAATGGAGCAGATATGTATCCATGAAAAGATGAGAGGGGAGAGCTCCTCGGTGTGGGAAGACCATCCTCCACAAGTGCATCTTCAGGATGCTGACCTGAGGTTTAGGTCTAAGTGGAGGGTCAGAGGCATGCTTAGCTAAGCGGTCCTGGCAGAGGCACGGCCCCGCCCAACACTGGCATAGTATTGTCTGGATCGCAGTGTGTCCTGCAAGATTGTTTGACAAGTTATCAGAAATCTTTGAACTCTCTTTCCAGGAAATAAATCCTCCCCTACATGGCCCCAGGGCCCCAGCCTTCTTCTCCTAGCTGACAATTCTCTATTTCAATTGTGTGGTAGCCCAGAGAAGGGACACAAGTGTCTCCTGAGAAAATCTTCATCTCTGCCAAGATGGTTGCACCACACTATTCAGAAATGGGAGCACTAGCATCTCAGGTTCTTGGTTTTTCTCCCATAGTCATGTAGTAGAATTGCCTACATTTTCAGGCTTCAAGTTCAGTATTCAATTTTGCTCTGAAGATAATTAAAATGCAAACCGAAGTCATTTGTACAATCTGGATCTTTGATCCTTATGCCTACACGTGTGCCACACACACAGAGGTGGCCACTGTTTGTGTATTTCACTTTGTTCTCTTTTTAGATTACTCTGCTGCTCCTAAACCTCTTTCTCTCCAGGTCTGCTGCCGGAGCAAGGCCATTAGCTGGGCTGTTTCTCCGCCTCAGGAATTCCGTGCTCTTCCCTCTCTTTTAATTCTGGGCCTTTGATGTCAAGGCTTGGTTTCTCTCACCTCTCTCTGCCTCTTGCCACTTGTGTGACTGGGCGAAACGCTCCCTGTCTCCCTGCCTGTGCGGTGGGGATAATGACGGTACCTTTCCTTAGAGAGTCCTGGAAGGAATTAGTTGTCCATATTGTGTTGGGTGTGATGCGAGACTCTGTGGTCAGGCTAACTTCAGTGTGGTGCCCTGAAGGAGAAGTGGGTAATGGAAGGGCCCAGGCCTAGAACTGAAGCTTTCTGGGTTTCCCCACGTGGAGTCGAGGGAGGAAACCAGGGGGTGTCCCAAAAGTGAGTCTTGCTTTGACCACAGCTATACTCTGGAGTACTTAAAATCCCCTCCCTGGTTTCTTTTCTTTTTTTTTTTTTCTTTCCTTTTATTTTTTTTTCCAGACAGCATTTCTCTGTGTTCCCCTGACCATCCTAGAACTCATTCTGTAGACTAGGCTGTCCTTGAGATCAGACATCTGCCTGCCTCTGCTTCCTAGATGCTGGGAATATGATTATGTATATGTATATGTATATGTATATGTATATGTATATGTATATGTATGTGTATGTGTATGTGTGTATGTGTGTGTAGATGTGTGTGTATATGTGTGTGTGAGATGTGTGCACCACCACTGCCCAGCTTCTTTTCCCTGATTTCTTACAAAGATTTCTCTTTGAAAAATCCTGATTCTGTCAGCTAAGCCATACCTGTAGTAGTAACAGCCTACCCTATACCTTTAGTTGCTTACGCACAAAGTAGCATGAATGTCCTATAGAATACATCTGATTAAAACACTCAAATACATAGCAACATGAGCGCGTTCTCACTGAGTCTCTTCACTGTGGCTGCGATGCTCTACCCAACTGAAACATGAGAGAGCAGAGGTCCATAATGACTCTAGAAGGTTCCACTCAGAAATGGCAACTACCATATCCTCCACAATTCACTGACCAAAACAGGCCACGCTGCCAGGCTGGAGCCCAGGGGGATGGGAAGACTCATCTCCCCTCCTACCTGTGGCCAGCAGGAAGGGAAAGTGACTCCAGAGAATACAGGAGGAATTATAGCTGGAATGTGCCTGGTGAAGGGGCAAAATGAAGGATAAGTGGAGTCGTGCCAAGTTCTGGGAGGCACTGCTGCCCCCTGGCGGCTGGTATGAGCATCCTACCCTAGAGGACACTATAACAGGAGCATCCCTTACCCTAAATGCTTGACACCAGGAGTGTTGCAGGCTCTCCCTGGATTTTGAAATATTTTGCACACGTGTAGCATTGTCCTGGGGATGAGACTTAAGCCTAACAAGGAAACTTGGTTATGTTTCATGCATACCATATGCACATAGCCTGGAAGAGATTTTATATGTACATGTACACATATATACTTTTATACATTTATACATATATACATATACACACACATTATATACATATACATATACATATACATATACATATACATATACATATACATATACAATCTTGTCAAGGCACCTGCCTTTTAACTTTTCGGTTGACATCAGGTGTACAAGTTTTCACTCATGGCATAATGTTGGCGGGCCAAAAAAAGTCTTGGAATTTGGAGCATTTCAGATTTCAAATTTCCAGATAATGTTCACCTGAACCTGTTTTTCCTAATAGGCACAGAGGTGGTGACAGTGATAAACATATCTGTTGGGTGGCAGTTTCCTAGTGGTTGCTGAATAAAGGAAGAAGAAAAGCTCTGTGGGACTGTCTCTGGCAGAACAGCCCTGAGGAAGTGGGCTACACAGTACTCAAGGCCTAAGCCACAGTCCGACCACTCCCACCCAGTGCCTCTGGCCCGCCAACCCTGGCTTTAGATGGGTCTGCCCTCCAAATCTGAGTAAATCTTCACTCTTCAGGGGTGTGGGTGGGTTTAGGTCAAGTCGAATACATCAGCATCTGGAGAATAGTCACCTAGACAACTATGGCAAATTCTCATGCTGATTGGTGTGTGTGTGGGGGGGGGTCATCTCCTCTGTATGCAAAGGGGAGGGATCTTGGATGAGTCCTCCTGGGCAGTAAGAGATGCATATGGACATGGCCGAGTGGCCAGAAGGCCTTTGACTTCTCTTATTCTTGAGTGTGACTTCTCTCGATACTCTTGACACCAACCAAAACCCTAGAATGAAATCTGATCTGTTTTTGAATGGAGATGGCCCAAGTCCTTGAACGGGTGTTATCTATAAAGGAGGAGCTGATATAGAGACTGCATATTTTAGCTGGAAATGAGGCAGGGCTGATTGCTTTGTGGGAGGTCCTGCAGGCTTGTCAATGCAAGCCCCTTCATTTTAATTTTTTTTTTCTAGCACATGAGTTTTGCAAAGAATGACTGCGGGTTCTAGGTTTTTAATTCTTGTGAGATCAAGTAAGACATCTGACGTGCTCGTGCAATGCTTTCCTCATCTGTGAACTGAGGGTGTCTCCCCAGCACAGCTGCGGGCAGATCCAGAAAGAAGATATCAGCAGGGAAGCACTCCACATCGCATTGTTGTATCTAAATGTAGGCACTTCTGGGAAGAAGTCACGAGCCGGCTTGTAGCAAGTACTCAATGCACAGTGGCAGTTATAATTAGCAACGTGTAGCTCACACCTCACAACCCATTTCCTGTACTGTCTATCCTGAGGACTGGTCTCAAAACAGATGTGGCCCAGGCTGCTTAGTGGCCATAGGATCTTGGGCTAAACTAGCCACCGTTCGCGTCTTTCTGCCTGCGTGGTTCCAGCGTTGAGCTTCCAGACCTGGGGTTGGGTCAGGATGAGGCAGGAGGTCAACTTAGCTCGAAGAACCTTGGGAAACTAATTGAGCTACTACCACCTCCTCCTCCTCCTCTTTCTCCTCCTCCTCCTCTTCTTCCTCCTCCTCTTCTTCCTCCTCCTCTTCTGCCTCCTTTTCTTTCTCTTTCTCCTCTCTCTTCTTTCTCCTCCTCCACTCATTTTTGAGATCTCACACAAGCTTTACACGTGTTGGAATTACAAACGTGAACTACAGCCCCATCACTACCTCATCTTTCCCTACCCTTTAATGTTCCTGTCTTTCCTTTGCATTTTTGAAGCCAAGGCTGGCCTCAAATTCTTGATCTTCTGCCTCCTGGGTGCTGTGATTACATGCCTAACCCTTTGTCTCTCTCTCTCTCTGTCTCTCTGTCTCTCTCTCTGTCTCTCTCATCACAGTGTTGCATGCTACCACCTTGCCCTTCCTTTTCCACCATCTTGTTTTATTATGAGCTTTACTCAGCTCTGTTCTGCTAAGCATGGGACAAAATGTATCCCCAACTAAGTATCTGCTAAGTGGGTTCTGAGGGAAACCATAAGGGGGCTTAGACAGGACCCCAGTGCTGAGCAAGGGGAATGAGGCCACTGTCCTGAGCCCTACAGTGTGTGCCTGGGATGTTGAGAAACAGTTATGAGGAAGAGCATTTGGGGAACAGGCTTGAGAAGCCGAAGCCACGGTCTTCTATGTCAAAGCTCAGAAACGAGGAAGCACGTGGGGCCAAGGCTGAGCCGTGCTCTGGCGGTAACTGAAGAGGCGGCAAAACCAAGGCTGCGAGGGTGGAATTTGCCTGGGTCACCAGCAGCTGTGTTGCGCACACTACACTGTTAAGGATTTGGTTTGTGGTGTCATGGAGAGGTTTTGAACAGGAAGTAGCCCGATGAGATGGATGCTTTAGGACCCCCTGGGCTGTGTGGCAGCCAGCAGGGGCAGTGACCAGCCACAAGAGGAGAGGAGAGAGGAATTGTAGAAAACCGTCAAAAGCAAACGCTTGATGGCTGCCTAGGAGTTGGAACTGGAAGACAAGATGGCCGTGAGAAGGAGAGCACTCTAAGGTATCATGGGAGCACTCTAGAAGGTAGACTCCCGAAAGGTAAGAAGAGCACTCAAGAGGAGTCAGTGCCTCATGAGATGTCTGGGGCAGCGATGCTTCTCCAGTGAGCACAAACATGGGAGCTGGAGGAGTTTGGTTCTGAAAGAACTGGACTTGGGAGATCTTGACAGAGACATAGAAAGATGGAGAACACAGGATCATGGTAGTGAGAGGAAAATGATGGGGAATATGGGTTAGTGTCGCAGTGCGTCTGTGTGTGGGGAGTGTTCCTGGTCTGCATATGGGGAGTGTGGTCCTGGTCTGCTTGGGGGGAGTGCTCCCAGTCTGCCTGTGGATGCTCCTGATCTGCCTAGGGTGAGTACTCCTGTCTGCCTGGGGGTGCTCCTGGTCTGCATGTGCCTGAGTGCCTGCCTTCAGGGACTTTGCAGCTTCAGAAAACCCATCTAAGGACAGCAAATGACTCAGCTGTTTCTGGATCAGAGGCTTCTACTCACCAACCCTTCTTCTGAAGACAGCTACAAGGGATGTTGGGGCCAAGCCCTAGGGGTCTCTTGGTTTCCTGTCTCAGGCATGGATGGCATGGACGATCTTGGTTCAGCACGAGTCTCATTCCATCTGTGCTGCCAAATAACAAAATAACAATTAACTGGAACTGGGCAGAGCCTAAAAAGAGGCATTCATTTCTCACAGTGTTGGGAGCTAGGAAGGCCAATATTAAGTCACGGGCTGGTTACATCGTCTGCTGAGGACTGTTCTCTGTCCCATCCTGGGGGCATGGAGGAGCAGAGAGCTGTGTTCTCTGTGGCAGGAGGTGGAAGGCCCAGTGAGCTTAGCCTGAAGCCTTGTAAGTGTAAGGGAACCTTGGAGTTCCCAAGACCCAAGTTCTCAGCACAAAAGAGATTGATTTGCCCCAGAGAATAAAGGGCAGGGAATAAGAGACAAAGTCAGGAGACAGAGGATGAGGAAGAAGGAGGAGGAGGCAAGGGAGAGGGGGCAGGGTTATTTGTCCTGGGTGACAAAGGACTGAATCTGGATAGAGAAGAGACATTTGCGGTCCATGGGCAAATAACAGTTTATAAAGGTAAAAAGGGAGAACCCGTGTTTAATTTTTGATGAGGTGTTGAATTTTAATTGGGCATGTTAATTAGGTGAGTCAAAGGGGGCTTTTGATTGCTGGATTTTAATACTCTGATAGCTGGACCGAGGTAGCCTGTCTCAGGAGAGGAAGTGGCCAAATAAGGAAACAGGGAAATAGACCTTGGAGGCTGGCTTTAGAAATGTATAGTCAGCCGGGCGTGGTGGCACACACCTGTAATCCCTGCACTTGGGAGGCAGAGGCCGGGGGATTTCTGAGTTCGAGGCCAGCCTGGTCTACAGAGTGAGTTCCAGGACAGCCAGGACTACACAGAGAAACCCTGTCTTAAAAAACCAAAAAAAAAAAAAAAAAGAAATGTATGTCTTCTTTTTTTTTTTTTTGGTTTTGGTTTTTGGTTGGTCTGTTCTTGTTGTTCTTTTGTTTTTGTTTGTTTGTTTGTTTGTTAGCATGGCAGAGGGAATGGGGGGAAAGGGCCAGACCTGCCAGAGTCACATGCTCAAATGGGTGAGTACCCCTTCAGTAAGGACCTAAAGACTTAGTTTGGTGGTAGATCACTTGCATAGCATGTATGAGGCCTGGATTTCATCCCAGCATCACACATTAAATCAAATAAGATAATTAAAGGAGGGCAATGTGGCTACATTGATCGAGTGCTTAGCTAGGATACATAAAGCCTTGAGTCCGATTCCCCCCAGTCCTCGGGCACGACATAGAACCATGTGGAGTCCATATGCCTGTACACTGGGGAGGCAGAGACAGGCCTGTCTCTGGGGCTCAGGAACCAGGCAGGATAGCCCAGGCCCAAAAAACAAGATGGATGGCTCCCGGGGGCAACACCCAAAGAACCCACACACATGTCCAGGCACACAGACATTCGTACGCATGTGTGTGTGCATGCACACACACACTTCAGGGTCAGAAACTTCACCCTTTTATCAGACATGGATGAATGCAGCAGGTGGAATGTCAGTCAGGGCACAGTTGAGCTCAACAGAGCCTGTCAACTGGATGTAACAGACCAACTGGATCCACGGACCACTTCATCGCAGAAGCAATACGCACACGCCTCTACCACTCATGGGAAGCATTCCTCACTCCAGGTCATAAGATGTGCATTAACAGAGTGTGGAAAATAGAAACCAGAGCACGTGGGATCACAGTGGGAATCAACGAACAGAAAACGACAGTGGTAGATTAAGCAGCACATCCTCCATAGTACCGAGTCAGAGGAAAAAACCTCATGGAAAAATTTTAAATACTTTAAACGAAAAATCAAACTTCTCAAAATCTGTAGACTATAGCGGGCAGTGCCGAGGAGAAGAAATATATAGCACCAAATGCATAGATTAGATAAAATCATATTTCCTATTCGGTACTCCTACTTAGCTAGCTCTGGGAACTAAAAGAGATCATCTGACCTGCCACCCTCATTCCCATCAGCCAGGCAGGGGTCTGTTACATCTCCAAGGAAGCTGTAGGAAGAACAGGCAAGGAATGTGTGTGAGCATATCTAAGACCTGCAGGTGTGTAACAGTGGCCTAAACACCGCTGTGCACGTTCCCGTAGAGTATAAGGACTTAGCGTTTATTGGTTCCTGCATGATGGTTACATGAGCTTCCTTGTCTTCCAGTCTGACAGAGGAGGCAGAGCAGGCAATTACAGAATAGTGTGATTGGGGCTCTTGTGATCTAGTGAAAGGGTTTTTGTTTTTGTTTTGTTTTGTTTTGTTTTGTTTTGTTTCGAGACAGGTTTTCTCTGTATAGCCCTTGCTGTCCTGGAACTCACTCTGTAGACCAGATTGGCCTCGAATTCAGAAATCTGCCTGCCTCTGCTTCCCAAGTGCTGGGATTAAAGGCATGTGCCACCACTGCCCAGCCAATGTAGTCAAAGGGTAAAAAAGGGGCTTTGCAGGGATGCTATTATACGCTAGACCAGGGATTCTCAACCTAGGGGTCATTTCACAGGTGTCACCTGAGACCATTAGAAAACACAGATACTGGGCTTGGAGAGATGGTTCAGTAGTTAAGGGCACTGACTACGCTTCCAGAGGTCCTGAGTTCAATTCCCAACAACCACATGGTGGCTCACAACCATCTGTAATGGGATCCAATGACTTCTTCTGATAAGTCTAAAGACAGCTACAGTGTACTCATATACATAAAATAAACAAATCTTTTTTTTAAAAAAGAAAGAAGGTAAAAGAAAACAGATATTTTGCATTACAATTCATAACAGTAGTAAAATTGCAGATATGAAATAGCAACAAAAATAATTTTATGGTTGGGGGGGTCACCACAATATGAGAAATAGTATTAGAGGGTCACAGTATTCGGAAGATTGAGAGCCATTATAGTCAAAGGCCCCAGAGCGGGAACAGGTATAAAGCTAGTTCGGAGTCTGATTCTAAGAGTCACTATGGTACTTGAATAGACGAGGGCAAGACTAGTCAAAAGTAGACAACGTAGTTGTATATCGTAGTTCTTGGTACAACTCCGTGTAGAGGCTCAGCTCATGCGGAGCGGAACACCTGATAAAGGGGACATCTAGAGAGAGATTCTCAGTCACCTTAGCTCTGGGGAGGTTGACTACCACTCTGCATAGCTCTAGCTCACTTCCCAGGTGTGCTTCTGCTCTGGGAGTTCTCAGGCCTAAGAAAGAGCAGCAGTGGAGCCATTGTGCGCTTGGACAAAGCCCCGAGTACCCACTGTACTCAGTGAAGTGGGACCTCACAGCTTCCTCAGGAACTCGCTCTGCATCCTTATGTAAGGCACTCCGTGCCACTAGGCCTCCTGGGGGAGGGGACTCTTGCCTTCCCCTGGCAAGGGAGAGTTCACAGTGCTCTGGAAGGATAAGGCCCCAAGAACACATCCTACATACCTAGACCAGAAATCCTCTCCACAACCTAGAAAACAGATGCTGCTGTGTCCAGACAGCCTAGCTGCCTCTGGGGAAGTCATATTAGTATTCCTGTCTCACCACTTCAGAGGCAAGAAATTCAGGCATGTTCCACAAAAAATGGACTTCTGTAGCTCTTTGTCCCCGTCCCCCTAATTTGTCAGGGTCCAGGACTGGCTTTCTTTGCTCTTTGTAGCACAGCTGACCCAGCCTTTATTACATTTATTGCTTCTGTCTTGGTTTTCACATTGTCAACATTTAGAGGATTTGCCCTAAAGGAATTTCCCCTTCTGAAATGTTCCTTTTAGGTAGTTCCCTGTCTTAGACAATACTAGGTACCAATAAAGGTTGAAGCCTCCAGGTGAAACTGAACCCCCATCACTGCGCCCTGAAATCTTAAGCCTTTGGCCACAGTTGTTTGGACCTCCAGCGTTCTGTCTTCACACCTCTGAGGTAGTTGTTAGGATCTTCTCTTTGCAGCTGAAGTAATGGTGCCCAAAGATGTTACCTGGGATTCCGCCACGTCAGAGATGCAGGCCTCTTTCCCCTGAACCCAGTTGTTTCTAGTCATATCTCTGTATCCCTCATTCAACAGACTCTCCAGGGGGCAGAGAGGGAAATAGAGACGTCATTAGTCCAGTCATTAATACCTGCACAGTCGGGTCATTGTTTCCTCCTTCTGTTCCACACAAAAAATCAGAGCCAGGCAGAAAGGAAGCAGGTCAGGGCTACGCGGCCTCTGTGAGGAGGGCAATGGAGATGGGGGGTCCAGGCATGGCCCTGCCTCTGAAGGCTGAGCACAGGCAGTCTTGCCTTTGGGCTAAGGCCTTGGTAGTACTAGAACCAGTCAGAACCACTACAGAGAGTTAGTTGTTGCCTGTGCCTCTTCCCAGCCAGGGATTAAGTATACCATAAAACCAGAAGGTGCTATATCCAGGATGGTTTTCCCTAGAGAGCCGATTACGGCCATCCCCCTGCTGCACCCATTTCCCATCTGAAAATCCAGGATGTGAACCTTGGGCCTTCACATGTATGTGAACATCTTGCAAACTAAAGCATGATGTCTATGTGTGTCTGTGTGTGTGTCTGAGGAGGGGGGTTGAGTAGGAATGAGCACACGATGATAGGATCGTAAATTCTTGGAGAAATCAGACAGATGACGTGACTCAGCTACTTGTGGCGAGCATTTGGAGTCTTGAGGAACTTCCACATAGACATCTGAGGTGCTGCTCCCCGGCTTCAGGATCCTGAGGACCACAGCCTGTCATCCCCTAGAAGTGTGCCATGGAGATCTCGCTTGCTTTTTGAGAAATATTAATGGCGGGGGGCCATGAAGAAAAAGTCAGCAGACAGACTTAGCTTTGAAGTTCAGGAGTTCCTTCTCATTGACCTATGGGACCTCCTATAGCAGAATTTAGGGGAGACCCTTAGAGAAGGGTGCATTAGGTTTGTGTTGGATCCTCTGAGGACTCTAATCCTCCTACCAGAGTCTTGGGGCTCCAGCAGGATCCTGGGTTTGCAGAATGCGGCTCATGGATTGCTGTAAGAATCTCCCACTTCTAGCCTGAATCCTCCATATGCCTCTTCCTCCTCTGAATTATGGCACAAAAAGTACTTAGCTGTGGCTGGGTGCTGAGGCTTGGATAAGTGCGATGGGAGAAATGACGGAATGCCGTATAACAGCAGCCATTTATTAAGCATTTGGTATGAAATATTTCTTTTCTAGTTTTGATACAAGATCTCTCCACATGCTTAGCCTGACCTCCAACACACCCTCCTCCTGCCTTAGCCTCCCAGGTGCTAGGATTACAATTGCTCTGCTAATTTAATCTACATATCAGCTTTAGGATATAGCACCACAGTGTGGCAGATTTAGGTACATTTTTCGACACTTCTTCCTTCCTGGGGTGGAGTCTATTGCCCTTCTCTTGAATTTACCTCAGCCTGTGACTTCTGTGGTCAACAGAATAAGCAGAAATGACTCTAGTCAGTTCCTCCTAGGTTTTCAGAGAACTGGCAGCTTCTTTTTAACCTCTAAGAGCTTGCCTCCATCCTGGAGAGAAAAGCCTGGGGATGATAGAAGGGAGAAGGGCCTGACTGAACTCTCCCTTATAAAGATTTGAGGGGAAATATCCTAGATCCTGCAGACCAGACCAGGACCGAAGTAAAAAAGCCATTTCCCCTAGGAACAGAAGAGCCACTCAGCTGAACACTGCCTGGTTTTGACCCATAAATCATGAGCTACAGTTGTTATTTTCAAGTCACTCAGTTCTGTCTTTTGTTACACAGAAGGAGATAACAAGAATCATAACCCTTGTTTTTCAGAGACCAAGGCTAGTCAGAATCACACATTAGTGAGAGGCAAAGCCAAGATTTAAACCACAGTAGTCTGGCTCTCAGTGCCTTCTCTTACTACTCCAGGGGTCTATTCTTGGGCCAGTGTGATGGCTCATCAGGCAAAAATACCCACTACCAAATCTGACAACTGGGTTCATCCCTAGGACCCGCTCACATGGTAGAGGAGAAAACCAACTTCATAAGCTGTCCTCTGACCTCCTAGTGGACACTGTTGTCACATGCACTGTCCCTTAGCCCCTGCCCTGCATATAAATAAACATAATTTTTGAGGTGAAGAGGTTCAAGAAAGGGTTGCCCTATGTGGCTCTAGCTGTCCTGAAACTCACTCTGTAGATCAGGCTGGTCTAAAACTCACAGAGATCCACCCTCTGCTGCCTCCTGAGTGCTGGGACTCAAGGTGCGCACCAGCTAGATATAAATATAATTTATAGCCGGGCGGTGGTGGCGCACGCCTGTAATCCAAGCACTTGGGAGGCAAAGGCAGGCGGATTTCTGAGTTCGAGGCCAGCCTGGTCTACAAAGTGAGTTCCAGGACAGCCAGGACTACCCAGAGAAACCCTGTCTCAAACACACACACACACACACACACACAACATAATTTATAAAGCAAAAATAAATGCTTCTGAGCTCCACATAATGTTGCATACCTATTATCCCAGCATTGATGGGGACTGGTGGGGGGATCAAAAACAGGAAGATCATGAGTTTGAGGACAGCCTGGGCTACAACGTGAGACCCTGTCTCAAGAGGAGGAGGAGGAAGAGGAGAAGGAAGAAGAATAGATCCCTTCTGCTCTCAGAAAACTTCATTCCAAGAAGCGTGCCTCACTTGACATGTTGAGAGATTTACATACCTTGGTTTATTTGTTTATTCAGTTCAAGTACACTGGGCTCGCTCCAGGTATGCATAGATGACTAAACTAGACAATATCAGGATTTGCCCTCAGAAGAACTGCCCTCCCCCAACACCGGTGATGGGTGGGTGGGTGGGTATGGAAGGTGGGGTGTCCTGAAGGACAGAGAGAAATGTCCTAATTTGGTGAACGAGGAAGTGCCTAGGAAGTGGCAGGCCAGCTCATGCAGAGTGCCAGGGTGTGGAGTGTGTGCAGGGGAAGCTCTGGGCAGCCACGATGTGGGAGTGTGGAAAGGAGGGCTAAGCAGAGGCCCCAGAGCTTGCACGCCGGCCTTGAGTGAGACCCAGCCTTTGTCCACAGACCTCCAGACCCCAGTGAAGGACATGTAGGTGGGGACATCACTTGAGGTGTCTTTAACAGAGAAGTTGCATGTCTTTAAGAGTGGGGATGGAGAGGGTGAAGGCTGGAATATGAGAGAGGCCCTGAGGTTGAAGAGCAGCGGGTAGTCTACAGCGAATGCTGGGGACAGCATGGTGGGCGTAAGGAGAAGGAACATGTCCCGGAGATATTTAAGAGAACTGGTCTGCAGAAAGGAAAGGAACTATGGGAAAGAACACAGCAAGGGGCGTGGCTAACCATGCTACCTGGTGTGTAGGAGGTGCTTAGCGAACAATAGGGGTGACTTAGGAGCTATGGCCCATGCCTGCAGAGTTGTGGGGAGGGCAGGGCTCTGCTCTAGCATTGATATCCCTGACTCAAAACCTGTGCCTAAGTAGACATGGAAGAGATGCATGTAAACTGACCCATAATTGGACAAGGGAATACCCCACCCCCTGCCCATACCCCCAGTAACCTTGTTCTCCAAAGCTGCAGACTCCTGACTGGGGCAAGGCTCAGTCTCCCTGGGATGACAAAGACAGCAAAGAGCACAGTTGATGTTTATGAACCTGGCTCAGGCGTCTCACAGAAAGCCGAGAACCTGTTGCCTAAGACTGGCCCCTTGTTCTTAATTCTTAACTTGTGTTGCGGCTCTCTGTCTCTGCATTGCTGGTTTAGAACGTAGGAATCCAGACCCTCTGAGGCGAGCTCAGTTCCAAGCCTTGGTATTGGGAGCCCACTCTGTGCCACCAGCAGACTAGGAGCTGCTATCCAAAGCACCCCTAGACTCCTGCTAAGTGCTTCAAGGTGCACACACCAGGCCCTAGCAGGTCCTCCCTTGCTTTGTGAGACTGTCCAGGCTGGGCATGATCTTGTCATCATTCCTGACCTCTGACCAGTAGGTGCCAGTAGCGCCATCTCCTAAGGCGTGACAAGAAGTATCTACATATATGACCAACTCTGGGAGGACCAGTTTGCTGCCAGATGAGAACCATGGCTTTATCAGGTGTGGTGACTCTCGAGCCTTTGACATGTGTCTGAGTTGCACTGAGGTGATGCACAAGTGCAAAGCACACCCCATATCTTTCGTACTTAGCATGGGAAAGAACAACAGCATGTCTCCTTGGTGATGTCTCAGTATGTTAAGATGCAGGGTTTTTTCTTGTTGTTGTTGTTGTTGTTTTCAAGACAGGGTTTCTCTGTGTAGTCCTGGCTGTCCTGGAACTCACTCTGTAGACCAGGCTGGCCTCGAACTTCAGAAATCCGCCTGCCTCTGCCTCCCAAGTGCTGGGATTACAGGCGTGCGCCACCACCGCCCGGCTAAGATGCAGTTTTGCACATACGTGTGAAGTCCTGAGGTTGAAGCAGTGTTCTCCGACTATTCGTGGTGAGCCCGGCATGCCCTTCACACCCCTTGGAGCTCTCCTCCCTCTGGGGCGGGGCCTGGGTTGCCTGCCTCCCGCTCTCCCTTCTTTCCATGTTGTGGGCAGCCACAAGCCTCTCTTGGCTGGTTGGTTCAGCATAGCGGGGACAGGGGCGGTTTCCCCGCGTCCACAGTTCCCTCAGCACCCCCACACTCCCACCTGCCTTCTCCCGGAAGACCTTCCATGTCTGACTCTCTATGTAGTCTTCCCTGATAGGTGGCAGTTTGCAGATCTGTCCAGTGCCCCCTTCTGTTTTGGCATCTGAGCCTATAAATAGCTCCCAGATGAATCTGCGTCGTGACAGTTTCTCCCGGGTTTCTTTTCAGATTCTTGAAGCTTCTTGTTTGCACTTGCTCAATAGGAAGGGACAGCTTCCAAAGACAGGAGCCTTTTGTTTAAACTAGAACGGTATGAGATCAGTGCAACGGCCCCTGTGGGGGTTCAGAAATGCGCTCTCACAAATGCAGGCCTGGGAGCATGTAATAAGAACCCCCAAAGGATCCTACTGTGGGGACCACAGGAAGAAATGAGGCTGGCGCCCGTGCTAATGAGCTGGGCCTTTGGCACCTATGTGATGGCATCCTATCCTAGAGAACTGGATGTGAGCAGTGCCTAACCCAGAGAGAGGGGAGAGCACTCTTCCCAGGAAGACTTCCCCGGGTGCCTCCTCACAACAAGGGAGGCTAGCCTGAAGGAGAGCGGCTCTGTGCTGACACCAGGCGGGAATCAGTGACTGATTTCCAGAGGGAGCTCTGGTGTGTCCTTCCTGTCCCCTCTGCTCCAGGCCACTGCTCCTGAGAAAGTGCCTAGTAAGCTTGCTAGTGTCACTGTCATGACCTGACCACACCCCCCGGGCCAGCTACTGAGCCTTCCTGGTTTCCGGGCTTTAGCAATGACTGAGGCGTTTGGAAGGGACCTTGTTTAGAACTGTGTCTGGGTCTCTTTGTACCTCTCCTCTTTGGTTCCAGCTACAGTGCCCCGGGGCAAGCAAGGCTCCTTCTGTCCCAACAGTACTCAGCATCCTGCTGGGGTGCTAGTCAGTGGAGAATTTGGGTCTGAGGAAGATGATCTAATCCAAGCCAAGGAGCTGCAGAGATGGGCCGTGAGGTGAGGCTTGGGCTGGTTGGCAGGAGCGGGGTGAAGGGGGCTCCAGGATCAGCCAGACTCTAGAGGGAGAGGCATCCCCAGATTATCCTTACGAGCGGCAGAAAGGGCAGGCTCTCTGGTACATTTTGAACAGCCCCCTTTCCCCAGTGCTGGGGCCTCACGCCCTGTCACCTCTCCACACCCAGGTTCTCTGGGTGCTCTTGCACTCAGCCTTCACACAGTGACCCACGGGGCCTCGCCTGCACTCTGAAAGTGAGCCTCAGAAAGGGGTTGCCTCAGTCTGTGCCTAGAGGCCCTGAGGGGGCCGGTGCTATGTAGCCTTGACCTATATGGTAGGAACGAGCTTTCCCAGCCTAGGTGCAGACCTTCCCCAGAGGACACAGGAGCTTCTCTAGGTGGAGCTGGGGGTGGTTGTTCCCTCCCTTATCCTGCTCCTGTGAGGCTGGCAGCTCTGGTCAGGAAGCTCTCCCTTTAGCAGGCTCCAGGCTCTCAGGTGAGATAAAGCTGCATCACAGCAGGCTCAGTGGCAAGGGAGACCTCATACTGTGGGGCCCCAGGACCCAGAGTTATGTTATTCTCTTCCCTTACCCCCCCTCTCTCTCTCTCTCACACACACACACACACACACACACACACACCACCACCACCACCACCACCACCACCACCACCATCTCTGAGAATGGGAAGCAGCATTTGTTGAGTTTCACAAAATTGAGCTTTGGCTGGGTGTGCAGAGTAACAGGTAGTCCTTCCTCTCTCTGTGGCAGCCACACACACAGACACATGGACACACCTCACACATACACACTCCACACACACACACAACAAAGGACAACTGTGGTCCTCAAAATGGGGAAGGAGCCCACTCCATGATGTCCATGGGGGACACTGTGGCTGGGATGGTCCCTGAGAGGAGGTGCTTCCTCCCACTGTGGAGAGCCCTGCACACTGTGGAGAGCCCTGCACACTGTGGAGAGCCCTGCACACTGTGGAGAGCCCTGCACACTTAGGCTCTCCCTGATCTCCAGCCTCATGTCACCCTCACTTGCTGTCCTTGGGGTTTGCCATTTCCTGACAAGGACTGAGCGGGTGAAGTAGTGCCCTTTTGGGATAGGGGGTGTCAGAATGTACCAGGAGTAGATGTTCCAACCCTCTCTGGGTGACACCAGGAGTAGATGTTCCAACCCTCTCTGGGTGACACCAGGAGTAGATGTTCCAACCCTCTCTGGGTGACAAGGGAACTCAGAGATTAGCTCCATGGTGTCGCATTAAGATCGTTGGTAAGGAGATATCCGGGGCCTACCCCGAGTTCTCCCTAGCCATGTGTCCCCAGCCAGGTGTCATGGGGTCTTTTTCTTCTCCAAGCCTAAGAAGTTGGCCTGTGGCCTCTCCTGGGGGGTGTGGCATCCAGATTTCCTGACCCCCTTCCCAACACTTTCCTTCTGGGTCAGTCCGATCTGATCCATCAATTGTTCACAGTGTGCAGAGAAGCCTGGATACATACGAGTTAAAGCAGATTAATTAAACCAAATTAGCCCAACTGGATTTTCAGTCTTCCATAGAGAACACGCAGACAGCTACATAAGTGTTTAGCTCAGGAAGAAGTTCCAGATAGATCCCCTTGCCATGAAAAGGAAAGGTCCCTGTGGCCCTTCTGTGAGGTTTCCTGTCAGCCTCCTTACCTGTACCCTTTGTTTCTACAGTCCAGACTGGGGAGTGACTCTGACCAAACCCCTTATGTGTCACTAAACATTTTAGTAAAAGCTATTGTTAACAGCATGTTGAGCATGAGATATACAGAGAAACCCTGTCTTGAAAGACACACACACAGACACACACACACACACACACACACACACACACCAAAAAAATGTGATATCTCTAGGATTAGCAGAACTGTCTAAATGTGGAAGGTTGAGTTTCTGACCACACCCAGTAATCCTTGGCAAGCTGTATCCCCACTTGATGTTTTTATATAAAGTCACCAAAGTCTGGGGTCAGGCTCCCAGCTGCCCCCCCCCCCCACTACTGACCTCAAATCAGGCCCTTATCAGTAGCCATGCTGTGCTTCCTCAAAGAGCACAGCATTAAGGACTCATTTCCTGTGTTGAGTACATTTGCCCCCCACTGGGAATTTGTAGTGATTGCAGCTAAGGCCTCTCGGCCATCTGTGGAAGTGAATAGGACGGCAGAGAAGACTGTGGCTTAGGTGAGAATGAGGACCCATCATGTTAACTGCCTGGTTACGTTTCTCATCGCTACGACAAGATTCTGACAAAAATGCCACTCGGGGCAGGAAGGAAGGGTTTCTTCTGGCTCACAGCGTATGCGTAGGCCATGTTGGGACGGTGTGTCAGGAGCAGGAGTTGGCTGGTCCCTCTGCCTCTGCACTGGGGAAGCAATGAGAACCCCATACCACAGCCCAACTCACTTTCTTTGTGTTCAGTTTGGGTCCCCAGCCGATGGGATGGTTCCGCTCAAGACTGATATGAGTCTTCATAGCTCAGATAAGCCTGTCTGGAAATTCTCCCACAAAAATGCCCAGAGGTGTGTCTCCTAGGTGACTCTAAATCCTGTCAGGTTGACGACAGTGAAGGGATCCTCCACGTGAACTGTTTCAGGGGCAGAAGAACTGACTGTTGGTGGAAGGCCCTTAGACACTCTGGGCCGGCATGCTCATGCAATGGCGTGTGTGTCTCTAAGCGTGTGGACAGACAGAATTCTTCCTCTGTTCCTCTTAAAGCTTTGGGAGGGTAAGTTAGATTTGGAGTGCATGTCTACAAGCCACGAATCTGACAAAAGGCTTGTATCTAGACTTTAACTAAAACTCAACATCAAAAATGAATAACCCATCGGGGCTAGAGAGATGGCTCAGCAGCTTAAGTACTGCCTGCTCTTCCAAGGACCCAAGTTCGAATCTGGTATCCCCATGGCAGCCCACAACTCTCTGTAACTACAGACCCGGGAGAGCTGATGCCCTCGTCTGGCCTCCACAGGTATTACATGCTCATGGTCCATAGACATACATGCAAGCAGAAAAACCCATACACATAAAAATAAAGGGGAAATATTTTTTGGATACGGGGTTTCTCTGTGTGTCTCTGGCTGTCTTGGAATTTACTGTGTAGATTAGGCTAGCCTCAGACTCAGATCTGCCTGCCTCCGTATATTAATAGCTGTGCCAACAGGTATTTAAAGAAATATCTATAGCTACTACATATTTTTTAAAAGGACAATTCCACTTTGTCTCTCTGTAAACACGTCCTGCAAAAGGCAGAGACTACATATGCCTGTTTTCCTCTCTATAATAACCCCAAGCCCCAGCATAAAGAGTACTACTGTGAACACCTTCATATACAGGCTTGCATGCAAGGACATACTCATGCACTTCTTGGTAATTCTATAGGCTTAAGAAACTACCCGGGCTGGAGAGATGGCTCAGCGGTTAAGAGCACTGACTGCTCTTCCAGAGGTCATGAGTTCAATTCCCAGCAACCACATGGTGGCTCACAACCATCTGTAATGGGATCTGACGCCCTCTTCTGCTGTGTCTGAAGACAGCAACAGTATACTCATATACATAAAATCAATAAAATCTAAAAAGAAAGAAAGAAAGGAAAAGAAACTACCAAACTGTTTTCCACAGCGACATCACTTTGTTTCCCTCAGCCGTGTGCGATGGTTCCAGTTTCCACAGTGACATCACTTTGTTCCCTGCCTGTCCTTGTGAATGCTTGCTGTCTGACTTTTTGACCACAGCCTTCCCAGAGAGCACAAACTGTATCCTGTAGTTTTGATTTGCATTTCCCTAAAGACCAGAGAGGCCCAGCATTCTTCTATGTGTGTATTGACTGTATATGTAATATATAATTAAATAAATTATTTAATATATTATTAATTATTAAAATATATAAAAATATATTTACAAAAATGTCTATTCAGATACTTTGCTTATTTCTTATTTTTTATTTTTTTGAGACAGGGTTTCTCTGTGTAGCCCTGGCTGTCCTGGAACTCACTCTGTCAACCAGGCTGGCCTCGAACTCAGAAATCCACCTACCTCTGCCTCCCAAATGCTGGGATTAAAGACGTGCGCCACCACCGCCCAGCTTATTTTTTATTTTTTAAAGACAAGATTTCTCTGAGTAGTCCTAGCTGTCCTGGAACTCACTCTATAGACCAGGATGTCCTTGAACTCAGAGATCCACCTGCCTCTGCCTCCTGAGTGCTGGAATTAAAGACGTATGCCACTACCACCTGGCTCTTTTGCCTATTTTTAAGTGGATTATTCATTTACATTTTCCTCTGTTTTTAGCTGGGCATGCACTCAGAAGGCATAATAACTATTAGGTTGCCCTGGAATGGAACCAATAACAGTGTTCCATTCCAATGTTGATATTGTAAAAGCCAGGATCTGGACTGGTGCCTCTCTACCCCCAAGCCCCATCATCCAGCCTTGGCAGAGAGTGATAAGGTAAAAGACCTCCTTCTAAGAAGCAGGTTCTGATTGCTGTCGCCTGAGACACCTCAGCACAGACTGGCTCCCGCTGGCTGGCTCCAGGGTATCACGCCATGAGATGGGGCCTCTGGAACATTCTGTACTAAGGCTCTCCCTGAGGGGCTCTGGAGAACAGAGATGCTGTGACACCCAGCATGACCGGCTGCTCTAGTGTCTTGCTGAGGAGGGACAGGCTCTGTGCCACAGAGTATCGCCAAGTGCAGAAGTGGGTGATGGGTGTCCCCAAGGTCATGTAAAGGCCGTGTGGGGTCAAAGGTGACATGGCCTCTTGGCAGTGTTGGGGTTTGGGCATTTGTCAGCTTTGGGGAGACTCTGAGGAGATACCAGATGAGCTACTCTAGGAGAGATCTCTACCACATCCTGCCTATGGAAGCCATACTTGGGGCTGGAGGGATGGCTCACTGGTTAAGAGTACTGGCTGCTCTTCCAGAGGACCCAGATTCAGTTCTCAGCACCCACATGGCAGCTCACAACTGTCTGTACATCTAGTTTCAGGGGATCTAATGCCCCCTTCTGGTTTCCATGGACACCAGGTATGCATGTGGTACACAGACATACATGCAGGCAAAGCTTCCATACATATAAAAATAAAATATGTTTAACTAAAAAAAAAAAGTCATTCTTACTATAAAAATCTCAGCGAAGGCCGGGCGGTGGTGGCGCATGCCTGTAATCCCAGCACTCTGGGAAGCAGATGCAGGTGGATTTCTGAGTTCTAGGCCAGCCTGGTCTACAGAGTGAGTTCCAGGACAGCCATGGCTATACAGAGAAACCCTGTCTCGAAAAAAACAAAACAAAACAAAAAACCTCAGGAACCGATACACGAAGGCCAGGTCCACTCTTGTGAACCTTCCTCATCTGTTTTAAGTAACAGCCTTATTTAAACTTTATTCGGACGTGTTTATTCACTGTGTTTGGGTATCATATGGTTGGCCCATTTAAAGCATATAATTCCGTGGTGATAGTGTGTTCAGAGTTGGGTAATTGTCACCACCATTGGAGACTGTTTCACCACATCTAGAGGAAACCTCATGTTGCCCAACAGTGTAAACATGCACGGTGCCACCGAACTCTGCTAAATAAGCCATTTACGGTTTAGCACAGAACCCCTCATTCCAACCTCCCCAACTCTACCACCTCCCCCCCACCCTGATCCCAGCTCACACACACCCTCCTAAACAACCACCCATCCTCTCTCAGACAGGGTATGCTCGCCATTACCACACCGGAAGACCCATTCTACCCTGTTCTCTGTGGACCCTAGCTATGTGCCTGACCCACTTGTGTGCTGGACACATAGGCAGGAAGACAGACGCCCCTGATCCCTGCTGGTCCCCAGCCTCTGGTTCAGGCTGAGCCTCTCATAGCTCTGTCTGTGTGTGGCCCTGTAGAGGCAGAGATGAGAGTGAGGAAACAAAGCTGGGAGTCGAGGGTAAATAGGGGGCCGAGAGCCCTGCAGGCTGGAAGGGCAGAGACGGGGCAGGAATGAGTGCATGATAGGACTAAGGAAGCCTTCAAGGGGGGGAGGGGGGAGTTAGGATTAGGGTTAGGAAGCCACAACCTATTTGTCATAAATAGATAAATATTAATTTCTCTTTTTTTCTTTTTTTTATTCGATATATCCTTTATTTACATTTCAAATGATTTCTCCTTTCCTAGCTCCCCGCTCCCCAAAAGTCCCATAAACCTCTTCCCTCCCCCTGTTCCCCCATCCACCCCTTCCCACTTCCCTGTTCTGGTATTCCCCTACACTGCTGCACTGAGCCTTTCCAGAATCAGGGGCCTCTCCTTCCTTCTTCTTGTACATCATTTGATATGTGGATTGTGTCTTGGGTATTCCAAGTTTCTAGGCTAATGTCTGCTTATCAGTGAGTGCATACCATGAGTGTTCTTTTGAGACTGGGTTACCTCACTTAGGATGATGTTCTCCGGCTCCATCCATTTGTCTAAGAATTTCATGAATTCATAGTTTCTAATGGCCGAATAGTACTCCATTCTTATCTCCTTGTACTAAGCTCAACTCCAAGTGGATCAAGGACCTCCACATAAAGCCAGACACACTGAAACTAATAGAAAAGAAACTGGGGAAGACCCTTGAGGACATGGGCACAGGGGTAAAGTTCCTGAACAGAACACCAATAGCTTATGCTCTAAGATCAAGAATTGACAAATGGGACCTCATAAAATTACAAAGTTTATGTAAGGCAAAGGACACTGTCAAAAGGACAAATCGGCAACCAACAAATTGGGAAAAGATCTTCACCAACCCTACATCCAACAGAGGGCTAATATCCAATATATATATATATATATATATATATATAAAGAACTCAAGAAGTTAGACCCCAGAAAACCAAATAACCCTATTAAAAAATGGGGTACAGAGCTAAACAAAGAATTTTCACCTGAAGAATTTCGGATGGCTGAGAAGCACCTTAAGAAATGTCATTAGTCATTAGGGAAATGCAAATCAAATATTAATTTCTTAAGGTGGCCTGAGCTGTTGAGAAAAGTGCTTAGGTTACAGGGTAAGAGGAAGTAGTTGGTATATGTATGTGTATGTGTATGTGTATGTGTATGTGTATGTGTATGTGTATGTGTATGTGTATGTATTTGTATGTACATTGATTGGTGTCTCTCTCTGCCCTTTTCCCCCAACCTCCAGACCTGTGCAAAACTGGCCTAGGCTTTGCAAACTAGGTAGTGGGCTGGTATCACCTAGATGACTATCTTTAAGTTGAAAGGACTGTTCCCTTGGAGGGTTGGAGAAACTGAGGAACTAAGCGGGAAAGGGGTGCGTGCAGAGCCAGGTTATCAGTCCTGGGGTCAGATCTAGGCTTGGAAGCCCAGCTGGACCATCTTTTGCTCCCGTTTCATGGAAAAGATACAAGAACAACTCAGTTCACACATTACTTGAGCACACTGAGGCCCAGGGAATC
Organism: Apodemus agrarius; assembly: GCA_964023405.1. Classification (NCBI taxonomy): domain Eukaryota; kingdom Metazoa; phylum Chordata; class Mammalia; order Rodentia; family Muridae; genus Apodemus; species Apodemus agrarius. The sequence continues at coordinate 21,477,605 of OZ030011.1, read as the reverse complement.
CCACTGTAGACTCCTGAGTTCAGGAAGCAAAAAAAAGGTAGGCATGTGGTTGTGGGCCTGACTGAGGCATCATGGGAGCCTGTGCCTACTGAGCCTGTCATTAGAAACTGGCTGTAAATCTGTCATTCTCCTTTCAGAATCTTGTTCACCAAAAATGGTGAATATGTGAACGTGTATTAGTTGATCTCAGCCACAGCAACGGTAGCCCCTGAACGCTGAGCACATCAACACCGTGAGCTCCATTTCTCATGACGGTTGTCAGCTGATACAGAGCGGGGTCCTGGGGGAGGTGCCTGTACCAACAGAGATCATGGCCACCGGCATGTACCACCTTCCAGATGTGGGACAGCAGCCAGCCCTCCCCTTTGTCATTAGAGGATACTTACTAGGGCCTTTCTTGTCTCTCCCCAGTATTGTACCTGGAAGGCTCAGTTCTTGTGTTTGAGGACATCTTCAGACTGATTGCATTCTACTGTGTCAGTAGGTGAGTAGCCTGGCCCCAGAGGCGGCTGCAGTGGGGAGGATTCCCTTCTTGTCTTAACAGAAGCCCGTTGTTTGCAGCGTGCCCATCTGGTTCTGACAGTCATCTATGCAACTTTGGGTGTGTTTGTGGCATGGGAGAGGACAGAGTAAAGCGGGGGTGGGGGTGGGGGTGGAGAATGCAGCGAGAGGGGCCAGTCCCTTGTCTTTGCTCTGGTAACCACAAGAAGAGAGATCAGCTCTGATGTTTCCTCTTCTCTTCTGGTAAGGACTTTGCCAAACAGCTGTCCCTCGGGCTCCCCGCCAGTCTTTCCATCACCAGCACCAGGGACAGCTTGGAACCCTACAGACCAACTTGTGCCAGGGACTACAGAAGTAGCTTCCTATAGGGACAGCGAGAAGGCCTGATGCCCCGCGGTGGGTGGCAGCCCCGGGACTCCTCAGATGGGAAGACAACCATAAGTTCTGCTCCATTCACTTGGAACTGGTTTCCGATCAGCAAGAATTTAAAAATACATTTGGCACCATAAACCAACAGCTGTAACTGCAGGGCCTGAATGAGGGAGGGCTGACTGGATGTTTGGTAACATGTGTTGTAGTCCTTGACTGCAGGCTGCCTCTGCTGAGACACACGTTCCACTCACAATACCCCTCCCCACCTCCAGCCCAGCAGAGCAACACTAACAGTTACAGCTGGTCCTCAAATCTGCCACTGCCTGGGCAAGGCTCTCCCCCGCATTCAGTGAAACTCGAAGGGATTTTATACCCACTACCTTTTTGTTCTTTTGTTTGAGACAGGGTTTCTCTGTGTAGCCCTGGCTGTCATGGAACTTGCTCTATAGACCAGGCTGACCTCGAACTCACATAAACCTCTGTGTTCTAAGTGCTGGGATTAAAGGCATGCACCACCACTGCCCAGCCCTACTCACTGTGACCTTTTAAAGATTTTTTTTTTATGTGTCTTAATGTTTGCCTGCATGTATGGATGGATGGATGTGCACCTTGTACAGGCAGTGCCTCAAAAGGCCAGCAAACAGCATCAGATTCCCTGTAACTGGAGTCACAGACAGATGTGAGCCACCATGTAAGTGCTGGGAACCACACTCTGTAAGTCCTATGTAAGGGCAGCAAGTGCTTGTACCACTGAGCCATCTCTCCTGCTCCCTCCAAATTGTCTTTGAAAACCTTGCCAGCATCCCCACAAGGATTATTCTTGCTATCCTCCATTTCACAAATAAGGACATGGAGACTGGTAATCTGCAGAGTGAAGTTCAATCTAGAAGAAGCTGCATCACCAGTGCACCCTGCAGTAATTCTGCGCATTGGCTTGGCCAGCTAGATTCCTAGGGAAAAAAAAAATGCACAGGTCCCAGAGACCTTCGTTCTTTACAACACACCAGACAGTGGGAAGATGGGCCCTTTCGAGCTGATCGTAGTTGAAGGAGCTCTGTCCTGTATTTGGCAAATGTGGGTTACAAGAGAAGGATGGATGCATGCCTGATGGATGGGTGGATGGGTGGAGGCATGGGTGGATAGACAGACGGATGCATGGATGGATGCATGGATGAATAGAAGGGTGGATGGATGTCCCTTCTGTATATGGAGCTTGGAGGCCCTCCTTATGAAGATGTGGGAGGCCTACCAGGGAGGGTAGGGAGAAAGTTCTGGGCAGAGGAAGCAGGGTAGGTAAAGGCCCAACCATTAGAAAGCCCCGGGTAGCTTCAGGAGTGACTCCGTGGAGAGGATAAGGCAAAGCTATGCCTGGAGATACAGGGACTTCCTCTCACAGCTGCTATGAGCCATGCTGTCACCCATGGTCAGACAGCCCCAGACAAAGTAATATGGTGGCAGCAGGAAGTGGGCTTGAAGGAAGAGAAGAGCGAAGAACAGTCAAGGGCTACTGAAGTTATCTGGAGTCATGAAGCGATGCCACCCAAAAGGGAGGGGCAGCCACGGATGGAAGGAGGTGTGGCTGCAGAGATGGGAGACGCTGGGGCTGCCCCTCCTGGGTGGAAGGATACTTAGTCCCACTGCTTCTTGAACATATCCATGATGCGGGGCTCCGCTGAGACCCCTACCAGCATCATGGGGTCTGATCCTCAACACAACCTGGTGTGGGGTCGGTGACCTCAAGTGAATGCCGTTACCCGAATGAGGAAGTAAGGGCTGTGTGGGCCCGTCCTCCCTCACATATGGCCCCACACAGTGGCTAAGCTACCCGCCTCCTCAGGGAGTGGCTCACCGGTCACTCCCACCTCTGAAGATTGTTATCACCACAGTGCCATGAAGCTCTGCTCTACATCAGTGGCTCCGAGTGCTGCTGGCCGGGCTGTTGTGACTGACATTGGAAGTAGGGGGTCCCATGGGAGTCACTGAGCCCCGACGTCTACAGAGTCTGACTTCAATTCCAGGTAACTAGCACTGTGACCAAACTGAACAGTTAAATGTTTGGTGTCTGGAGAATTAGAGAACCAGACGGTGGCATTAGAAAACCCCTCATAGGGGAATAGAAAATCAATTAGTGACTTCATGTGTAAGAAAGTAAGCTGTGGCAAATCCTCCCGGAATGTGTCCCATGCAGGTGGAGTAAGTCTTCTGTTGCTGAGCCTGTGTGTGTGTGTGTGTGTGTGTGTGTGTGTGTGTTGCTTTGTGTGTGTTGCTTTGTGTTTTCTTTTTTAGGTATTTTCTTTATTTACATTTCAAATGTTATATCCTTTCCTGGTTTCCCCTCAGGAACCACCCCCCCCATCCCATCCTCCCTCCCCCTGCTCACCAACCCACCCACTCCCACTTCCCTGTCCTGGCATTCCCCTATACTGGAGCATCGAGCCTTCTAAGGACCAAGGGCCTCTCCTCTCATTGATGTCCCACAAGACCATCCTCGGCTGCATATGCAGCTGGAGCCGTGGGTCCCTCCATGTGTACTCTTTGGCTGGTGGTTTAGTCCCTGAGAGCTCTGGGGGAGGGGGGTAGGGGTCTGGGTTGGTTCATATTGTTGTTCCTCCTATGGGGCTGCAAACCCCTTCAGCTCCTTGGGTCCTTTCTCTAATTCCTCCATTGGGGACTTTGTACTCAGTCCAATGGTTGGCTGAGAGCATCCCCCTCTGTATTTGTCAGGCACTGGCAAAGCCTCTCAGGAGATAGCTATAGCAGGCTTCTATCTGCAAGCACTTGTTGACATCCACAATAGTGTCTGGATTTGGTGACTGTATATGGGATGGATCCCCAGGTGGGGCAGTCTCTGGATGGCCTTTCCTTCAGTCTCTGCTCCATACTTTGTTTCTGTATCTCCTCCTGCGGGTATTTTGTTCCCCCTTCTAAGAGAACCAAAGTATCCATACTTTGGTCTTCCTTCTTCTTGAGCTTCATTTGGCCTTTGAATTGTATCTTGGGTATTCTGAGCTTCTGGGCTAATATCCACTTATCCGTGAGTGCATACCATGTGTGTTCTTTTGTGAAGATCTAGTTCCATCCATTTGCCTAAGAATTTCATGAATTCATCGTTCTTAATAGCAGACTAGTACTCCATTATGTAACTAGAGGCTACTCCATTATGTAACAGAGGTGTGTAAGCTGGCCCTTCAAAGTGAGGGACAGTTGTTCGAGCATCCACTCTGAAGATCCCACCTTAAAAATCTCTGCCTGGGATTTACAGCCTTGGGCACCCGTTCGTTTGACAGCCTTTGTTTTGTAGGGGGAGCTATGAATCCCACCCACATGACACTCCCCCCAAGTCTGTGTTCATTAAGATCTACTTGAGAGCTGTTTAGAAATGCATCTTCTGTAGCTGTGGGATGTTGTTCTTTAGTAGGGCACTTGCATAATTTCTTAAGGCCGTGAGTCAATTCCTTACACAACACACGCTCACACACATGCATACACACTAATGTGGGTTCTCCTGGGCCCAAAGCTGTTATACCCTTGGGCCTGGATCCTGCCTTTTTAGCCTCTTCCCACAAGTTCTGATGAAGGAAGTTCGAAGAATACAGACAGACACTGAAAACATGGTAGAGTCCCTCAAAAGTGTCCAGTGACCCTTTAGGTTTTGGCTGCTGGAGGTGCACAGACAGATGCCCACTGCCCTAGCGCCCCTTCTGAGAGCCTTCCCAGTGTTACCCTAAGGCCTGGGGTCTTCGAGCTTGAGTGTAACTAAGCTTGTTTTTGACTGTCTGCCTTCCCCCACCTTCACCGTGTGCTAAGGCTCTTTAGTTATCAAACCACAAACTGGACAATTTGCATGTCATTGTCACTGACAGAGGCCACCACTAAGTTCACTAAAGTGGGATGCTTAGCTGTTGTACTAAGATTGGAAGGACAAAAAGTGTATAAGCTGGGGCCCCTCTCTGTGGGTGTGTGAATGGATATACGCAAGCTTGGGGCAAGGGGACAGAGTAGCAAACACTGTCATATCTCGAAGTCTCTCCTGTGCCCTGGCATGCTTACTAGGAATCTACCCAAAAGAAAAACCAGCCAAGGGCAGACTCACCAGGAACTAAAAGTGTTGTTGGAGCCAACCGCAGTATGCAAATAGTTTTTAATCTTTGTTTTTTACTAAAAGAATCTGACCTTAGACCCAATCTGCATTTAGGTTTATACACTGGCATTTACAAGTTGGTGTCTAAGCCTCAGATTGCTTAATTCGGAAATGGGTCTAAGGAAAGGACCTACTTCCTTGAGAGCATTTGAAAGTGAATCCATGGAGAGTGCTAAGCCAGAACCCAGGAAAGCATAAGCCGTGTGTGGTAGAATGAAAGAAAGAAGCAGCCGGGTGGTGGTGGCATACTCCTTTAATCCCAGCACTTGGGAGGCAGAGGCAGGTGGATTTTTTTAATTTGAGGCCAGCCTGGTCTACAGAGTGAGTTCCAGAACAGCCAGGGCTACACAGAGAAACCTTGTCTCAAAAAACTGAGAGAGAGAGAGAGAGAGAGAGAGAGAGAGAGGGAGGGAGGGAGGGAGGGAGGGAGGGAGGGAGGGAGGGAGGGAGGAGGAGGAGGAGGAGGAGGAGGAGGAGGAGAGAGAAAGAGAGAGAAAGAGGCAACCAGGGTAGATGTCCATCCAAAGAAGAGAACACACGAGTCTCCCCAGGCAGTTCTTGCAGGCACAGTAGAGGGAAGAAGTCATTATTCCTGCAGTGGAAGGACGGGCACATTTTATTTTAAAACACTTGGGCAATGTGTTTTATCTGCCACAGCAAATGTTTTTGTTCCTTTTGTCCATTAATTAATTTATTTATTCACTTTACATCCCAATTCCAGCCACCCCCACCCCCAAAACAAAGGGAGGAACGTTAGGAACTAAGTGCCCCACCCCCCAGCTCACCCCCATCCGCTCAGCACAGGCAGCATGTCATCACCAACTGCCAAATATGGCACGCATACCCTTTAAAGGTCCCCACCATCACAGGCCCTCTCTAGCTCTCTCTCTTGTCCTTGTTCCAAGGCGGCAGCCTCTTGCCACCCCCCCATCCCCCAAATCTCTTGCATTAAAACAACAACAGCAACAACAACAACAGACCCTAGGGCTGAAATGTAGCCCAGTGGCAGATCATGTACCCGCCACATGCACGATCCTGTCTGAGTGTCATGCCCACCCTTACCTCAGCCTCCACCCCTAGCCTCAAAGTCTGACATCTTTATGACAGTCATCTGCCTGTCTGTTTATCCGGGTGCACATACCATGGTGCGAGTATGGAGATCGGAGGGCAGTCCGTGGGGCCCAACCCTCCTCTTCTACCATGTGGGTCCCAGGGATCTAATTCACCAGCCTTGGCTGCAAGCACTTTACCTACCGAGCTATCTTGCCGGCCGTCCAAAGTCTAACATGTTTTTAAAAAGTGAAGACATCAGTGTCCTTGTCTCTGAATCTCCCTTACGGGCTGTAGAGCTGGAATGCTTGCCTCTCTCTGTGGTGGCTGCTGCACTATAATAATGATGTTATATGCATTGCTCAGCCAGCTCCCCAGTCCTGCCTGCCTTCCTGGATAGAAAGAGTGTCCTCCCCTCTCCGGGAGAAAGGGTGGAGAGCTGGGAGAGGAATCAAATGACAAGTGGCCTGGGAGGGAAGGGAAGCTGTGATCGAAGCAGATACAAGCAGAGGGGACAGATGTCTAGGACCAGGGAGCATTCCGTACAGAGCAGAAAGTGTATTAAGGCGGGGCGAGTGGTGAAAGCCTTTGAAAAGCTTGCTAGAGAGGTGGAGCAGGGCCCAGGCCACCTCCCGCACGCGTTGGGGTTTGGGGCTAGGTCCACCTCAGCATCATAAGGAAGTCAGTGAGGGGACAGCGTTAGATTACTGGCAGGGTGAGAGAGCTGAGTGGCCTCAGCTGGCCACTGCGATAGGCCCTTTTCTGGGAACAGGAACCATCCAAAGCCACACCCACTGAGTCAGCAGGTAAACTGAGGTAATGGGAGACGAATGTTGTCAACCTCTGAAACTGTGCATTTGGGTAAAGGTCGTGAGATGGACGGTCCTAAGATGGGGAGAAGGACCCCGAGGAGCTGTCCTGAATGGGGCAGAGTCAGACTCGTGTAGATGGATGGGCAGGTGTCGTCAGAGGGTCCCAGGTTCATAGGCCAGTCACATGATAATGACTGAAGAAGACGGTGTAGTGCCACCCCAGACCTTACAAAAGACCCCCAAATGTGCCTCAGCCACCCTTCAAAGTGCTTTCTTTCCCCTTGAAAGATATTGGGGGGGGGAGGCGGGGGCCTAGGCATTAACAGGTCACCACGGTATTGAATGTCTGAATGGTGACTGGAGATCTCTGGAAGGCGCCCTCTACAGTTTCCCTGCAGCTAGCAGATAAGATAGCCAGCTAAATGCTCACCAGGGCACCCCACCCCCATGCTTGCTGCCTCCCATGTGGAGAGCAAGGGTCAAAGGTCACTAAATATGCTTAAAGGAAGTATGGGCCTGGCAAGGAAGGAGAAGCAAGGGGTCTTCTCTGCGCCCGGGGGCCTTCCCAGGTCCCTGAAGCCGGCCTGAGCTCTGGAGCCCGCAACTCCCTCAGCTGCAACCGTATCCTTTGGCCCCAGGGAAATGCCCAGGTTACATGGAAACCCTGACAGTCACAGGGTGTGAGCCACAGGTCTGGACATCTGGATGCTTGGGGAGGGGACTCTGGCCCCTCTGACCTCTGACCTGTGACCTCTGACCTGTGACCGTCCTGTCTTCACAGGGACTTACTGCCCTTCACTCTTCGGCTGCCCCAGGCCATCCTTGAAGCTAGCAGCTTCCTCGAACTTGAGACCATCTCCAACCTGGGCCTGGGTAAGTCCTCCCTATAGAACCAGAGAGTAGGTAGGTATTGAGGCAAAGGGGTACTGGGGTGTCCCCGTTGTATTAATCAGTGTTCTCTAGAAGAAAAGAACCGTCTTAGTGTCCTATTGCTGTAAAGAGGCATCATGACAATGGCAACTCTTACAAAGGACAGCATTTACCACTTCATTGGGTCTGGCTTATAGTTTCAGAGGTTTTTAGTCCGTTAACCTCATGGAGGGAATCATGGCACCATGCAGGCAAGACATGGTGCTGGAGCAGAGCTGGGAGTTCTGCATCCAGACCTACAGGCAGCAGGTAGAGAGAGACACTGGGCCTGGCTTGAGCGTCTGAAACCCCAAAGCCCACCCCATCCCCATTCCCCCCACACACACACACACACACTTCCTCCAACAAAGCCACACCTCCTAATCCCTGTCAAAGTAGTGCCACTCCGTAATGACCGAGCAGTCAAATCCATGAGCAGATGGGGGTCATTCCTGTTCACACCAGCACAGGAACCAACAGAATGAATATTCCATCGCTTACACTGAAATAGTAACAACGGTCTCACACATGAGAGGCTAAGAACCTCCGTGTTGCTTGGGTTCTGAGGCCCGGTGCCTTGGCAGTCTGCGTGGTCCTACAGTGGCCGTCTCACATTGGAGAGGCCAAGAGCTCAATAGTTGCTCACCCACATGGCTGGCTGCTCCATCAATCCTAGTCTGGCACCAAAGACCTCCAGGAGACCTGCTGAGAGTCACCGATCCTCTCAACAATGGAATCCTGGAAACCCTGGTTATCTTTGCTGCCCAGGAATCTGTAACCACAATAGAGCCCAAGGGAAGGCCAGGCAGCTGAGTCATCTTCCTCCCACCATGCCCAGTTTCATCTGGCTTGCTAACAGAAGGCGCCGCCCACAATTGGGGGTGGATCTTTCCATACTAATCAATTGAGACAATAAGGACATCCCTCAGGTGAGGCTCCCTACTCCAGTGATTGTAACTTGGGGCAAGTTGACATTAAAAGCAACCATCGTACCAATCGTCTTTGCAGAGACACCTTTGGGTGACACTAAATTGGATCCTGAACCTTAGTTTGGGAGCCTACCACCCCTCTGGCCCAGACACGCTGAGCCATTGTGTAAGAAGATCCTCAGGCTTCTCGACAGCGGGACCATGTGTAGCCAGGGACCATAACCAAGATGATCATTGTAGACGCAACCTTGGGAAAAACATAGCCAACACCAAGGCAGCTCCAAGGGCTGGCCAGTGTCATCCCTGCTTCTTTTGTCTTAATCCTGGCCCTGTCACAGCCCTCATCAAAAGGAAAAGCGTCGTGGAATCTGTCTTAATCAGGGTTACTGTTGCTGTGATGAAACTACATCAAAGGAATCAGGCCAGGAACTCAAACAGGGCGGGAACCTGGAGGCAGGAGCTGATGCAGAGGCCATGGAGGAGTGCTGCTTACTGGCTTGCTCCCTGTGGCTTGCTCAGCCTGCTCTCTTCTAGAACTCAGCCAGCCAGCCAAAGGTGGCTCCGCCCACAATGGTCTGGCCCCTCCCACATGGATCACTGATTAAGAAAATGCCCTACAGGCTTGCCTTACAGCCCAATCTGATAGAGGCATTTTCTCAATGTAGGCTCCTCTCCTCCTCCTTCTCTATCTTGTTTCATTTTGATATAAACCTATCCAGGACAGATGTGATGGGAAACTGGAGTGTGCCTTCATGACTTTGGCTATCTCTCTGCCCAACCAACCATCTCTAAGAGCGGGGCTGGGGGTGGGGGTGGGGGGGGAGCATCCCCAACTTCCCTCTTTTGCATAACAGTATTAGAAACCCAGACTTTCTGGGCTCTTCCTACTGAGGTCTCTGAAGGCATAGGCTTGGCCAATGCTGCCCCTCATCAATGCTGGCTCTGTGGAAGGCAAGATCTCCAAGCTCATCGCTGCTGAGACTCTAAGCCAATATGTGCTTTTTGGCTTAGAGTCACAGGAATTTTCCTGTTTCTGTGTGGTGTACAGAGTAGTTTGTTTACTAGAGACGCTTCAACAGCCTCTGTGGCCAGTGGCAGGGCAGAGGCCCAGGACTTCAGCATCCAGACATGTCTGTAGACAAAGCATCTTTATTAAGGTACAGCTGCTCACAGGGCACTGTCTGCAACTGATCACAGCACCAGAAACACTGGGCATAATAGACACCAATGTTGCCTAAACAGAGGAAAAGTCAGCCAAGACTGAAGAGCCAGCCAGATCACAGAGGAAGTCAGGGACAGACCTCAGACCAGAGAAGACACACATGTACTAGCTCCCAGGCCAGGCTACTGTCCTCCTCCCAGAGGGGTCTGGGGACAGCAGTGTGAGAGAAGAATTCATATCTACTGCACACTGCCCCTTACTTTAACAGACCCTGGTATACTGGTCCACCAAGTAACTGGCAGCAAGCACTAACCTTCCCGTATACTCACTGGCCCTGTTCTGGGACTCAGGCAAGAGTCCCCGGGGCTGATCTCCAAAGCTCCCTGTAGCTTCCTCCCGCAGGAACAGCCTGGGAGCACTTGCTGAGTGGAAACAAGCCATTCTGCTAGGAGAACTGAATTCCTGGCTGGAACAGAATGGCCCCCGCTCTCAAGAAAGTGTGACCTCAATAGCGGAGTGAGCTGGAGTTGAAAGTCACTACGCGGGAAGCCAAGGATGGCACAGACTGGCCTGTTGGCAGTGACTTCTTTGATAATGGGACGTTTAAAATCCAAGTATGCTTCTCCTGAGGAATGACGTGGAAGGTTGTGATCTGATGAGGTTCCCCCCCACCCCCCATGCTGAAGATGGAGCCAGGCTCAGCAGATTGACTCTTCCCCAGATCCAAGGAAAGGTTGGCTTTCCAGTCCGTCTTCTGGCCAGATGAAGACCTGAAACTGCCAGACATCTGGCCCTGGCACATGCAGGCCACAGCCTTGCCAGCCTTTCTGTGCTCTGATGATAACTGCAGAGGGCATCTGCCAAGGACTCGGGCACCTAAGGCACTGTGCTAAGCACATTGAGAGACTCTTCTCCCAGGCACATCCAACCTTCTGACATTGCAACAGGAGGATGTCTGGGACAAAGTTCACCCATAAGGACCATGCAATCAAATTATAAAAAGAAAAAAAAAATCTCAAAAAGTTTTAAGTAACTTGATGATTTTGTGTTGGGCTGCATTCAGAGTTGTCCCCAGATTCATGCAGTCGAGGACTGGACACACCTGTTACAGCAGAGTGTTGAAACCTACTCAGACTTGCATGGAGAATTCTGAGAAGTGAAGGGGAGGGCCTTCGGGCTTTGTGCAACAAACAGCCTCTGCCCTGCCCTGCCCTGCAGTCTTCTGTGTTCTGTAAGCTGCTCAGAGCCACCAAGCTCGGCCTCTAGCCCCACCCCCACCGTGCCATTGTTTCTCAAAAGGAGAATTGCAATAATCACTAGCCAGCTCTGGGGAGGTCTTGAGGCCAAGTGTTCCCTTGCTCCAGTCAATGTTTCCAGGAGACTCAAAAGCATGATAGCACACAAGTTCATTATTCCATTTTTTATACCAAAAGGAAGAGGAGGAAGAGGAGGAGGAGGAGGAGGAGGAGGAGGAGGAGGAGGAGGAGGAGGAGGAGGAGGAGAAATTCATTTGATAAATGAAGCCATGGGATTCAAGGAACCTGAAGAACTTTCTCAATCATAAACAGGAATGAGGCACTGGCTCTTATGGTACCACATGTATGGAAACATGTTTAGTGAAAAAAGCCAGCCTCGCAGAAGCACATGCGAGACTCTATTGTAGATGTGCTCAGAGGAGGTAAATCCACAGACACAGAAAATAGGTTAGCGGTTGCATCAATGACTTTTATTCCTTGTATTCACTCTTATTCCTGTGATAAAATACTGAACAGAAGCAGCTTAAGGGAGAAGCCTGTTTGGGCTCATGGTTTAAAGGGACACAATCTATCATGGCAAGAATTTATAGCAAGGGGAAGGTGTAATTAGGACATCTCCCACATCTCCACCAGGAAACGAGAAAGGGCCAGAAGCAGGACCAAGCTATAAAACTCTAGGTTCACCCACCATGGCCCACTTCCTCCAAGGCTGCAGCTCCTAAAAGCACCTCAGCAACCAGACTGGGGTCACCAGCTGGCCCCAAGTGTTCAAACGCACGAACCTGTAAGGGATAGGTCACATTCAAACCATTAACACTGGATGGAGACCAGGCATGGATTGCCTTGGGGGTGGGTAAGGAGGTAACTATAAAATGCCCTAAAATCTATGACAACGGCAGTTGTGCAGCTATGGATATATTAAAGCCACCAGGGAATTTTTTTAAATAGATGAATTACATGAATGATGTCCCGGTTGAGATGGTAGAGAGGGGTAGACTCTCTGGCTTCCCGTAAGTGGATGTGATTGGAGCCGGATTCACACCTGGGCTAAGTGGGACTTCTGTGCCCTCTGTCAGCCCCCACTGCCATCTGGTCCTATCAGCCTGGTTCACTGCTTCCCGCTCTTCAGCTCCCTCCTCCCCTTGCTCCGGGTCCAGTGGAAAATAACATGGTGTCCTGTTGTCAAGGGAGCCGGGGGCTGGATTTGATGTTGAGAAGGAAGAGCAGCAAGCCCTCCCTCTGCATTGTACCTTCCGAAGACTTCTTTTTATGGCATTTTTCTCTTTTTATGAAGTCCCAGCATGGTGTGGGTTCCTTTTTAACTGACAAGACCAGAAAAAGCCAGGGCTGGAAAACCAAGCACAATCCTGCCACTGCTGCAAAAGATACAGTTCTGCATTTTGCCTTTTGCTGTTGTCGTGGGAACAGATATGTGACTTTCGGTTGTTTTTCTTATCCCCAGAGTCGAGAAGCATCTAGTCGACGGTAGATGGTTTTTCAGCGCGCCCAATGGTCTCACAATTATTCTTAGTTTTTTTTTTTGTTTGTTTGTTTTTTTTTTTTTTTTTTTTTTTTTTGAGACAGGGTTTCTCTGTGTAGCCCTGGCTGTCCTGGAACTCACTCTGTAGACCAGGCTGGCCTCGAACTCAGAAATCCGCCTGCCTCTGCCTCCCAAGTGCTGGAATTACAGGTGTGCGCCACCACAGCCCGGCTTATTCTTAGTTTTTTTGAGGTGTATTTCCTTGTTCTGTGTCAGTGTTGTATTTTATTGTACATGGTTTTGGTTTGGCTTTAATGAGTAGACTGAGCCCTGCTGTTTGGACAGGGATGATGTCACCAAAGCAGAGCTATTCTCTTGCAGGCCAAGCACTGTGGGATGGCTCTCGAGCGTTTGTTCATGAGTCAACACAAGAATAGCCAAGCTTGGACTTGGAAACGCACCATTCAGCAGTGCGGGTATGAAGGATGTTGTCCTGAGCACGGGAGGCTTAGCTAGCAGGGTCCACAAAGCTAACACAGAGTTGAATCCAGCACCGAGACGTGTGCATCTGATTCTAAGGGAGGATGATTCTGTGTAGCGCCTCTCAAACATGCCTGAGGCATTAGATACTTAATGTTTTAAAGATAGGGAAGCCATATACCATGTAGTTCTCCCAGGTTTGCATGTACTTTGTTTTTGCTTTTGTTTTTGTTTTTCCTTTATGGCATACAATGAGAGTATTTCCTAGTTAGTTAATTCTAGAGATTTGTTGCCTCTTGAGATTGGGGGACTGGGGAGATAATCCAGTCGATAACGTGGTTGCCGTACAAGCGTGAGGATCCGATTTGAGCCCAAAAACCATATTAAAAAGTCAGGCTTGTGCTTGTAATCCCACCACTAAGGAGGTAAAACCAGGTCGGCTCCTGGCCAGCCAAACTAGCTATTCAGTGAGTTCCAAACCAATGAGAAACAGTCTCAAAAAGCAAGGTGGATGGTGCCCAGGGGACAAAACTCAAGGTTGTCCTCCAGATCCACAGACACACACACGTACCTGTGTGCACCCACATACGCACCAAACAAAACACTTGACTTTGGATGAAAGTCTAACAACCCAACTTTCGGGTGCTACAACAATCTGTGTTCCTCAGTTTTCCAGCCATTTTCCTGGCTCATGAATTGTTCCTTTGCCCGCGGGCACCACAGTCCAGCACCTGGGACATTCCGGGTCCTCCAGGCAGGCATTGCAGGGATAAAAGCTGGCAAGAGGTACCCGCTGTCCAGGTTCAGAAAGCCTTGGCACCAGCAAAACAGCAAAGGGACAGGCCCTTCTTTACTGGAACTTGGGCGGCTGAGCCAAGGCTTGGCGTTGTGCCACCAGGCCGTGCTGGCCACGGCTCTGCCAGTTAACTGCTGGGACCGCACGGCACAAATGTCCTGCTTCTCCAACCTTGGCTCTCTGCAAGCTGCAAAGAAACTTTCTAACTTCCTTATTTTTTGTTTGTTGAGTGTAAAGCTCTGAACTGCCTCAGTGCTTCCCTTACACAGCCCCCCGGCCCTGAGATGTGGCCTCTCCAGTGCCCAGCCTCACCTTCCCCTAGAGGTAACATTGCCTTAGAAGCCTGTGCCCTGTGAATCCATCATTCCTGTCCTGGGGACAGGCAGGCAATATCCTGAGCTCTGGACCTGTTCCCTGAGCCCCACTGCCTGTTCTGTACTTGGGAGATGCCATCAAATGTGGACCTGTGTTCTTTCTCTACCGGTCTAGATCTGTGGTGAGCTGGCGGTCAGTCCTCCCCCATCGGGAGCTTTCCACCTTTCTTTCCCCCTCCTCCTCTCAATGTCTCCTCACCTCATACACCCATCCTTCAGATGGCCCCCACCTAGCCTGCTAGCCTTGCCAGTGTGCCCCTTCCCCTAGAGGGGACCACTCTGGCTAAGCTGGTTCACTCACGAGAGTTGGGTGCTCGTGCGCCTGGCCCTTCTGCTCACTGGGGCGTCATCCCAGAGACGCTTAAATGGGAGAAGCACCAGTGCTGCCTTGTGAAGCCCAGAGTGTGGTGGAACACTCAGACAAAAGCATAGAATGGCAGCCCCCCGGTGGTGGTCCTTGCGGTCAGAATACGTGGTAGGACTATGAGACACAGGCATCCTGCACATATCAGGAAATTTAATCCAGGCATGGCCTTCTAGTCTTTGAAGATGAGTAAGAACCTAGCAGGTAGGGAGGAAAAGAATTCTAAGAGAGAACAGCATCAGCCAAGACCCAAGGATAGAGCAGCATATGTCATGTCCAAGAAGTGAGTGGCCAATGAAGGCTCAGTAGATAATTCTAGAAAAGATATGCGGGAGCAGATCTCATAGGCCTTGAGTGGGCTGGGCAAGCAATGATGGGAGGTCATGTTCAGGCATTGATGGGAAATTCTGGACGTCTGCTACCCCATGACTTTGTCCATCAACCACATGTCTTAGGGGACGTGACGTGAGCACAGAAGGAGCTGAGCTCAGCCTACTGGGGATACTGAATGGTTCACCATCAGGACCGCAATCCCAGCTGCCGGAAGCTCCTCACTGGGAAGACTTCACGGGTACTGGATCACTGTACTGGGCTTATAGAAACTTGAGTACAGTGTTTCCAATGCTTATTCTACACAGTAAAACCATCTGTGTGTGGGGACACCGAGTGTTGGTCACTCAGGAGTCAGATGATATCTTGGAGGGCAAAGCCACAGCCTAGCCCTCATGAAGAGTGGCCCTCAGGCCGTGAGAAAAACCTAATCTGATCCATCTTACCCTGTAGCTATGTTTGCATATTGTTAAAAAGACACATGAAAGGTCACCATCTCTATTGTGGTCACCATCTGTATTGTGGTGACAACTGTCAGGTGCAGCAGAGTCTGTCTGGAGAAGGTCTCCATGGAGACTGCCATGCTCCCTTCCATAAGAGGTGCTCACAGTGGAATAGGGCACAGCTTGCCTTCTAGCCTGGGTTTGTACCCTGCTCACATTGGTGGGCATACAACCTCAGGCCACCAAGGTGGCCAAGGCCCATGTCATGGAGCATGCCATCATTAGAACTGGCTCACACTTGGCTCTGCATGTCCCTGCCATCCTGCGACATCTTTCAGCTCACCATCAAGAGCCTGTGGTGGCCATGCCTGATGGTACAGGTCTGTAATCCCAGCAGCTCTGGAAGCTGAGGCAGGAAGATTAAATGTTCAAGGACAGCCTGGGCAACTTAGTGAGACCCTGCCTCAAATTTTGAAAACTTCTTTTAAAGGGGGGGAGATATTTCCGTGGTAGAACATTTGCCTAGCATGTGGGAGGCCCTGGGTTCAATCCCTGGTACCACAAAGGAAAAACAGAGGGGCGTGCTGTGTTCTTACAACATGGGGGAAGAGCCACCAGCTCATTGGAGGAGGAGGCAGGCAGAGCAACCGAAGCAGGAAGTGAGGCAAGTTCCTCCGAAGGAGCCTGTGGTGCAGTGAGGGGCTGCTCTGACCTGCTCAACCCCCAGCACCCTGTGACCTCAGATGAATACATTTTTCCCTGAGTCACTTGCTTTCATCTGTAAAGTGGGGGCAAGACCCATGACCAGAGGTCATCCAGACAGTTCCATGGGCGGCAGCCCATGGCTGGCCTACCGCACAGACCCTGACCGTTCGCTCCTGGTGTCACACTTGGTGCTCCCTCCTGTGCATACGGGTCTTCCTGAGGAGCCATGGGAAAAAAGAATGCGCCCACCATTCTTCCAGGAGTCCACCCCAGCCTGGCTCATACCCTTCCTTTCCTTAAATGGTCACACGGAGCAGGACCTGCGTCCAGTGTTTCTCTCCACGTGGAGCCATTCTCATGAGCTCAGAGCGGCCTTTTCTCCAGAAGCCATACAGCCCTGTGTCTTTTGAGAGGCCCTCAGCATCCCTGAGTTTGCTGGGATAGGGTACCCAGACGCCAAGATCTCTCCTCTCGAGTCAGGCCTTGCCCGACGGCGTCCATCACAGATAAGGCTGTGAGGACCAGTGGATAGATACCCAGCAGGGCAGGGCTTGCTCAAAGGTAGGAGCCGTGTCCTTAACCTGTCCACTGGCCTAGCCCCTCAGTGTCAAGACCCCCCCCCCAAGTCACAGCAGCCTGCCGTGGGCAGATACAGGTTCAGTTCCACCACTCTGAACTCTCTGGTTCCCTTTTCCTGTGTGTGCCAGCTGCAGTGGCCCCAGTAAATTCTAGTCCCTCCCCCCCTTTTATTGTAGGGTTCCCTCCCAGCACCCTGTGATGTTACCGTTTGAGACACCCACTGGGGAGACAGCTAGACCAAGACCAGTCTTCCCGGGGTACCCAGCTGAATAGCTGCAGAAACCCGTTATAGTCTCTATCACAGGTATTCTCCAAGGCATGGGCACAGAACTGAAGCCGGGCCTCTCATGTTCTCCCTCCAGCCCCCAGGTCTACCCCACCCTCATCTGGCGGGCGCACAGGGGACTTCCCCCCCAGGCAGGAAGTGGTGGGAGAAGTTTAAGAGCCCAAGATGGGAAAACAACCTTACGCAAAGGCAAGGCCCCCTCCCCCACTGCTAGAAGGAGAAGCAGGGCTAACTGTCTCTGCTCTGTTTCCCTCAGGTTTCTGGGACTCCTCTCTGAACTCTTCAAGAGGCCCTGCGGAGCCGCTCAGAAGCCCAGCCCCTGGGACCCCTGCATCCTCCGGTCTCCGGCCTACAACCCATCACGCAAATTGTTCCTGTGAAATCGAGCTCTCGGTGGGAAATGACCGCCTGTGGTTTGTGAATCCTATTTTCATCGAGGACTGCATCCTACCGGCTGACCCACCTCCACTGCCTACCACTGGCAGCTACCCTCCACGCCCAGCGCCTGCCACCCCGGATGCTACCTCACCCACCTCCAAGGGGTCCCCACGTCGTCCCCCACCTCCACCCCCGATACCCACTGTTCCTCCTACTGGCCCTGCCCGGCCTCCTGTGCCTTCTGTACCGCCTGCTGGTCCTTTGCCCAACTCCCCCCTAACGCCCACCTCTCACCTTGCACCCCATGCACCGGGCCCCCCTGGCCACTCAAACCAACCACCCATGACAGCCTGCGAGAGTCTCCCACGTCCAGCTGTAGGCCTGGGCCCCTTAGGAGAGGAAGAGATGAAGCCTGGGACGACTCCCAGCCCCTTGCACCAAGCCCCTCCCCCTCCACTGCCCCTGAAGAAGGCTCTTCCAGCAGCTCCTCCCAGGAGGCGCATTTCTGAGAGGGTATCTCTGGAAAGCCAGAATGTGGGGACTTCAACAGACAAGGAACTCTCAGGCATTTCTAGGACAGCCTCACTCAACCTTCGTCCCCAGAGCACCGTAAGTAGCCTTGGGGACAGACCTCCAAGGACCACGGAGCAAGGCCAGGACACAGAGGCCAAAGCCAGCCATGCTGACAGCATACCAGTGCCTCCTGGGAAGGCTAAACAACCCCCAGTACCACCCCCAAGGAAGAAGCGGGTCTCCCGGCAACTGGCCTCAGCCCTTCTTAGTCCCTTGGAGAGCCCCATACCGGAGGCATTGTCTGAGAAACCGGCGCCCGGTGCACCCTGGGAAGGCTTGAGTCCTACCCGGCAAGCTGGAATGCAGCACCTCCAAGTCCAGACCAGCGCCTGTCCCCACAGCTCTTCAGAGTTCAGGGGTTCCCAGGCCTCGCTCTCAGACAGCCTAGGGGTGCCTGCCTCAGCCGCTGACCAGGACTCCTACTCAACCAGCAGTGCGGAGGAGGAGCTGGAGTTCAGCAGCCCCAACGTGAAGAAGAAACCCTCCATGATCCTGGACAAGGCCCGCCACCGCCTCAGCTTCGTCAACTTCGCCAGCGTCTTCCACGCCTTCCTCTCCAGCGACCGCAAGCTGTATAAGAAGGTGGTGGAGCTGGCGCAGGACAAGGGCTCCTACTTCGGCAGCCTAGTGCAGGACTACAAGGTGTACAGCCTGGAGATGATGGCCCGCCAGACATCCAGCACCGAGATGCTGCAGGAGATCCGCACCATGATGACCCAGCTCAAGAGCTACCTGCTGCAGAGCACCGAGCTCAAAGCCTTGGTGGAGCCCGCCCTGCACGCGGAGGAGGAACTCGGTCAGTGGCCACCGGGAGGGCGGGAGGGAGAGCGGTGCATCAACCCAGGCAGGCGCCCCTGGACACACAAACAGCCTCTGGAGCCCCTATGCCTTATGTCCTCTTTCCTCTTCCTCCTCGACTGTCGCAACAAATCTCCTGGGTCCAAATCCCTCTCTCAGGCACCACTTCTAGGGAGTCAACTCAAGGCAGCCAACTTTCCTGCCTCCTGGCAAACAGCCCACGAGCCCTCCCCTCCCCGACCAGCCTCAAACCTCCGTGATGACAGGTGTTTTTTTTTTCCCCTGCTAGTCTGTCTAAACAATGAAAAGACTTAGGCAGACCACAGAGCTATAGCTGGGCTTCATAGCATCTACCCGTAGTCCCTGCACTTGAAAAGTGGAGGCAGGAGGATCAAGGCCATTCTCAACTACATAGTGAGTTGGAGGTCAGCCTGGGCTACCCCGTCTAGCAAAACAACAAAACAAAACATATTAAGAGATTTGGGAATTACCTTATAAACATTACTGTCCTTCCAGACGCGGCCTCCTTGGGGTCCTGAGCCTCTCCTCCCCCTTCCCCTCCTCTCCCCCTCTTCCTCCTCCCCTACCCCCTGCCCTCCCCCTTCCTCCTCCTCCCCTCCCCCTCTCCCCTTCCCCTCTCCCCTCCTCCTCTACCCCTACCTCCTCCCCTCCTTCCCTCCTCTACCCCCTCGTCTTCCCCTCCCCTACCTCTCCTCCCCTCCCCTGCCCCTCCCCCTCTCCCTCCCAGTAATCAAAAGCATCAGTTCTGGACTCAAAAAGGATGCTTTGAGACACTACAGGATGATGGCTCATAGTGGGAGGTCTGAGGAAAAAGGTGTCAAGTATTGCCTTCCCTGGGGGGAATGAGCTTGGATGGATGGATGGATGGATGGATGAATGGATGGGTGGATGGATGGATGGATGGATGGGTGGGTGGGTGGATGGATAGATGGATGGATGGATGGGTGGGTGGGTGGGTGGATGGGTGGGTGGATGGCCCTTGAGAACTGATACAGTTGCCAGGCCACCCACTGCATTGCGGTCCAGTAGTAAGGTGGTGTGTGGTGTGTTGAGGTTTAAGGCCGGCAGTCGCCTCTTCAGGAGGCTCTAGCTATGTCTGCATCCCACCAGGGATGGAGGGCTCACCTGGGCGGATCCTCTGGGTGGTGCATGCAAAGGCCACCCACACAAACCCCTGACTTTTTCCACTAACAGTTACCATGTCCCAGAGACCCAGGCATTGCCCTGCAGAGCGTCTCTGGGGAGGAAATGAGTTATGTAAGTAGGCTGTCAGAGCACTATACCCCCACCTGTTTTACTGGGGGGGAAAACATGGCAGCAAGCTAGGCACATGTCCCTCCTGCCCTCAGGAAGCTCTTGTTCTGACAAATGACAGGTAATCTGTGAGAAAACCAGGAAGCCATAAATGAAGATGACATAAGTGTAAAGTAGGCAGGAGACAGTAGGCAGTAGGTTTTGGAGACCTGGGGAGAGGTAGATCACAGCATCACAACCTCTGAGATTTAGCATTTCTGCAAGGAGCCAGGCTGTGGCAGGTTCAAGGCAGGGATGCCAGGGCCTCACGCGTGCCCAGCACGACTCTGGTCTTTGAGCTGCGTAGGAGCAGAGAGACTAGAGGTAAGCCGAGCTACAGTCGTGACAAGATGCACTGGAGGCAGCTAGGGTGGGCAGGAGGCAGCACAATGAAACACCGGGCATGGATCTAGTCCATGGAAGTGGGCGAAGACGTCGCTGGCCTCGGATGGCTCCGAATGGCTAAGAGCCAGTATAAAGCCTTCTTCCTGGGAGGCTATAACTACAACCCCGAAGGCCCAAACAAGGAGAAGCCCGGGGGCTCTATGTCAGAAAGATGGCCTCCTACCTCACTGGACACCCAGGAGGGGGTGGGTAGAAGCTGCTGAGGCTGAGTCTTCAGTCTGGGCAGAGCGAGGACTGGAGACAGATGTCTGGAACCCAGCAACACACAAGCAGCCATGAGACTGAAGTAGATCATGCCAGGGACGATCTCGGGCAGTCTGCAGAACAGGAGGCTGTGAGTGGGCATAGAACGTGGAAGGGCACGGACCTCTCACCGCAGCCCAGAAGAAGCTGTGGTCAGCCGTGTGTGCCGGAACAGAAGAGGAGAAGACCACAGCCTAAGCCCAAGTTGGGGGAGGAGAGGGGGGTCTCCCAGACAGAGCTGATGCCACAGAGACAGGCAGAGAGGTGGGAGATGAGGCAGGAGGAGGAGGTGGCCTCTCATGCCAGGGTGTGAACCTCAAGCTGAGGAGGATGGACCCCAGAGGGCATGAGGAGAGTTATGAAGAGGAATGGTGATCCAAAGCTATCCAGTAACGGCTCTGGGCAGGGTCAGTTGTTGTATTAGTTACCAGTCTGCTGCTATCACAAAATATCTGACAAAAGCAGCTGGAGGGGAAAAAAGGGGGGGTGTATTTTGTTTCAAGTTTGAGGATATAGTCGGCTGTGAGGAGGGAAGGCAGGGCTGCAGGAGCCGGAGAGGTGGACATACATTTGGGGTGGGTCTTCCACCTCATTGAGCTAATCTTGAAATTCCCTTTCAGACACACCCACAGATGGTCTCCAAAGGGTTTCTAGATCCCATGAGGTTGACACTAGATAGGAACTGTCACCAGTCTAGGTGATCCTGGGCGAAGCAAGGGAAGTCTGAGCTAGACTTGTCAGAAACAGTGGGGTGACAGCTGTCCCTGGGTAGCCAGCTGCCAGGACAGGTTCTCCACGAAGCTGGGCAAACAGGCAGTTTGTGCTCTCCTGGTGAAGGGGCGGGAGGCACAAGGCTAGCTTCCAGCCAGACCTCTGTGAGAGAAGAGCTGTCCAGCCTCCCTCCTGGAGAGACAGGACTTCAGGCTTCCTCTCAGAAGGGTCAAGGGACGGGGCCATTCCGGAGAATGTCCCCACCTGTCACCCAGAGCAGCAGCCATGAGTCAAAGCCTTGCTTAGTCTCCACAGGCCCCATCAGAGCCCAGCTTGTCTACTGTTAGAGGGGCATCGTGGCGTCCCTGTTGCAGAGTTATCATGATAGCCAAGCTCCTTAACTCCCATCCCACGATTTGAGCAGGACTGTGGCTTGACTCCGGTAATAGTTGCACAGCCAAGGGCAAGCTGTGTAGATTGCTATGCAGCAAGGGGAGCATGAAATGCAGGATTCCAGGGGCAAAGGCAGACCTGGCAGGCTGAGGGAGCAGTGCAGGCAAGGAATGAACGTATGCATCAGTGACGACGCAAGCAAGCCACGTGGAGTTGAGACGTGCCACAGGCATTAAGATTAATTCTACGCTTAGGGCACAGCTGCCCCGATTGTACACTGCATAACCTTAGTATGTCTTGTCCCTTCTGAAATGTGTTGCTCACAGGCAGGCTCTGTGAAGAACACTGCATTGGGGAGACCAGGATATTAGGTATCAGAGGTTCTGGTGCCGGTGCGCCTGCCGAGTGGTTTGCATGTCGGAGCTGAGTAGAAACCAGGGACGGAAAGGCCGTCCTGCCAGGCAGCAGCGCTGCGTGGGAGGGGAGGGGGGGGCCCCTGGAGCTGTTCCTCTCACTTGTGTGCTCTCGCCCCGACAGAGGCCATCGTGGAGTCAGCCTTGTACAAGTGCGTCCTGAAGCCCCTGAAGGAGGCCATCAACTCCAGCCTGCTGGAAATCCACAGCCGGGATGGCTCACTGCAGCAGCTCAAGGAGAACCAGCTGGTGATCCTGGCCACCACCACCACCGACCTGGGCGTGACCACCAGTGTGCCTGAGGTGGCTGTCATGGAGAAGATCCTGCAGAAGCTGACCAGCATGCACAAGGCCTACTCCCCGGGGAAGAAGATCTCCATCTTGCTAAAGACTTGCAAGCTCATCTACGACTCCATGGCTCTTGGCAACCCAGGTAAGCGGGCTTGGACTCCCCACAGAACTAAGGCAGGATGAGAGTAGGCACACCACTGAGTGACCTGAGTGAGGTGCCTCCTGTGCCTTCAAGATAGGCAATGAACTAGCCATGCCTGTGCCCATGCGCATTAGGAAAAGGTACCCTGTTGAGTTTGCAGGGAGTGCCGAAACATGGTGACTCAGACACAGAACCACAGAGCCTTGATTGGGGGGGGAGTGTCCATGATCAAAGCGGGACAGGGCTGTTCTCTTTCCAGGCACTGAGTAGGATCTGATCCAGCCTCACCCCTAAGTCTGAAAACCCAGCAGTCCCTACTCAGCAATCACCTACCTGTGTGCTCTCTATGTCCGCATTTCCCTCTTGTGAGGCCACAGTGGATCAGTGTTACCCTACTCCAGTGGGATGTCATCTCAGCCAACCACATCTGCGATGACCGCACTTCCAAAAGAGTCACCTTTTTAGCCAAATAATCTTGGCTTTAGCATGTGTAGACTTGGAAGGCACAGGTCCGGCTCCGACAGTGTTGACAGTAGCTCACTGGACCACAGAGGAGAAGCTGGTGTGCACTTACCAAAGTCAACAGAAGTGGCCAAGGGAAGATGACCAGGCCCATTGTTGGTGGGTACCTGGATGTAGGCTATCTGAGTGGACCATAACATCCTTCAATATGTTGGCCCCGACTTATGTCCATGACCAGTTGGAGTCTAGGGTAGTGAGCAAAGCCTGCTGAGGCCTGACATTGTGACAGACCGCCACCCTGCATTGGCCTGTCTTGTCTCAAGATAAACCCAGATTCAAGGGGTAAAGCACATATCCTATTTGGATGGGAAGAGCTCCAAAGTCACATTGCAGAGGCTGCGGGGAGGAAGGAAAGAAGGGAGTGGCGGAGTCACAGGGCCCATTTGTAGCCACTTTACCACAGCGCTCCACAGAGCAGAGGAGCCCGTGCTCCACAGGGAATAAATGCTAGCTGGGGTTCATCCTGCGCCCAGCCCGTCAGCCCGATGCCCTGGTGCAGGCGGCCACGTGTGTAGTTGTATGTGCAACCATGGCACGTGAAAAAGTGTACCACCGTCATGATGACCTTGTGATGTCTAGTCTGCCCCTTACCACTTGTGAGACCTGGAATAAGACACTTATCTCTCCACTCCCAACCTCTTTATGGGAAAGAAGCCAAGTCAGAGCCACACTTAGGGACTTGCAGATATTAGGAACAAGCTGTGTCGTTTGACCCCAGTGCCCGGCACCGGCAGATTTCAAAAACCTGGGGATGGCCGAGGAGAGGGTCCTCATCCTCTCTAAGTTCCTTACGCATCCAGAGAGCAACCCGGCTGGCCCTCTGGTAACAGGAAAGAGTTGTTTGGCATGGCACTGGGGCGTGGGACAAGGCTCCTCCATCCTCGCCGGCTTCGCACGTGGGCCTGGAAGAGGCTGCAGCTCTGGTTGGACTCCCTTCTTCGGTGAAGCAATACGCATCCTGCAACTGAGAAAACAAATTGCGTTCCTGAGGGGCAGAAGCCACATGGGGCTAAGGCTGCGTGGTGGCTATGGTGTCACAGAGAAGTGCCGTGTCAGGAAGAGCTTGTCTTTTGGGGGGACCAGGGATCTTGTGCAGTCTGAAGGCCAGGAGACAGGGCCAGGCTGTAAGTGTGAGCGATTCCTTCCTAAAAGTGCCCAGTGGAGGAAGGCCACCACTGTGGGCAGCC
The DNA here is from genome assembly GCA_964023405.1 of Apodemus agrarius. Taxonomy (NCBI): domain Eukaryota; kingdom Metazoa; phylum Chordata; class Mammalia; order Rodentia; family Muridae; genus Apodemus; species Apodemus agrarius. The sequence goes on along the minus strand of OZ030011.1, from coordinate 21,453,266 downwards.
CCTAGAACGCAAAGCCTTATTCTCAGGTATGTCTGGCAGCACAGCCGGCTCCAGAGGCCTAGGACCCAGGAAGGGCACCCAGAATGCCCGGCAGCCCCAGTGAGACCCTGAAGACCGGGGCCCCCCTCACTGCTGATGGAAACAAGCCAGGAATGTGGCACACTGTCTCTTCTAGAACGGGAGCAAGGGTGGCAGGCCTGGACGTCCCGCATGGGTGTGTGGGGGAAGCAGTGCAATTTGGTCAAGTCAGAAAGGGGAGGACATGAAAAACCAGACCCAAATGTCTATCTGAGCTCGGATGCGTCTAGTTGCCTGGCTGTCCTGGTAATGAAGGCACCCGGCTCAGTTTCCCCTGGGTAAACAGGTGCACTCTGTGGGGCTCAGGTGGACTGTGGTTAGCGTGTCACCAGATGCTCACACTGGCTAACTGCGTGTCTGACCCCTGGCTCTTTCTAACTGCAGGATGACATCTCACAGGCCTTTCCAGGCTCAGGGCCAAGTCAGGGCCAAGGGCTCTGCTGACTGAGGTAGAAACAGGGCTGTGTCATTCTCCAAGTCCTCATTTTCTTAAGACCATGAAATATAAACCAGGCACAGGGAGGGACATCCAGACACTGTGAGCATTCTTAACCATGAATTCAGCAACTGAAAGCTTGCCCGGACAGCAGGGACTGGGGGAGGTTGGCCATCTCCAAGAAGGTCTGAATGAAGAAAACAATATTATGGGGGCAGGTGGAGGGGGAGCAGGTAGCCAGTTCTCTAGTAGGAATGGAAGAACAGAGCCAAGGAGACCTGACACACCGGGCAGCCCAGGCCAGAGTCTCAGGCCAAGGTCTGGGCTGGGATCAGAAGTCAGGGGGCATCTTCTTGGGAGGCAGTGAGTTCCCTTTGACCAAGGCTGAGCCCTGGAGTGGAAGTCCAGTGGCTATAACTCCATCTTGGCTTACCCCACTCAGAGCATTTTGGAGGAAGCAGATCGCCCACACACAGCATGCTGTGTTTGAACTCCCACTTATAGGCCCTAATTTAGATGATAAACCTATGGGCTTCCATGTAGGTACCGTATGGGTGCTGTACCTGGGTTAGACAGACTTTTTTTGTTTTTGTTTTTGTTTTTGTTTTTGTTTTTGTAGACAGGGTTTCTCTGTATATAGCTCTGGCTGTCCTGGAACTCACTCTGTAGATCAGGCTGGCCTCAAACATAGAACTTCACCTGCCTCTGCCTCCCAAGTGCTGGGATTAAAGGGTCCTAGACAGTCCCTTAAAAGCTATGGTTTAGCAGAGGGCTGTGAGGCTACCTAACCGCCAACATCCCTTTCCCCATTCTCATGCTTCGAGAGTTCCCAAGTCAGTGTGTACAGAGGTCACGGTCTGCCCACCATGTTCCTGGGAATGAGGAAGTTGCACTGTTATGGGCATGGATCAGAGTCCAGAGAGCAGCCACGGAGACTTCCCAGTTCTTATTACACTCGAACGAAGCATTGAGCAGGACATGCGGGTAGTGGAAAGAGAGACAGTTTATTAGGGAAAGGGCACAGGCAAGAACCCAAGAATGGGAATAGTCCAGAGCTAGGATAGGTCTGAGGCTGCAGGCCTTGGGCTCTGAGCGTACGGGCTTTGATGGGTCACTTACCTTCTGAGGCACCTGAAGGTCACTGGGGTTTTCCCCTTTAGGATCCCATTTATTACTTGTAGCCCACGTGAGAGGGGCTTCCACCCTTCCTCGTTGGCTTCTTGATATGTCAATCTTGATGCCTCTGAGCCCTCCTTCCTCACTCCATTCTCCTGTCTCAGAACCACATTGTAGATTCCAAGCGGGGCTCTATGAGCCATCTGCCTCAGGCCAGCCTCACCTCCAACAGCCCTGCCAGACCAGTTCCAAGGATAGTGTTCTACATGGGATTTTATTTAAAACGTCTCTCTCTCTCTCTCTCTCTCTCTCTCTCTCTCTCTCTCTCTCTCTCTCTCTCACACACACACACACACCACCACCACCACCACCACCACCACCACCACCACCACCACCACCACGCTCAGCTTTTTCCATAGGTTCTGGGAATCAGAACTCAGATTCCCAAACTTGTACCGCAGTCACTCGGCCGGCTGAGCCATCCCTCCAGTCCAGCACATTTTTTTTAACCTGTCGTTTGAAACTGACTCCAAACTTGAAACCTTTCCATGTAAATGGTTCATTGAAACAAGGACTCCTGGGTACCCTGTGAGTTAACTTATCTCAGCAATTGTCAAGTGCCTTCCCCGACCCCCGGAACACACACACTTCCCCCCTAAATCACACAAGGATCTTTTCCAGGCAGTGCTGTCCTGAGTCTATATTGTAGACCCTGGGAGTGCCGGGCTGCAGAGCCCTCTCGTGATGGCTGTGGGTGTGTCCCTGTGTAAGCATCTCTGACTGAATCACGTGTCATCGCTGATCTATAAAGCTCCTTGAGGATGCTGAAAGGCTTAGGAATTCCATGTCTAACAGTCATCACTGTGTTTAGCTTCTGTTCATGTGTTATGTTTCAAGGGTCTTTCTTTTCTTTGACTACACTGATTTTTTTTTTAATATCTACTTTTATCATTTTAATTATGTGTGTGCCTGTATGTGTGTGCTGAGTATGTGCCTGTGAGGGCGGGTGCCCTCAGAAGCCAGGGACATTGGGCCTCCTGGAGCTAGAGTTACAGTTGTGAGCTGCCTGGTGTGGGCCCTGAGAATCAAACCAGGGTCCCCTGCAAGAGCAGCGCGCACTCGTAACTGCCGAGCGTCTCTCCAGCCCCGAGGCTGACACCTGGGAGAAGCAGGCGGCGTCCTTCCTGCCTGCCCCCATCTCTGCTGCCTAAGCCACAGTTTCTCCTCTCGAGCTCAGCACGCTTTCCTCTTAGATGCTGACTTAGTTACTTTCTCATTGCTTTGATCAAATACTCTCAGCAAAGCAACAGAAGAGAAAACGGAGTCGTTTAGGCTTAGCGTTTAAGGTTCAGCCCATCTCGGCTGGGACATCCAGGCAGCAGGTGCTTAAAGCAGCTGGTCATGTTGCATTCCAAGGTCACAAAAGAGCAATAAATGCTAACTAGTGTTCAGCTCACTTTCTGCCATTTTTACAGCCCAGGACTCACTCAAGTTAAGATGAACTTCCTCAGTTCATGTAATCAGTTCCTGCGATCGGCATGCCCAGAGGTCCATTTCCCAGGTGACTGTCGTGTCTATCACGTTGACAGCTAACACGTTACATGGGGGTGATACATTCTGTGTTTCTTAATTTACTTTTATTTTATGTAATCGGTGTTTTGCCTGCCTGTATGCCTGTATGAGGGTATTGGGTCCCTTGAATTACAGACAGTTGTGACCTGGCATGCGGGCTCTGGGAATTGAACCCGGGTCCTTTGGAAGAGCAGTCAGTGCTCCTAACTGCCGAGCATCTCTTTAGCCCCTGGATGATACATTCTCCGCTGCATCTCGGGCGACTCGGCTTTGCTTCAGACTTGACACGAGTGGTTTCAAGACTGGGCTTCCCCATTTTCTAACTTACCACCGCTCTAGTCCATGTCCACAGCATCTCACGCTCTCTGGGCGTAGCCTTGTGCCTGAAGCCCACACCAGCATCCCTGCGCTGAAGGCCTGGGAGCCATTGGGAACCCTTCAGGCAGGCACAGCTGCCGCCTGTGTGGAGCCAACAACCAGACCAAACCATACCCGCCCAACCCTGCTCCTAGACCTCAGGCTCCATAGACCTCCCATTTCCTAGGGTGGAAGAACCTTAGAGACTTTAGGAAACTTAGGCCTTAAACCACCTAGACCTCTACCCACTCTAGGCCTCCAAGCCTTCCCTCTGAACAAGAAAACCACCACACCTCCTCTCCGGTCCTCACTGCACAGGAGAGGGAAGGCTCATGCACAGACTACATGGCCTGTTTAAAGGAGAATACAACAGCCTGGGTGTGGGTGGGTCCAGCTGAGATGGTAGGAAGTCACAGGAGCAAATGTAACTGGTCACACCGTCCTTTCCTACGAGGTCACACCAGCCAAAATACAAACCTAAAGCCACATTGTGCCAAACCTGTGCCACACTCACTGTGCCAATCCGTCATACCTGGGGGCTCTGGGTCCTTGAGGAGTTTACAGAACTTGGCAAGAGTGGTTAGGCTTCTCCATTCCTGTTTCCGTCTATCTGGCAGAGAAGTCGTTCCCACCTCTGGAACATCCAGAGCTAGGCAAGGGATGCCTGAAGGATTCCTATAGTGGGAAAAAATGGATTTAAGCCCCCTCAGGGAGGAAGGAAAGATGAGGCGGAACCTAGGTAAAGACCAATATAATAACAAACCAATATACATGCAGAAGACTTGGAAAGGCCTTGGGGTGGCGAAGGGCTGCCCTCCGTGCCTGTAACTGTGTGGAACTTGCAGCCTACTTGGACCGAGAGCTCGATTCATAAGAGCCAACAGCTTGGTAATCAAGACCAACTTCCCTCATCAGTTCTCTCTCATAGAGGCCGTGTGAGCCGAGAATCCACTGGTGGTTCAGGCAGGGACAGTGGCTGGAGAACTGGATGGGAGGGGGACCCTGATGGTGACCTGTGGTATTGCCTGCATGTGGAGGAGACAGAGAGAGGGTTTTTAAAAGATCTATGCTAAACCGAATTCTAATGACTCCAGTCACCCATTGTCTTAGTCAGGCTTTCTATTCCTGTACAAACATGACCAAGAAACAAGTTGGGGAGGAAAGGGTTTATTCAGCTTACACTTCCACACAGCTAGCTGTTCATCACCAAAGGAAGTCAGGACTGGAACTCAAGCAGGTCAGGAAGCAGGAGCTGATGCAGAGGCCATGGAGGGATGTTCCTTACTGGCTTGCTTCCCCTGGCTTGCTCAGCTCGCTCTGCTATAGAACCCAGGACTATCAGCCTGGGGATGGCACCACCCACAAGGGGCCCTCCCTCCTTGATCACCAACCGAGAAAATGCCCCACAGCTGGATCTCACAGAGGCACTTCCCCAACTGAAGCTCCTGTCTCTGTGATAACTCCAGCCTGTGTCAAGTTGACACACCAAACTAGTCAGTACACCCGTGTTTATTATTGAGAATTTTCATGCTTATGCAGCTTCCAAATGTCCTGGGTATTGCCATGTAGAGCAGAAACACGAACCTACCATCTGATTCCACCGCCAAGGGCTAGGAAGGCACTTAGAGTGGGGCAAGACTCTCGGGATCCAGGCATTTGCTGGTCTAGACCAGGAGATGATCAGTTTACAAGTCCAGGTTACCATCCACAGTTCCAGGCCAGTAACACCAGGTCAGACAGCAACCTGAAGCCTCGCCCCCAGGGCCGAGAGCAGAGAGGGGGGCAGAACACAGATCCTCTGCTCCTCGAGCTTTCTGTACCGTAGACAGTTCAGGGCCCAATCCATGAACCGATGCATCTACCTCCGAGGTGTGTCTTCCGACACCGAACATTCCCTACCTGCTGCGTTAAGCTAGCCTTTGAGATAATCCCTCCCAACAACTCTACTTTTAAGTCGGCCACTCATTTGACACACATCAATCCTGATGACAGACTGAGTTGATAATTTTCTCCCAGTGTTCAGATGAAGAAATTGAGGCTTGTCATGGCCTGATCATGCAGAGCCAGAATAACCTGGCTTGGGCCTCCCTGATTTCCTATTCCAGTGTCCAGGACCCCAGATGAGCACTCTTTCACCCATTTTTCTCTAAATAAGAATTCCCTCTCGGCACGCCTGTAATCCCAGCACTCTGGGAGGCAGAGGCAGGCAGATTTCTGAGTTCGAGGCCAGCCTAGTCTACAGAATGAGTTCTAGGACAGCCAGGGCTATACAGAGAAACCCTGTCTCCAAAAAACCAAATCGGCTGGGCAGTGGTGGCATGTATCTTTAACCCAGAATTCAGGAGACAGAAGCAGGCAGCTCTCTCTCTATCTAAGTTTTGAGGCCAGCCTGGTCTACATAATGAGTTCCAGGACAGCCAGTGCTACACAGAGAAACCCTGACTCTTGGGAAGAAAAGAGTTCACTCTTTCCTAAGTTCCCCAGCCCAGAAAATGTGCAGAAGATCTCTGCCAGTTCTTGGCACTATGTGCCTGCAGTTGGTAAACAGATGGAACTGGGAAAAACAGAAACTGTCAATGTCAGGTTAGACCACTGGCAGTGGTGGATCTCAGGCATGGTAGTAGATCTTGGGCAGGAGTAGATCTCAGAGGCAGAGGTAGATCTCAGAGACAGGTGGATCTCAGGGGCAGAGAGGGATCTCAGGGGCAGAGAGGGATCTCAGGGGCAGAGGGGGATCTCAGGGGCAGAGGGGGATCTCAGGGGTAGAGGGGGATCTCAGGGGCAGAGGGGGATCTCAGGGGTAGAGGGGGATCTCAGAGACAGGTGGATCTCAGGGGCAGAGGGGGATCTCAGAGACAGGTGGATCTCAGAGACAGGTGGATCTCAGGGGCAGAGGGGGATCTCAGAGACAGGTGGATCTCAGAGACAGGTGGATCTCAGGGGCAGAGGGGGATCTCAGGGGCAGAGGGGGATCTCAGGGGCAGAGGGGGATCTCAGGGGCAGAGGGGGATCTCAGGGGCAGAGGGGGATCTCAGGGGCAGAGGGGGATCTCAGGGGCAGAGGGGGATCTCAGGGGCAGAGGGGGATCACAGGGGCAGAGGGGGATCTCAGGGGCAGAGGGGGATCACAGGGGCAGAGGGGGATCTCAGGGGCAGAGGGGGATCTCAGGGGCAGAGGGGGATCTCAGGGGCAGAGGGGAATCTTGGGCACAGAGTTGGACCTCAGTTTTCCCTGCAGATGCCCCTGAAGCAGTCATTGGCCCGTGAACTACGTGTGACGAGAACTAGATGACCCAGCAAGCAGCCCAGGGCAGCCTCGGGAAGAACCAGGAAAGGACGAGGAACCAGAATGCTGTCACCCCAGCCCTTTGCTCTTTCTCAGTTCCTTCTTGTCTCCCTATCCTGAGCCACCCTGGGAGTCTTGGGTCCTCACTGTTGAATCCCGCAGAGCCTCGCTCTCCAGTATAACCTCGGGTCCCTGAGAGGCTCACGGGCGCCTGGCACTCACAGCCCTCATCCTCTTCTTGCAGGGAAGCCCTACGGGGCCGACGACTTCCTGCCCGTGCTCATGTACGTGCTGGCCCGCAGCAACCTCACTGAGATGCTCCTCAACGTGGAGTACATGATGGAGCTCATGGACCCCGCCCTGCAGTTAGGAGAGGGTGAGTGTGCCCCCCCCCCCCCGCACCACACCCACCACCATCTCCCAGCAACCCCGGCCCAGCCACTCCCAAGCCAGGAGGCCTGGCAAGCACTTCTTAGGTAGGGCCAGACTAAGGTTAAGCCCTAGGGACATGCACACAGGCCCTGCCCAAATAGCTCATTGACCAGGAAGACAGTCAGGTTGCAAAGAAAAGTGACAAAACTGGGATGGTAGGAAATGCAAAGAGACTGGGAGCATGCTACCCTGACAGTGCAGTCAGGGAGGGCTTCTGGAGGAGGTGATGCCTCGGCTAAGCATTGAAGGGTGAGCAGGAGCCAACCGATAAAGGAGAGGAAGGAGCTGGTCACAGCGCCACATGCCTTTAATTCCAGCACTCGGCCAGCAGAGGTAGGCGGGTCTCTGTGAGTTCGAAGGCAACCTGTTCCACACAGTTAAGCTCTAGGCCAGCCGGGACTGCATAGTGAGACCTTGATTCAAAAATAAACCAGTCAGCCGGTGGCGGTGGCGGTGGTGGCGCACGCCTTTAATCCCAGCACTTGGGAGGCAGAGGCAGGCGGATTTCTGAGTTCAAGGCCAGCCTGGTCTACAGAGTGAGTTCCAGGACAGCCAGGGCTACACAGAGAAACCCTGTCTCGAAAAAACCAAAAAAAAAAAAAAAAAAAAAAAAAAAAAACAAACAAACCAGTCAAACTAAATACATTAATTAAACTTAAGCCGGGCAGTGGTGGCGCATGCCTGTAATCCCAGCACTCTGGGAGGCAGAGGCAGGCAGATTTCCGAGTTCAAGGCCAGCCTGGTCTACAGAGTGAGTTCCAGGACAGCCAGGGCTACACAGAGAAACCCTGTCTCCAAAAAACCAAAAATAAATAAATAAATAAACTTAAAAACAAAGATGGAGTGGGGGGGGCACGGGGGGGGGTATGGTGTTCTTCCTGGAGGCACAGCAGAAGTTAGTGGTTTAGCAAGTAATGGGAAATTGGCAGATGTTGTCGCCATGGAGTATGTCGAGTAGAGATCTGTTCTTAGATAAGGCGGCCCCTGGGACACGGCCCTGGCCAGGGCTTGTGTCCACAGAAAGAAATCACTGAGGCGCTGAGGACTCTGTGCTCCCCGGTTGAATGAAGGAAGGGTGAGATTGGGGGCGGCCTGTCTCAGTTTCCCTTCCCTGTCCCTCCACCCACCACTTCCTCCGGCTAGGGCCTCAGCCACCCCTCCACAAAGAATCGCTTGAGATACAGAAGCCCTGGTATGGGCTCTCAGGGGCCATGACATGCCCTGTGGGCTTCCACCGTCGAAGAACGGACCCAGCCTCCCAGGCACACAAGTCCCCTTTGGGCTTTGTGGTCCTCGAGGGTGGCTGTCCCCCTTTGCATGAATTTGCATCTGCCACCTCCGGAGGTGGCACGCCTGACGTAAGTGCTTCGTTGAGGTCTGCTCAGCCCCGGGGAACAGGGAAAGCGGAGAGCTTGCTGTTGTCCGTGGCTCTGCGCTGTGGCTGTGGCACCTGGAGCTGCCTCCTCTTCCTCTTTGGTTACCTGAAGTCGGAGCAGCGTGTTCTCCTGAGAAGTCCAGGGATTCCGAAGCAGCAAGCTTGTTCATTCCATCAGCACATCCACCCACCCTTCATCTACTTATACATCCACCTGTCCATCCAGGTGTCTACCCATGCATCTATCTGTCCATCTACCCACCATCCACCTATTCATCTACCCACCTACTCACCCATCTACCCACCTTTCCATCCATCCACCCACCCACACCTACATCAGCCCATTTACCTAGCTATCCACCAGCTCATTTACGTCCCTACCCATCTCTCCATCCAACCTCCATTTGCCAGCCTGTCCATCTGTTCACCCATCCATCTCCTCACCAGTCCATCCAGCCTTAAACTTACCCACCCACTCATCAGCTCATCCGTACAGACTCTGTCGTGTCTACCCATCCCCCCACGTCTCCATCCACCAACCGGTGCACTCACTGAGTCATCCATGCCACACAGGCAAACACCTCCCCTTCACTCTCACATTGAGGACCTCCGTCTCCTCAAGGCTTCCTCTTAGGTTTCACCGTGCCCATGGGAGCTCCCAGAGACCAAAGGATCTCTAGCCAGCACTGCTGAAAGGGTGACACCCACCCTGAGACAGTGTCCATGAAAGTCCTGTGCCCTCCCTAGCCTGTGCCCAATAGATCTGCCAAGCAATCCACCACATACTGGCTGGGAAGTGTCAGCAAAACTCAGTGGTATCGCCCGCCACCTAGTGCTCATAATGGGTACTACATAGTTTCCATCAAAGAGGGCAAGACATGGGATATATAGGACGTGAAGGGCTGGCTAGGAGAGCCCCAACAGGGCTTGGAGTTCCTCCCTACTGCCCCAGAGGGGGACCAGAAGCCCCCATAACTATTGTCTGAGCTCATATAGTTGCATGACCCAAGCATGACTAAGCCCCACCCCTCACATGCACGACATGGAAAAGCAAGTGGCTTTTGGCCATGCTCATTCATCTCCAGGACCCAGAGCATACCTAACCTTGACCTGCTCTCCCAGCCACAGAGGCAGGACTCAGGGTTGCGCCTGCTCAGCCAAGCCTCAGGAGTCTGAAAGCCAGCGTGTTCACCCAGGGCCACTTCAGATACCAGTGGATCGCCCATAGTTAGGGTAGGAAGATGGACTGGGGTGGGTCACTGGCAGAATCCGCCTCATGTCTGAAACTATTGACCTGACCTTAATAGCCAGAAAAAGCAGTCTATGGGAGTGTCAGGAAAGCTAGGGACTAGAAGAAAGCAGAAGAAAGCAGGATGCCAAGGGCGGGGGGGGGGGGGAGCCACGGCACTGTGCAATCCTGGCTATGTCACCCTCTTCTGGGATTCAGTTTCTTCCTTTAAAGCAGCAGTTACCAACCTGTGGATCATGACCCCTTTGGGGTAGGTTAAGATATCCTGTATATTTACATGATGATTCACAGCAGTGGCAAAATTACAGTTATGAAGAACTGGAGAGTCGGCACCACATGAGGAGCTGTGTAAAGATGGAGAGATGGTTCAGCGGTTAAGAGCACTGACTGCTCTTCCAGAGGTCCCAAGTTCAATTCCCAGCAACCACATGGTGGCTCACAACCATCTGTAATGAGAGCCAACGTTCTCTTCTGGTGTGTCAGCGACAGCATACTCACAGACATAAAACAAATTAATTTAAAAATAAAAGCTACCCCAAAAAAATAAAGAGAAAGATCTCAACAAGGTTCTAAACTCCTAACAAGTCAACAGCCAGATAAACATCAAGTGGGCTTAAAATCCTACGGCTTGTGCAGCTCCGAGTACCATAGAGCCTCAATTACTTGAGGAAACATTACAGGATAAGATTATTTTTAAAGAGAATTTAACAGAGCCAATATTTTGCGGGTAAAGGCAGGCAGTTGCCACCAAGTGTGGGGACCTCAGTTCAATTCCTGGGACTCTTGTAGTGGAAGAGGGAAACTGACTTCTGCAAGTTGAGTGTACATATGTGCACACAAAATAAAACTTTAAGTGTAGTACATTATTTTTAAATGGACATGATCCCGCTTTGTGGCTCAGTCTGGCCTCGAATCTGCTGTGTAGAACAAGCTGACATCTCGCTCCCAGAGGTCCGCTTGCCTCGGCCTCCGGAGTGCTACTGACATCATGGCTGAGAAGCACCAAATATTTTTACTGTTTTAGATCCTTTAAAACCTCATGCGAGCCAGGCAGTGGTGGCGCACACCTGTAATCCCAGCACTTGGGAGGCAGAGGCAGGCAGATTTCTGAGTTCAAGGCTAGCCTGGTCTACAGAGTGAGTTCCAGGACAGTCAGGGCTACACAGAGAAACCCTGTCTTGAAAAAACAAAAAAACAAAAAAACAAAAACAAAAAAAAAAATCTTCGTGGGATAACTAAAATTTCCTGTGAATCTTTGAAATTTGTTTTTATAATAGGTGAGACAATCGTGGCGCTCTACGTGTTAAAGCACATGCATACCACAGTGAGAGGGAGGGGCTCGCAGCGCCTTCTCCACGATCCCCAGGCATCCATGTCTCTCCGTTTCTTACGCATCCTATATATTTTAAAACACTTAAAAATCCCATCTTCAACTTTAAACTTAGTTTCAGACATCATTTTAAGAATACCGAGCTTGGATGACAGGCTTGTAGGAATCGCCAGGTTTCTTTTCCTCTTCCCAATTTGGCCACATTGAATAAATATCCTTACCCGAGTGTGGTAAAACCAACCATACCCAGTACTCAGAAGACAGAGGCTGGTGGATCTCTATGAGTTCAAGGCTAGCCTGGTCTTTATTATGAATTTCAGGCCAGGGCTAAGTAGTGAGACCCTGTCTAAAAATTATATATATATATATATATATATATATATATATATATAGAGAGAGAGAGAGAGAGAGAGAGAGAGAGTCTAAAAAATTTTATTTATATATACACACACACACACACACACACACACATATATATATATATATATATATATATATATATAAAATCGTATAATTATATGTAATTATAAATAACATTTCTGCCAGGCGGTGGTGGCGCACGCCTTTAATCCCAGCACTTGGGAGGCAGAGGCAGGCGGATTTCTGAGTTCGAGGCCAGCCTGGTCAACAGAGTGAGTTCCAGGATAGCCAGGGCTACACAGAGAAACCCTGTCTCAAAAAAAAAAAAAAAAAACCATTTCTACTTTATAATTATATTAAAATAGTCATATATAATTATTTATGGAATATTCCACATGATTTCTTCTTGAAGGGGGCTAAGGAAAGATGTGAGCTAAGCTCTTCTATAAAGAGCCAACTGCTGAAGCCCCAGTCCATTGCAGTTGAGTGAAGCCATTGAGGCATGTTGTAGAGCGTGGACGCCCCCTGGTGGCTCTGGCGGGAGGGGCATGTTGGAAGCAATGGGCGGGGCCACACACTTGGAGACCAGCTCCCTCCTGGTGTGGATCCAAACCAAATCTTTTACCCTTTGACCTTGACCCCACAGGTTCCTACTATCTGACCACCACCTATGGAGCCCTGGAGCACATTAAAAACTATGACAAGATCACAGTGACCAGACAGCTGAGCGTGGAGGTTCAGGACTCCATCCATCGCTGGGAACGCAGGCGCACGCTCAACAAGGCCAGGGCCTCTCGCTCCTCTGTGCAGGTGATCCTGGGGACTGTAGTGTCTGGGGCTACAAACTGTACAGGTACCACCCATATTCTATGCCTGGCTGCTTTGGCCCACCAGCCCTACTATCGTCGGGGTGAGCAGTGGGTCCCCCACAGAGGAATCCAAGCTATACCTGTCAATACGCCTAGCTCTGCAGGTCTTGGGTGGGCATAGACGTGCCACTAGGCTGGTGCTATAACCCAATGGTATGGGAGGAACAGGACATTCTACATATCCCAGGCTCCTGTCCACTGGCCCTAGCTTCCAGTGTTGGGGTGAGGGTGACCCAGAATAGTATCGGTCAAGCCTGGTAACCTCAAACCGCCTCCATCTTGCCTTCAGGACTTCATCTGTGTGTCCTTCCTGAAGCCCGAGCAGCAGTCACGGACACTGGCGTCACGGGCAGACACAGCCGCCCAGGCACTGTGTGCACAGTGCGCTGAGAAGTTTGAGGTGGCCCAGCCCCAAGACTACCGGCTCTTCGTGCTGGTGGACGGGCGCTGCTTCCAGCTGGCCGACGAGGCTCTGCCGCACCGCATCAAAGGCTATCTGCTCCGGAGCGAGCCCAAGCGAGACTTCCACTTCGTGTACCGGCCGCAGGACAGTGGCAAGGACGCCTCAAACCAGCCCTGTATAGTGGTGCGGGAGCCCAACTTCCTATAAGATGACCCACCACTGATATGTGGTGACAGGATCTCCTGAGAGCAGGATAGAGGGACTGGGCTCTCATTAGCCTCTCCCCTTGACCACAGATACCCGCTACAAAGGTGCCTGTGTCAATCACACTGGTGTAACGCCCACCGAGCATGCCTAAGCCAATCAGGCAGAGTCATAGCCTGAGGCAGCATGCTCCTCACTGGACAGTAAGGGAACAGCCAGCTGCAGCGAACAAGCCCAACCCTGCCCACACCAGGTTCCTCTGGCTATTCCTTCTGCCTTTCCCTGCTCCCGTCCCACCTCCTACCCCACATCTTTAGTCTTCCTGAGAAGAGCTCACGCCAACTGCTCCCTGAGCCTCGGGATGGAGCTGAGATGTACCACCACACCCCCAGATCTAAGAGTATTGTTTCGAAGAGACAGCCCTGCACCGCCCCCCTGCCTCAGAACTTGCCTTCAGCTACCAGAGTGCCTGGTTGGCCAGGGCTCCTGAGCCCCACGGGGAGCAGCCAAGCCAGCTCCAGGGAAACGCGGACAAGCTGAACCAATGCCTTGAGACTGGGGGGTGGGAGGGTCCTTGAAAGACCTGTTCTGGGATGGAAACCCCACAGGTCGTCAGTGTTGACAAGATGCACTATGGGGGTGGAGGGGTAATAAAAGCCCTTTTGCAAAAGCTAACTCCTCTGAAGGGGACTGCTCACCAGCCCGGGACGTGTTGATTCTCCACCAGCCTTGGTTCCCAGCACCCCAGGCTCTAGACGATTTCTAGAACCATCCCTCCTACCCTTTGCTCTTGGGAATTCCAATCCTCTTAACCTTCGCCTGGTTAGCTCTTATATGCATCCTTCAAAGCCCACCTCCAGGAAGTCCTCCTTGACTCCCAGTATTAGTCATGTACAAGACAGCTGCTCCGACCTATCAGGTTTAATTAATGCTTTTTTTTTTTTTTTTTGAGACAGGTTCCCAGGAGGTAAGCTCTCCAGCTCATTATGTAGCCAAGGCTAGCCTTGAGTATACAGAACGGTGATTCTAACCCTTCCTAATGCCGCGACCCTTTAATTCATGTTGTGGTGACCCCCAACCATAACATTATTTTCACTGCTACTCCAGAACAGTAATTTTGCTACTGTTATGATCATAATGTTAATAAGCTGTTTCGCAGTGGTCTTAGGCAACCCCTGGAGAAGGGTCACTCCCCACTTCATTGAAAACCGCTGATCTAGAACCTTCTAGGGCTGCTGGGATTGCAGGTATGCACCATCAGGGCTGTTTTATATGGCGATGGAGCCCTGGGCTGCGTGCCTAAGTGAGCTGTACCATCAGCCCTAATGCTGCCTTTCTCCCTGCCCAGCCCAACACCCATCTAGCTATATGACTCTCTCTCCACAGCTTTAAGACATGGCCTTGCTATGCTGCCCCAGCTACCTCTGAACTCCTAGACTCAGCAATCCTCCTGCCTCAGCTTCATCAGTGGCCAGGACTACAGATACATTACCATTCGTGCCTGGCTTTTACAACGTGAGACTTAACTCACATGCCACTTAATTCTCCTGGTTAAAACCTATAACCTAACCTCCTGGGCAGTTGAAAATCTGCATGGAATTCCATGACTTATTGGGTAGGAACAGGTACATGCAGTACCTACGGAGACCAGAAGAGGGCATCAGAAGCCTCTGGAGCTGAAGCTACAGGGTCCAAGTGTGAGGAACCCAACTCGGGTCCTCTCTGCAAGTGCAGTTTGTGCTCTTAACCGCTGCGCCCTTGCCCTACCTCCACAGCACATAGCATGTGACGCCCTCAAAATATATAACTAGTAATAGCTATGACACCCTCAAAAATATATAACTAGTAATAGCCCGCTGTTGGCCTTATCACTAAGTCTATAACATGGGCTTAGGAATTTGGGTTTGTTTTTTTAATGTTTTCTTATGTGTATAACCGTTTTGCTTGGATGTATGTCTGTCCACCACATGTGTGCCTGGTGCCTATGGAGGCCAGATAAGAGCACCGGTTCTCCCCTGGAACTGGAGTTAGACACAGTTGTAAGCCACCATGTGGGTGCTAGGAAATTGACCCTGGGTCCTCTAGAACACCCAGTGCTCTTAACCACTGAGCGAGCCTAGTTTCTGTTATATTTGGTGAAAGGGGTGAAATGTATAAGAAATGACTCCTCGCTAGGCCATGACATCAACTGGAGACTGATAGCAAAAGACCGCTGTTTCTGCAGGCAGGTCTCTGTAGCTAGGAGGCAGCATTCTTACTTTGTTTACCTGTCTATTGTCGAAGGTTCCAGGTTTTGTGTGTGTGTGTATGTGTGTGTGTGTGTGTGTGTGTGTGTGTAAATTTTACCTTTCCATTATAGGTCTGTATATAACATAGTCGTGGTGGGCTGGAGAGATGGCTCAGCAGTTAAGAGCACTGACTGCTCTTCCGCAGGTCCTGAGTTCAAATCCCAGCAACCACATGGGGGCTCACAACCATCCGTAATGAGATCTGACGCCCTCTTCAGGAGTGTCTGAAGACAGCTACAGTGTATTTACATATAATTTAAAAAAAAAATCTTACTTAGGGGGAAAAAAAACAGTCGTGGTAAAACAGACTTATCTCCATATTTTATACATCGATGGCTTATCTTTCACTTTTAAAAATATTTCTAGGTTATACGGATCATCTGTGTTTTCCAAACAAAACTCCAAAAGCACGCCTGCTCCTAACTAGACCCACACAAGTCAAACCCACTCGGTCCGGGGCTCCCTGGGCCTGGCATAATTGCGAAGCACAATCTTCAGCTTCCCGACTCTCCAGTACCCCTGGATGCAAAGCGAACCAGGCCTGAAGGGGCACATCTGTGTCCTGGCTGTCTGGGAAGCTGAGACAGGAGGATTCCCGAGTTCCAGGCCTGCCTTGCAGTAGATCCTGTAAGAGAGGGGGCTGGGGGAGCAGGCTTACACCCTGCTGCTCCCACTCCCACTCATGTCCTAGGTCACCAGTGTCTCCCTGTGCGGATTTACCTCTTCAGCACGTCACAACGTCACATAAAATTATGTGATACATGGTCTGAGCACTTGGTTTAATAATGCTGTGCTCTATGCAGACACTCCACTCCTTTTTACTGCTGTGTACAGTGTTCCCCTGCATGGATACAGGGCACTAATTTCACGTCTCTAGCAACCCCATCACCACACCTGGAGTATATACTGTGTCAGGGAGACACAGGGGCATCCCCTCCCTGCCTTGCACTTGACCATGAGACGCATAGCCACAGAGGGCCGGGACAGCTGCTCCTGATGGCGTTTCTGGTTAGTCGGGCTGCCTCAGCATGGTGAAAAAGCTTAGTGGGGGAGGTCTTACTAATACCCTGCTTCATAGCCTGAGAATTCGGTGCATAGTTGCTTGGGCAGAATTGAACGTAGAACATGGCAGAGAAGGTTCTACCCCTCTCAGTGGCAAGAAACGGGAGCAAGAGGAGGGGTCTAGGGATCAAACATGACCTCCAAAGTGCCTCCGCGGGGACCGACTTCCTCTAGCTCGGCCTAGAATTTCCACAACTTCCCAACCCAGTGCTTAGGTTTGGGAAGCTAGGGACCAAACACCAGCACCCAAGCCTGTAGGGTGCATTTCACATTCCAACCGGAACAGGTAGGACGGTGAAGAGGCGGAACCAAACTTAAGGAAGAAAAGGCCCCTGAAACTGACCAGGGTGAAGAACTAAACAATCAGGCATTCCAGGGCAGGAGGAACGGGGCTGGGCTGGGTGGGGATGGGGGTGTGTGTGTGCTGTGAGTTCACAGAGCGCGGAGCAGTGGAGAACAGAGACGTGAGAGGCGACAGCCCACCATGAGGGTAAAACACAGACCACAAAGCCAGAGTCCAGAAACAAATGTCTCACTTCACTTATTTGTTTTAAGACATCCATTATTACAGAATAAAATATAAAAGCAATCAAAAATTATATATTCTAAAAATAATTCTCCCGTAGGGGCTTGCTTTCTGCCCTCTTCAGTAAAATCACTGTGAAGATGGCGAGAGGTTTCAGCTTCGAATTTCTCAGACGATTCCTTCCCTGGCTATAGAAGCCAATGAATTTGCTCTTGAAAGCTAATGGACAACAAAACAAACCAAAAAAAAAAGAACTAAGAAGCAAAAGTTCCTTCCTCCAGAGAGCTTTACCCGCCCAAACCCACTTCTTAGTAAGCGGGTATCTTCAGAAAACAAGGCCTGGTGGGCCGACGGCATTCCTGGAGGCGGGGCTTAGATGCTATTCCTGTGGGCGGGGCTTAGGTGCCGCCTCTGGCTCCACCCTTTCAGTCTCAGGTTGGTTCACATTCCAGTGGACGTGCTCACTCTTCCAGAAGCAATGGGAGGAGAGTGTTCAGTAGTGACTAAGGCACACTTTGTCCATGGCCATCTTTATCCTGCAAGAAACGGGAAGTTGAATCAGACGAGTTAAGCCAACCCTGAAGAAAGCAGGACGTCGTCCAATTCTGGGTAGGAGTCATGCAGGGCAAAGTTCCTACCCATCACCACTGGGAGCCCAGGCCCTCAGATTGCACTGATGAGCGGCCTCAGGGGAAAAAATGGGTAGTGGAACGATAGTCTATCTATCCGGCCAGTGGTATGCGCCCCTCCCATCCCCCAACCCCCACCCGGGCTTTCATAATGATGCTGTCTTCCCAGTGCCAAGCGGCGACATTACCTGTCAATCGGATATGGCTTCTCACAGAGGTTGGCCAGCACATACAAGTGCCGCAAGGCATACTCGTACTGCAAGAAAACAGAAGAGCCGCGGGTGAGCACCTCGCCATGCAGTCAGCTGGCCTGGCTTCTGCAGTCACTGAGACAGGGCCATTTCAGTCAGGAGTTCTAGGTCTGCTTAGGTCACGGGGCTGCCATCTTCTTTCGGCAACCTGTGGGTATTTACACGCTCCCCACCCCCCACCCCACCCCCAGAGACAGTCGAACACAAGCTCAGGGCTGACGGGGCTGCTGAAACACTGCTGTAACCACAGGACGTTTCGGGGACCCACTAGCTGACTGACTCTATGATTAGCTGAAACATAATTCTTCCTCCTTCTCCACGGACTAGAGTGTGCTCCAACAATAAATCTTGGGGAATGGACAGAAGACATGAGGAGGTAGAGAGAAGCCAATGTCTGGAGATGTGAGGACGGGGCGAGGGGTGTGGGGACCACATCCTCAAGAGAAGCAAGCACCCTTCAAAGCCAACAGTAACGGGAGTTATCACCTCTGACTCTGGTAGACCAGACACATGACCTCGAATTGGGCATCCAGCTCCCTGAGGCCCAGAGAGAATCTTTCAGGACAAGCCAGTGCACCTGAGTTTAGCACTACAATCTCAGGGGGTGGGAGACCTGAAGACCCTGGCTGGGCTCACCGTGACGGAGTGCCAGTTAAAGCAGTGTGTGCGGAAGTGGGTCACGGCCTCCTGGTAGCAGTCATGTGCTGTGAGCACAGCTCTCTCTGACAGATATCTCTCAGCAGTTTCCCCAAATCCCGCCAGCAGGGAAACAATCTTGTACACAGACTTCTCAATGATGTGCCTGGCCTAGGGGAAAAAAGGACAGCATTTCAAAAATGATTCTGGCTTAGTGCACTCTCTCTGGGCTCTATAGGAAGAAGCATATTCAAAGAACCATCCTGACATAGCGTTCAACCCACAGTGAATTAAAAACGGTTAAATAAATGCATTCAAGAGAAATGGAGTGTTTATGTGTTTGGTTTCTGTGACACTGGAAAGGCCAGACCTTCTAGATCCCCGACCACCACGGAGGAACTGACACTTGACACCTGGAGGATAGCCTGTGCCTGACTGAAACTGGCCTCAGAATGACTGAACTGCTCACCCTTGCCACCAACTGCATGATAGAACCACATGTGGGACCAAAAACACAGGGTCCCTAGAGCCCTGCGGGCCCGGTCACGGCTTCCCGATGCTTCAGCGAAAACCCCAGAGCCACAGAGTAGACATCAGCACCACAGTGTCTAGCTGCCCCCCCCCCCACTGGGCACTGAAGTTTGTGAATGTGAAGCCATGCTACTCTGCACAAAAAAACTACTCTTGTTTTTGAAAATGGTTATTTTTTTCAAAAAATATACAGGGGCACGAAATGAGTTTCTTATGGTTATTTCTGAATGAGTTAAAAAAATTTTAAATCTTGATTTTTTTTTTTAGTAATTATTTTACATGAAAATGTAACAATACAACAGTTAACGGGAAATTGTTGAATCCAGTAAGCATGTAGGCTTAGAGATAGCTTTCAGCAGAAACGAGAGAAATTCTACAATATACACAAGGACTTAGAGGCCAATACAAGGAAACTCTGGTTTGGTTTCTGTGACTACGCAAAAATAAAGGATAAAGACAAAAGGCCCTTTCATAGCACTGTTATTTGTTTTGAGATAAGGTCTCATGTAGTCCAGGTTGATCTCTAATTCAATATGGTGGCTAAGAACTCCTGATCTCCCTGCCCCTACCTCCCAAGTGCTGGGATTGAAGGCATTTGACACAGTGCTTGAATCGTTTTAACTCTTAAGACACTATGACAGACACAATAACCTGGCACAGACAAAACCTCCCCAGGAACAATAAATAATGGGATTCAAGAGGTCAAAGGTTAGAAAGAAAAAGAACAGTTATTGTCACTGTGTTTGATACCAGTTAAAAACATCCTGGCAAGCCAGGCGGCGGTGGTGGCACACGCCTTTAATCCTAGCACCTGGGAGGCAGAGGCAGGTGGATTTCTGAGTTCGAGGCCAGCCTGGTCTTCAAAGTGAGTTCCAGGACAGCCAGGACTACACAAAGAAACCCTGTCTTGAAAAACCAAAAAATAAATAAATAAATAAATAAAACAAAAACAAAAACAAAACATCCTGGCCACTCAAGCTGTCAACATTCTGGGGTGACAAGTTTCAAAAAAATAATAAAAGATGAGCATTTAAAACACATTCATGGGGGCTGGGGACGTGGCACAGCTGGAACACCAGAAACCCTGGGTTCAATTCCTAATCCTAAGAACCACATACTCGCCGGCGGTGGTGGCGCACGCCTTTAATCCCAGCACTTGGGAGGCAGAGGCAGGCGGATTTCTGAGTTCGAGGCCAGCCTAGTCTACAAAGTGAGTTCCAGGATAGCCAGGGCTACACAGGGAAACCCTGTCTTGAAAAAACAAAACAAACAAGCAAACAAAAAAGAACCACATATTCTGGGGACCATGGAGCACCAGCACTCAGAAAGCAAGGAAGGAGGAGGGTCAGAATTCAAGGCTATCCTCAGCTAAGCAGCAGCTGGAGATGGCCAGCCTGAGATACATGGGATTCTACTTGGAAAAGTAAAATAAATCAAACGGGTCTTTTTTTTTTTTTTTTTTCTCTCTCTCTCTCTCTTAATCTCCATGTATCCCCTTCAGGAAGAGCTTCAGGCTGGGACCACTGAGTCAACGGAATTGTTTTGCTGTTGGTTTGTTCTGTTTTTTTTTTTTTTTTTTTTTTTTTTTTTCTTGAGATGGGGTCTCTCTGTACAGCTCTGGCTGTCACGGATCTCTGTAAACCAGGCTGGCCTCAAACTCAAGAGATCTACCTGCCTCTGCCTCCTAGTTCTGGGATTAAAGGCGTGCGCCACCACAACCTGCCTGAGACAAAGGAATGATTTTGTACACTGAAGGGGAAAAAAAAAAAAGATTGACAAGTGACTAGTAAGTCAAGAAGCAGTGAGGGACCACCCGTAGGCCAGAGCTTCTCAGCAGGATTCCAGGAAGCCAGGCCTCTAAGCCTTTCCTTCCTGCGGCTAAAGAGGTCAAAGTTAAAGAGGTCAAAGTTAAAGAGGTCAAAGTTAGGAGGAAGAGTGAAGACTGCTCTGCTCTTCCAAGAGCAGAGGCCATACTCCTTTCTGTATCTGGGGAGGAAGCGGCCCGAGTTCTGGTTGCTGGCTGTGTTTACACCAGAACGGACACACATACACACCTTTAATCTAGAATGGCCTGGCCTCTGTTAAGAGTCCCTTTGGCCACTACTTACATCCAGAAGCTGCTGGATCTGCCCAACGAGATTCTGGGATTCCTTCAGGTCGTTGGTTCTCAGCAGCTTCCTTTTCAGGATGGTCAGGGGCACCTCGGGGCTGGGCGTGAGGTCCAGGCGTGTGACTGGAGGCAGAGAGATGGGGGAACTGGCACTGTGCTTCATTCCCTGAAACTGCATCACCTTCATGGTAGAGATGGACTGAAGAGGGGGAGAGAGAGAAGACAGATCCAACAGGTTTGCTGAGAAAACCGAGTATGTCAAGCATTCCCTGGCTCGGGCCCTCTGTGGGAGAGTCATGGTTCCCGCCTAGCTTTCAACACTCTGAAGGGCCCCAGTCACCTAAAAACACGTGATCAACACAGGCAGTAGGCAAGATGACACACATGTGTGGCTGAAACCCATCACTGAAGAACTTCAAAACTACCCAGTGTGCTTTGCAGCAAAGAGCTCCCTCACAAGCAAAACCCACTTGCAGATCCACAGTTATGCAATTTGTTTTAACTTTGGCAACCCTGGATGTGCACACCCCTGCTCCCCTGTCGGTCCCCAAGGACCAGCAGCAAGGAGGTTTCAAGTATCTGTCCAGGCTGCTGGTGAAATCTGGGTCCCGTGAGATTGGCAGAGCTAGGGCCACAGGCCAGGCTGACACACTGGACCTCAGGCTCTAACAAAATACATACAGGTGCCAGGCCGTGTCTGCTTGCACAGGTCAAGACAGACCCAACCCACAGGGAAAGAAAGGAGTTATGAGTTCTTGTTCTCAAAGCAAGCAAGATCTGTGCAAAACTCTGAAATTAAAATCAAAAATCAAATATAAAAACGGCAAGTTCCCAAAGAACTATCATTCACACACAGAGAGACAAACAAAGAAACAGAGAGATAGAGTGAGACAGAGAGACAGAGGCAGGCAGACAGACTAGAAACAGACCAGCACCTATAAAAGAATAGGAAGCTGAAGACAGCCATAGGTAGAGTGGGACATTCCCTAAGTCGCCTGTCTGGCTTCCACCATGCCCTGTTCTCTCCTACACCCATGCCAAAACAACCTACGTCCACTTCTTATACACCGTGGCTATCACTCTACGGACAGGGTGACAGGCTCAGAGCCAATCGGGCCATGATCTGCAGGATGTGTTAAAGAGAGCCAGGTTTTCTGATCTCGGTTTTCTCCTAGAATGCCTGAGCTGACACCCAAGAACAGATCTCAGCTGGCAAACGCTTGGGAAATGGCGGACTGGGAGTTCCCTTTCAAGGGTTTTCAGCTCAGTTGCATATCCCAGAGCCTTCCCACCAAAAGCTCAAGAGAGCAAGCCCTCAGAACCACTATCTGACCACGTTGGAACAACTTCTAGCCAATGAGGAAAACTAACGACTTGCAGTTTGGCATGAGACAGATCGCTGGAGAAGGCACAGGGCAGGGTTCAGCGGACAGTCTTTAAAACAGAACGGATGCCTTCGGCCTCCACAGCCTCTGGCTGCGTGACCAGCCCTTGCTCAGTGCTTCTCACACATGCCCTCCTCTGGTGCACCTGGCTACCCTGTGCATGTGTGGGTTCTGACAAATGAGGAAATACACAAGTTCAGAGAGCTCACCCTAATATCCAGGTCTGTAAGTGCAAACCTAGTAGGTCTAGTTCGTAAGCCTGAGACCCTGGGACAGAGTGGCCATCTATATGAGGCAGAGCTGGTCGAGACCATCCCCTGCTGGGATCCCATTTCTCTTCATCAAGAGGCAAAGTTTCGAAGGAGTCTGCCTGGGGCGTCAGGCCTGGGGAGTAAGAGAGAGGCTCTACTCACTTTGTTCCCATACTGCATGACGTGACTGGTGTTGGTATGGGACTTGACCAGGTGGTACTGCTTGTGAAGTGTCTCTTTGGTCAGATCCTCCTACAAGAAAAGAAAAAGGGAAGCCCTTAGAGGGCCAGAGCCTGAGAGCCACGCCGTAGCTAGCGAACCCCGGCCAAGGTCTTCTTTCTTTGGAGGGTCAGAGCCTGGGGGGTGAGCTGGCCCTGACGAGGGCCTTACCACATCAGAGTCTTCCATCCAGTTGACGCTGTACCAGTCACCCAGGTAAGTGCTCCTCTCCTCGTCGTAGTAGCAGGCGTAAGATGACTCGTTGGGGTTGGCCGCAGTAGTTGCGTAAACTACAGTGGATTAAAGGTCTCTTTGAGTCATGTTTCACTCCTGACTTTGAACTACTCTTGAGACTGGGGTCCCTTCTTTTCCCCTGGTGACATCAAAACTGCTACTGCACTCAGCACAGGGAGAGTATGGCCCTGTCCATTAAGAACAGAGTGAGTTCCAGGACAGCCAGGGTTTATACAGAGAAACCCTGTCTCAAAAAACCAAAAAAAAAAAAAAAAAAAAAAAGGAACAATAACTCAGGGGGAAAGTTTGTGGGAGGGGGTGACCAGCAGGGAAGCAGTGAGTGGGATGTAAAGTAAGTGAAAAAGAGAACAATAATTCCAGGCTAGAGAGATGGCTCAGGGGTTAAGGGCACTGACTGCTCTTCCAGGGGTCCTGAGTTCAATTCCCAGCAACCACACGCTGGCTCACAACCATCTGTAATGGGATCTGATGCCCTCTTCTGGTGTGTCTGAAGACAGCTACAGTGTCTGATATACATAAAATAAATAAAGAATTCTTAAAAAAAAAAAAATAAGAGCAGTAACTCTCTCAAACATGGAAGGAAATCGACACGTAAGGAGTTCTTGTTGCAGCTACGAGCAAACACTCACGTGCCCGTGTACGTAGAGCACAGACAACCCCTGGCAAATGGGCAAACGTGAGGAACATGGGCCCAATTTAGTTTCTAGGGAGACGTGAACATTTATTTGCAAAACACTTGAGACTGGGGCCAGGAGTACAGCAGACCGCTTGTCAAAGCAGCTGGGAGTGAGGCCCTGCAGAACAGGTAAACTCTAGCACGGTGGTGCATGCCTGTAATCCCTGCACTTAGGAGGCAGAGGGGAAATCAGAGTTCAGACGCATCCTCAGCTACACAGCAAGTTTGAGGTCAGCCTGAACAGCATGAGATTCTGCCTCTCGAGAACCACTCAGCAGGCCGGGACCTTTACAGTATCTGCATTTAAGATGGAACTTTTATAGAGGCCTTGTCATTATCCCCAGGTTCAAGAACCAGGCCACCTACCTGCCTGAGATCAGAGAGAGTGGGTGCCGACACATAAACAGAGCTGGTTCAGTGGGCAGCCATTGTAAAGCTTTCATATACTCTCCTTGATACATTGTTGGGTTGGTTGGGTTTTGTTTTTTTTTTTTTTTTTGAGGGGGAGGGGGTTAGGGGGTTATTGCTGCTTTTTTATTTTTATTTTGTATGAGTGTTTGCCTGTCTGTGTCCCTTGAACCCTAGGAGGCTGTTGCCCTGAAACTGGAGTTACAGGTGGTTGTGTGCCTCGAGGTAGCACTTGGGAACCAAACCCAGGTCTTCCACAGGAGCAGCTTGGCTCCACTAAGCCAGGTCTCCAGGCCCCCACAGGGTCTTTATTCCTCATGAATACTTGTGGAATAGAAGCCAGACCTGGTCACAGGCATGACCTCCACCTGCCTATCAAGCAGCCCTCAGTGGCCCTGCCCAGGAGGATGCTTGGTCTCAGCGAGGCAGTATCCAGTGACAACCAACCTCGGCCTGCGCAGTACCTACCATTGATGTCATTGGGCAGGTGGTTCATCATGGAGCCAGACTCGCAAGCTTCAATGTAGAACACCATCTGCAAGGCATCCAGGACAGGGGAGCTCGCAGCCCTCGGCGCCTGCCTGCCCGCCCCGGGCTGTCATTCCTTCCACCCCTGCCCACTATCCTGCACCTCGGATCTGGGGAGTCACTGCTGCTGTTCAGAGGCTATGGCCAAAGGCCACGAAAGCCATCTGACAAACAGAAATCCTGTTCCTTCAGGTATGGAATAAAATGATCCGAGTTAGCAGAACCCACAGATGGCTGGAGCGGTATAATGCTGCAGAGACTGGTTCTGGTGTCTGAGAGAGAGCAGCTCCCGAGAGCCACGCCCCAAGGCAGCCATCTCCCTGCACTGACATCACATACACTCCACCTGCCCTACACAGGTTGCTACTGAGGGTAAAGAGAGGAGAATGCCAAAGTGAACAGAATAAGGTAGTGGATGTTCTTTCCCAGTTATCCCAAACTCGGGGACTCTGGGACAGCAGTCCTCGCATGTGCTCCCCAAACCTGTAGCAGCTAATTCACAGCCCCTCCCAACACCTGCAGGGTCCAAGCTGGGGGTGAGGCCCACACTGCTGTGACAAGCTCTCTAAGAGGTAAACAGGGAATCCTGGGACACCACTGGTCGGTGCTGACCAGGGGGAACCCTATCCAGAAAGCCCAGCAGCCTGTGCAAGAGCCAGCTCTGTGGGTGTGGTCTTCACTCCTGCAACCCAGGCTCCTCCCTCACCGAGGGGCTCAGGAACTGATGTTACCTTCTGGTACATTTTGTGTTCATACATGTAGCGAATAGTCTTATTCAGGTCCTTGACGTGAAGCTGAAAGGTAAGAATGTGGACATTCAGACAGACCAGCATCCGAGAGAAACCACCAACACCTCATAGAGTCCTTTTCCCAGTGAGCAGTAAAATCTAGATGCCATCTTGACCACTCCATCCACCCACTGAAAGACGAGAGAAGACGCTTCCATGCACAGCTTTGTCCTAGACAACCAGAGACGTTGGTGTACTGTCTGTGCACCCTGTGCACCCTGGCTGACACTGTGGCATGGAGAGAAACAGCCGCAACCCTGTCCCCAACTTTACCACAGCACTGATACCAACCCTAGAGACGCATCAGGAAAACACAGGATAAGCTTAATCTCAACACACGGGCTTTGTTTTCTATTTTCCTTTAAATTTTAAAGATAAATAAAACTGTCCTATTTGTTTATCTTTAAAAGGTTAAGAGGGGGGCAATGAGATGGCTCAGCAGGTAAGAGAGCTTGCTGCCAAAGCCTGAGGACCTGGGTTCAATCCCTAGGACCAGCAGGATGGAGGAGGAAAACCAACTCCCGGAAAACTGTCCTCAGACCGCCACACATGTGAATGTACACACGAGCACAAAATATGAATGTGAAAATCAATGTTTACTGTTAGGAAAACTTGCTGGGGACTCAGCTCAGTGGCACAACGCTTGGTTAACATATACAGGCCCTGCTGCACTCAGCCTTCTGCATCAAACAACAATGGCGACGACACAGACCTACAATCAAAACGGTAAGCAGAACTCACATCATCATTAGGAAATGCCAGGATTCCAGTGGCTCCATGGTCGGTGAAGTAAACAAATACATGATCCCGGGGACCGCTGTCAAGAGAGGACGGAAGCGGGTGAGCCGGAGAAGCCACAGCACCCACTCCTGCTTCCCTGTTCACATCCGAAGACATACATGCCTTCATCAAAAAGTTTAGCAATCTGAGCAGGGCTCACGCCTTTCATCCCAGTATTTGGGAAGCAGAGGCAGATGGATCTCTTCTGAGTCTGAGGCCAGCCTGATCTATATAGGAAGTTCCAAGCCAACCAGGACTATCGTGAGACCCTGTCTCAAAAACACAGAAACGGGGAACACGCACACACTTGGGGCTCTAAAAGTGTCACAGAAATACTGAGCTTGGTGAGGAGGTGGGGCGTGGTAACATATGATTATAAATAAATATGGGGGGTTGTACTAGGGAGAGGCGGGCAGAGAGCGGGGAAAGAGGCAGGCTGCCTAGGATGGTAGCTTAGTGGGACATCCAGGAAGTCACGAGGGGAAATGAAACTCAGGAGGGACCCTGGATCACGGGCGTATGTGGCACAGAAACAGACCAACCACAGCACCGGCCCTGGGTTGACCTGTCCTGGGTCAGGACAGAGCTGCCCGCTCTAACTAACGTCAGGCGCAAAGAGCAAAGCCTGCTTAAACTCTGTGTGTGAGGCCACAGACCCACGAAGCAGAAGGTACCTTTTTAAGACTTTTCCAGACCCCTTGCCCTTCACAGCCTCTGCATCGCCTCTCAGCACGGCGAGGAAATTCTCCGGAGTCACATCCTATGAGAAATCGGGAGTCAAAACTAGAGGCAGATGTTACCTCTGAGCTCACCTTACGGAGAAGGTGACAGGCCCAGGGCACCCAGCTTCCAACTCAAAAGCAAACACTCCCATCCAAGGCAGAGCTGATATTCCTCGGGGACCCAGAGCCTGTGAACTGTGAAAGTCCCCTCTTGTCTGGGGTGGGCGGCAACTCAGCAAGCCTTCCATTCCGTCTCCACCACTATGGAATGAGGGAGCCCCCCCCCCAAAGATTCTACCAGCATAGGAAGAGAAGACTCCCTCAGGGAGAGAGCAAAGGATTAGGGCCTCGGTTTTGCCACCAGCCTGCTACCTCAGAGCCTGGGTTCCAAGGACACTCAATCATCAAAAGCAATGCAAATAAACAGCCCAGTTCTACCACCTAGGTTTTAAACATGTCCCCATAGACTAGTGGTTCTCAACCTTCCTAATGCTGCCTTAAATAGAGTTCCTCATGTTGTGATGACCCCCAACCATAAAATGACTTCACAGTTGTACTTTTGCTACTATTATGAATGGTAATAAAAGTATCTGATATGCAGGAGATCTGAGACTTGACCCACAGGTTGAGAACACCTGCTATAGCTCTATACAGAAAGAAATTATGTTTCATTGCATATATATTAAATTTCCATTTGAATTTAAGAGACATAAAGTGAAACAAAACTGAAAGAAATGTTGAGCTTTGGGTCAATGTTTTTTTGCCTCCTGAGACATCCTCAGGAAGTTAAGAAAAAGATATTATAAGGACCATAAATGTCCATTTGCACAGTATCCATAAACTGTGAGGAAATTAACCATTTTGGGAGGAATGTATTAGAATATTGATCAGTTTTTCAAAACTTATCTTCAGGAAAATCCTGATACACTTTGTGCTAGGTGTGGGCTGAAAAAGCACAGGTTGCCACTGAAGGAAATATATTTTCATGCTTCATACATAAGGTAAAGACTAGAGTCTACGCATAAGTAAACTGTAACACTTTACAGTTTTTGAACACTTTCCCTGTTTTTTTTTTTTTTTTTTTTTTCAATTTCTCTGTTTGCTTCTGAAGCTCTTACGGAATTAGAAACAGTAGCACTGCCAGGTGGTTGTGGCTTACATCTTTAATCCCAGCGCTTGGGAGGCAGAGACAGGCGGATTTCTGAGTTCGAGGCCAGCCTGGTCTACAGAGTGAGTTCCAGGACAGCCAGGGCTATACAGAAAAACCCTGTCTCAAAAAAACCAAACCAAACAAAAAAGAAACAGTAGCACGTGCCTTGCTGGCGAAGAGGCAAGATTGCATGAGTCCAGGAATTTAAGGCTAGTTTGTTACTCACCCTCAAAAGAAAAAGATTTTAAATCTCAAAAAATCAAAACTAAAAACTAAAAACTGAGGATACGGTTATACAAAGCCCTGGTTGCAGCCCCGGCCCCATGTCCCCGAGATATAAAATCTCTCCCCATCCGTTCCTCAAGCTTAAATAAGGGGGGTGGGCTATATCAACACAAGCTGCTGGCTTCAGGTGGGAACGCCCTCACCTCTCCGGTGTAATCCTTCAGGACCCCCTTGTACACGTCTGTGCCGTTAGGTCGGTTGATCACAACACCCGGAGTAGGGTTTCTGAAAGTTAAAAAGACAAAGTTGCAACATAAAAATGTGTCTCCCTTCTAAACTCACCATCATGTGAACAAATGCAACTCTGTTCCTTGAGGCCAAGTCCTGTCACTTAGCTAGGCACCAATGCACCTGGTCTGGACAGCTGGGGATCTCAGGAACCCACCGAACCCACAGAACCCAAGTGTCCCGGGGTGGGAGCTGAGAGGAATGGGGATCTTAAAACCCAGGAGAGGAACCAAAGGGCAGGTGTCCTGCCACCTCCTAAGGAACTAGAGGATCTTGGGGGCAAGACCAGGAACATAAACACTGTTCTCAAGAAACAGCAGGGCATGAAGCAAAACTGAACCCAAGGCCCAGGCACCACCTGGGAGGACCCAGGTGCGATCTCACTACAGGGCAGGTTCCTCTTGGAAGAGCTGGGGAGCCGGGGGATTTCTTGATTTAGAACCACATCCGTCACTCTCGGTTCCGGAGAACTTGGGAGAGTGTGCAAGAGAATTATATGTAACATTAAACACGAGCCAGAAAGGAACACAGTAGGTGGTCCTGCAGTCTAGAACCTTCTACAGGCAGGCGGTTACGGACAGGGTCCCAACTCCAGGGTGCAGCACTGCACAGCAGGAAGGCCCTGCTTCAAGGCTCTCAGAGTACCCCATCCTGCTCATCTCCTTTCCTACCACCCCACCCAAGGGTACCCTAACCCATGACAACCCTGTGGCTTTTCACCAGGGGCCACGCCTGTTCCCAAAGTGACCCACTGCCCTAAGCAGGGCAGTAAGCCTCAGTGCAGCAGTGTGTTTAATTCAGATTCACGGCCGAGTTCAAAGCATCCCCCACTTACTCCTCAGAGTTGGCGATGTCATCATACATCATCACTATGATCTGCTCGTCAGGAATCCCGTTCCGATGGATGATCTGGTAGGCGTGGCATGCGTCTGCCTAGAAGAAATGGTTTCATCAGCTTTTAGATTTCACCGGGGAGGGGGCCCATTTGGGGACACTATCTTACCGAAGACTCGCTGTGATTCAATCATTCCCCTTTTAAAACATTGGTTTTTATTACTTACCTGATAATAAGGCTGTGCTATGAAGCACATGTGTGTAAACACTCAGGCACAGATGTGCATACACATACGCTTGTGTACACGTACACACACACACATGTACACAGACACACACACACTTAACATCTGTAAGTTAACAAGAGCCCTTCAAAGTCCTAAGCAATTTGTTTTCCTATTTCAGAGCACACAAAAGTGTAAAAGCACCAAGTCAGGTCTCAAACAGAACTGCCCCAGAAGGATGAAGCCGTGGGTTCGCAGCTTCTGATTTCTCACTGACAGTCACTGTGCAGACGCAGAAGTGAAGTCCAACCCAGGAGCAAGTTCTGTGACACACTCCTGTGAAGCTCAGCTTTCTGGACCTATGTATAAGCAGGAGGAAGGGTTCAAGACCAGGCTGCAATACACAGCAAGTTTAAAGTCAGCCTGGGTTCCTAAAACTATCTCAAAAAATTAAAATAAAGCATAATTCAGGACTTAGAATGAGAAACATGGAGGCTGGAGAGATGGCTCAGTGGTTAAGAGCACTGACTGCTCTTCCAGAGGTCCTGAGTTCAAATCCCAGCAACCACATGGTGACTCACAACCATCCATAATGAGGTCTGATGCCCTCTTCTGGTGTGTTTGAAGACAGCTACAGTGTGCTTATTTATAATTAATAAATCTTTTTAAAAAAAGAATGAGAAATGTGCTGTTTTGATAATGATGATATTTTATTATTGTATTTCATACATTATGATGTTATTTATTAATAATACTAAAATTGCTGTTATTACTAGAAACTTATTTCATTTTGGTAGAGTGCCTGTCTGGCATGCTAACAGTGGTGTTCAAGCACACGCTCCACCACTGGGTGTGGCGGGCCTTACTTGCATTTATCGCCAGATTTAGGGAGATAAAGGCAGGCACAAAGCTCAAAGTCATCCTTAGCCACATACTGAGTTTGAAACCAGTCTAGGCAACATCTGATCCTATCTATTAAAAAAAAAAAAAAAAAAAAAAAAAAAGACCATTGTAATCATCTGAACCAAAAGAAGGCAATCAAAGAGAACAGAAAGTATCCCTGCTGCAATTCTTGGACCACATATTCCTTGTTTCGGATGGTGCACACCACACTCTGCAGAGCATCAGTTTAGGTCAGGGGGGAACACGTGGCCTAACTTTCTGCTAACAGTGTCATTTCAAGAACACAGAGAGGTGTGTGTGGCCAGCACTGACATCATGTCATATATGTAGCTACTGAAGGGAACCCCAGACAGCACATGAGGTGACTGAGAAAATAATAAAGCGCCCAGCATGCCAGGCTTTTGCCTGTAGATGCCTGTTCAGATGGACCTGTGTTCAGATGGTTCTGTGTCCTGATGGACCTGTGTTCAGATGGTCCTGTGTCCTGATGGTCCTGTGTCCAGATTGTCCTGATATACCTGTGTTCAGATGGTCCTGTATCCAGATGGACCTGTGTTCTGATGGTCCTGTGTTCAGATGGACCTGTGTCCTGATGGTCCTGTGTCCAGATTGTCCTGATATACCTGTGTTCAGATGGTCCTGTATCCAGATGGACCTGTGTTCTGATGGTCCTGTGTCCTGATGGTCCTGTGTCCAGATTGTCCTGATATACCTGTGTTCAGATGGTCCTGTATCCAGATGGACCTGTGTTCTGATGGTCCTGTGTTCAGATGGACCTGTGTCCTGATGTACCTGTGTTCAGATGGACCTATGTTCTGATGTACCTGTGTTCAGATGGTCCTGTGTTCAGATGGTCCTGTGTTCAGATGGTCCTGTGTCCTGATGGTCCTGTGTTCAGATGGACCTGTGTCCAGATGGTCCTGTGTGTTCAGATGGTCCTGTGTGTTCAGATGGTCCTGTGTTCTGATGGACCTGTGTCCAGATGGTCCTGTGTGTTCAGATGGTCCTGTGTTCTGATGGACCTGTGTCCTGATGTACCTCTGTTCTGATGGACCTGTGTTCAGATGGTCCTGTGTTCTGATGGTCCTGTGTTCAGATGGTCCTGTGTTCTGATGTACCTGTGTTCTGATGTACCTGTGTTCTGATGAACCTGTGTTCTGATGGACCTGTGTTCAGATGATCCTGTGTTCTGATGGTCCTGTGTCCAGATGGTCCTGTGTCCTGATGGACCTGTGTTCAGATGGACCTGTGTCCTGATGGACCTGTGTTCTGATGGACCTGTGTCCTGATGGTCCTGTGTTCTGATGGACCTGTGTTCAGATGGTCCTGTGTTCTGATGGACCTGTGTTCAGATGGTCCTGTGTTCAAATGGTCTTGTGTGTTCAGATGGTCCTGTGTCCAGATGGTCCTGTGTTCTGATGGACCTGTGTTCTGATGGACCTGTGTCCAGATGGACCTGTATCCTGATGGACCTGTGTCCTGATGGACCTGCGTTCAGATGGACCTGTGTTCAGATGGTCCTGTGTTCAGATGGTCCTGTGTCCAGATGGTCCTGTGTTCTGATGGACCTGTGTTCTGATGGACCTGTGTCCAGATGGTCCTGTGTTCTGATGGACCTGTGTTCAGATGGTCCTGTGTTCAGATGGACCTGTGTCCAGATGGACCTGTGTCCTGATGGACCTGTGTCCTGATGGACCGGTATGACTGACAAATACTTGTGTTCAGCATCCATCTGCTGCGACTGTATGCAAAGTGTGGGCCCAGCACACAGAAGCTCCAGAGAGGACAGCTACGTGTGCAACCAAGCACAGCCACCTTCAGTCTGCCCTGCTCTGCTCGCTGGGTGCCTGATCTCATCAGTCCTCAGCCCTCAGGTGTCAAAGGTCACTACCCTCATCTCACAGTTGGGGAGAGAACAGCTCAGGGACAGAAGCCAAGCACTCTGACTACAGATCTCGATGGTCCTCATGCAGGGGCAGAGAGAGACCACCGAGTTTGCTGAAACCTAAAGAGAACGCGAAGGGCTAAAAACCTAGACAGAAACTAAACAAAACTGTCATCGGTCAGCACCTAGACAGTCATGTAGGATCCGAGAATCGCACTGTTCGGAAAGTCTATCCAGTATTTCCATAAACTAAGGCAGCTATCATGCCTAACCAATCAATCTTAGGGAACCAGAGTCACATTATGAAGTCTGCCCTTAACCAACTCATCCTGGTGTGGAACACGGCCACATGCGTGTGAACTGTGACAGTGCTTACTTAAGTCCTCGTTTCTGTAAAATAATGAGAACCATCCAATGTCAACTGTGGTACGTGAATAACACCTCCCCAAGTTCCTAACGCCTGGACCCTATGAGAACGCCACCCCCTATACCAATTCAATCCCTAGCATGGTGTAAAAGCTGACTGTGCGGTGCACACCTGTAACCCTAGCAATAGGGAGGTGGTGGTGAGAAGATCAGAGGTTGAAGGTTATCTTCAGCTGGTGAGTTCTGGCCAGCCTGGGCTACATACGATCCTGTCTTTAATGAAGGATCAGAAAGGGTAAGTTATGCAAGAGGCAGGATGCAGACTAGCAGCTGCTCAGAGCTTCTCTAGACCACACGGGGGACACGGGGAGATTGATGGTGGTGTTCTGGTGCTGGCTCCTGGGCAGGTTTGCACAACTTCATAAATTACTAAAATACCCAGAGTGGTGGGTCTGAAATGGGATGGAATAGCACAGAAATAATGTGTTGGTCAAGGTAGAGGCTTTAAGAAGCACAGAAATGGGTGCTGGATGGCTCAGCGGTTAAGAGCCCTGACTGTGCCAGGCGGTGGTGGTGCATGTCTGTAATCCCAGCACTCGGGAGGCAGAGGCAGGCAGATTTCTGAGTTCGAGGCCAGCCTGGTCTACAGAGTGAGTTCCAGGACAGCCAGGGCTATACAGAGAATCCCTGTCTCGAAAAAAAAACCAAATCCAAAAAAAAATAAAAAGCCCTGACTGCTCTTCTGAAGGTCCTGAGTTCAAATACAAGCACCCACATGGTGGCTCACAACCATTTGTACTGAGATCTGATGCCCTCTTCTGGGTTGTCTGAAGACAACTACAGTGTATGTAATCTATAAATAAATAAATCTTGGGGGCTGGAGCAAGTGGGGCCCGAGCAGGTAGGGTCAGAGAGAGAAGAAAAGGTGTCTGTGTACTTACAATACTTACAGTATACTTACAAATAATAAATAAATAGATAAATGAATAATTTTTTTAAAAAGTAAATTAAATTAAAAAAAAAAAAAAGAGGCACAGAGATGATATAGTCTGTGTTGGTGCACATCAGAGCTGCCTCGGGTCCTCAGGGTCACCCGCTAGGCAGACGTGCTCACTCTACAAGGGTTTAAACCCAGGCCTCCTGCCCCGTCCCCCACCTCTACACTCAGTCATTCTCAAGTGAAGCGGGGAGCTCTGTGCGGGGTCCTCAGAAGTACTCAGGCACCTCCACATACATCAGTAACTTCAGAGCGCTCCGCACTGAGTTAATATGAAGTCCAGGGAGCTCAATGAGCTCAGATGACGTAGAAACAGCACAACAGATGTTTTCCCCTCAGAAAGGCCACGGGAGGTGATGCAGGGTTGGGCATGACCTCCTCCACGCAGGCCACAGCCTCTGTCTGCTGTGACCCAGCTGATCACAAATCTGGCACTGGGAGTGGGCCAGGCTCACTGAGGAATCCTGTGACCTGATACTGGCACCTCTCCCCGACAACGTCTCATGTACAGTGGACATCCCCCATCACCACCAGCTGTAAGCATTGTGCGACAGGGAGCTTATCGGGAAGGCCAAAGACAGCTGGTGTGCTGTATTTAGTAACAGGGAAAGGCTTTCCAACAGGGAATGCTTCCCTCACAGGTGCGTGAGCTACTCCCTTCCGGACCTGCATCCTGCACCCCCAACCTCTCTCCACCCAAATGCAGCAGTAGTGGGGAGGCGCTGAGCTGGGGTTCTGCAGTGCCTGGCCCAAGTCCAAAGGAAGAGGCTGAGGTTTAAAGGGAGCTGATGTCATCTGTTCCCCCTAAATAGCAGATCAAGTAGGGAACAGCAACCACACCAGAGGGTCTGAGCAAGACTTAGGACTCTACAGACCGTCCAGCTACCTCCAAACATGTCCACCTTCATCACTGCTGGGCCCAGCATCCCCATCCCAATCCCACCCAGCACTCCCCAGTCCTCTCTGGCATGTTTTCTTCAAAGGACATTTTGTTTCCAAGCCCAAGCAGCTGACCTTTGCACCTTTGAAAATTACTAACTTCAAAGACCCTGGCCTAAGGGAAGACTGTCTAAAGGACAGACTGTCCAGCCCACACTGTCTCCTGCGCCCGCATCCTGCTGTTCGGCCTCCGAAACCCCCTGCAGCCTGGCTCCTGTCCCAACCCACATCCATTTTGCCTTCCTGGACTCCAAATATTTACCACCTAGCCCTTCCTGGAAAAGGTTGCTGACTAGCCTTGAGGCAGACAGCAGTGGTGGTGCCCTGTGTGTGAGAATAGATAGGGAGAGGGTAAGCAGGAGTTCCCAGGGTTGGGATGCCCCACTCCCATTAGTAGATAGGAGCCAACTCGTAGTCCAGCATGGTGGCACACACCTTCAATCCCAGCACTGGGAAGCAGAGGCAGGTGGATCTCTATGAGTTTGAGACCAGCCTGGTCCACGGTGAGTTCCAGGACAGTCAGGGCTATGTAAAGAGACCCTGAATCTATCAAAGTGCACACGCACGTGCACATACACACACACACAAATCTTTTTATTACACAGTCTCACTATGTAACTCCAGCTAGTCTGGAAATCACTATGTAGACTAGGCTAACCTCAAACTCATAATCCACCTGCCTCTGCCTCTCAAGCACTGGGATTAAAGGTGTGCATTACCACAAGGGCCTCTGTCAAATTTCAGTTGCCTGGTTCAGTCAACATGAAGAAACTGAGGCTTTGCAAACTTGCCCTATCACAGCCCAGTGCGAGCGAGCTCATACTCTCCCCGCCGCGCCCATCCCAGTCTCTCTGAACCATGCGACACTCTTGCGTAATCTGCTGGGAGCTTCTCTGAGTCAGACCTAGAAATTCCTTCCCTCTCCAGGAACTGATGTTAACCTAAGCATGTGATGCGGAAGGCCCCCCCACTGACTCCCAGGAAAAGGCTCACACTTGAGAGAGAGAGAGGAAAAGACAGGCAAATAGCCAACACAGATGGCTTCTCTTTCCTCTACAGAACTTCTGTCTGGATGTGACAGCTGTGAAGGGCCCAGAGTGATTCCTGGCATCGGTCTGCTGCCCTCACCTAACTGCATGTCCTCAAGCCTTACATTCTCTTCACTTGCTCTAAAACCTCCTGGCCTCATGAGCCCCATAAAGGTTGAGATAGGACTGAGTCTAGGATGGCCTTGGTAGGGACAGAATAATGTGGTTCCTGCCTTGGGACAGCTGAGGCCTCCGGGAGAGATGGCTTGTTTGTATAATCATGTACATATTTTCGAGGTCCACAGAGGAAGGTCCTCCCTGCTAACATTAATGACTCCATGATAATCAGGCACAGCATGAGTCTAGGAGACAAAGGTGTAGCTAATGTCTCAGCAAAAAACGGTGAATGCTGGGACCTTCAGGACGGCACTTAAGGCTGTGGAAAAGAACTCTAAAAACATGAGTTCCAAAATATATAACTTCTCAACTATGCAAAAATATAAGGATGCAATATGAATTGTATAAAGAGCTTCAAAGATCTAAAGGGGCAGAGGCAACTGCACTATGAACCGGCTTGTCAGGAAGATACAAAGACAGGCAGATACAAGGGCATGCAGAAAGACAGTGGGGCCCAACCAGCTATCTTATCATCTGTGCTTATGTTTGCTGTCTCTTCCTAAGAGTCAAGAGACTAGCGCCACGGAATGTTTAACCGAGGGATGGTCCAGAGGGAATAAATGAATTGATATGAAAATAAAAAACTGGGCTTTTGGTCTGCGCAAGATGAGGTAGCAGAAAGTGGTGGCACTTCTCTCTCTCTCTCTCTCTCTCTCTCTCTCTCTCTCTCTCTCTCTCTCTCTCTCTCTTTTTCCCTCCCTTGCAAAAGCTGAGCTGTCTGGAGATCTCTGGAGAACAAACACAGCTCTTCAAGAAAATCTACCGGCGGCGGTGGTGGTGCACGCCTTTAATCCCAGCACTTGGGAGGCAGAGGCAGGCAGATTTCTGAGGCCAGTCTGGTCTACAGAGTGAGTTCCAGGACAGCTAGGGCTACACAGAGAAACCCTGTCTCGGGGAAGGAAAAAAAAAAAAAGGAAATCCACAAAGAACCAACTCAGCTCTTTTAGAATTTTTTTTTCTGACAGGATTTCTGAAATCCCAAGAATTAGAGAGCTGATGCAGCTCTTTTAGAATGCTGTCTAGCACCTATCCAAAGAAGGCTTTCCGAAGAGCAAGCACAGCTCTTTATGAATGTTTATTTTTCTGGCTTTCTGATTTTGATTGGAAAACCCAAGAATTACTTTCAGAATTTTGTTCTTTTTTTTCTTCCCTTGGCTTTTTCGAGACAGGGGTTCTCTGTATAGCCCTGGCTGTCCTGGAACTCACTCTGTAGACCAGGCTGGCCTCGAACTCAGAAATCCACCTGCCTCTGCCTCCCAAGTGCTGGGATTACAGGCGTGCGCCACCACGCCCGGCTTCAGAATTTTTCTAACAGGATTTTTGACTTGGTCAGAAGACCTATCAGCTATTCAGAGAGCTTTTAGATTTCTTACTAGCAGAGAGAAAGCTGTCTCAAGCAGAAAGCTAGCTGTGTCAACCAGGGATTTTTAGAATACAAGAAAACTCTATCTAAAGCAGAGAAGAACAGGGGGGGGGAGAGGGGTCTGAAAACCTGGCTCAAACAGACTACAGAGCCAAGAACCATGTACAGAGCTATCTAGGGAGCCATCTGGAGCAGAACCCAGGCCGCCAGCTTGGACCCACGATTTGACTGGAGTCGTTTGTTTTTGCCACTCTCAGACACCCAGACCAAGCTGAGGCTGGTCCCTGGCATCGAGCCCGTACCACCATCCTGCTATTCACCACACCCTGGGCTGCAGAACCAACCCTCAATTTACAAATCCCTTCTTTATTATCCCCTGCTCGTGGGTGCATGCTTCAAAAGGAGACTGCTCGAACCCTTTCAAGGTCATTATGTTATCTCCCTAGACTGACTGAGACCCTATCCAGTTAGAAGTGCCACCACCACTAGCACCACCACCACCACCATAGTGAATAAAGCTGCTTTTGGTTTATTTCTGACTTTGGTGGTCCTTTCCTCATTATTTGCATACCTGAAAACCTGGAGCTGTGGTAACGATTTCATGACAACCGGTACTTATCTGGAGATAGGACCTCAAAATTGAAAACGTGGGTTTGACTCAAATGACCTGAGTTTAACTGACCAACGTAGCACTCTCCACACTTGCTATTTGAAACACTGAGGAGATGCCAGGCATGGCATGGTGGTGCATGCACAACACCTTTAGTCCCAGCAGAGGCAGGGGGATCTCTGTGAGTTTGAGGCCAGCCTGATCTAGCAATCCTGAGGAACCTCGTGCCTCTGTAAGTACATCCAGTTAAAACCTGCACAGGCTCAGAGGAGAGTTCTTGAATGATTTAACCTCCAGGTAATGTTTAGCTGATGTATTTTCCTAAGTCGACTGAATAAAAACCAAGGGGCTGATGAGCCAGCATCCTCGCTGCCTGCGGTCTGTGCTTAATTTATCTTTTCACTCAAAGGAAAAGCAATCAGTCATGATAACAGCTCTTCATCAGGCCAAATTTCCTTTCTGGCCAGCACACAGAGGCCATTCGAGATGAATCAGAACTTCACCTAAGCCAACCCTTAATGACACAGAAACCAACACTCACGGTTAGGGTTAGGGTTAGGGTTAGGGTTAGGGTTAGGGTTAGGGTTAGGGTTAGGGTTAGGGTTAGGGTTAGGGTTAGACACAGCCACTGGCTGTTCAGCAAACCCTGGTACCAAGGATAATCTAAACTGACACACCCTGGGACTCACATACATTCTGGATTTCAATGATTTAGCATCAAAAAAGGATATGGGGCCAGCAAGATGGCTCTTCTGGTAAAGATACTTGCTGCCAAGTCTGACAACCTGAGTTTGATCCCTGGGACCCACATGGGATCAATTCTGTCGATTGAGAGAACAGAATCAGCACCTGCAAGTTCGTCCTCTGACCTCTACACAGGTGCCGCAAGAGGCTTGTGCCCACACATATACACACATTCATGCATACATAAATAAATGTAATGAAACTTTTTGTCAAAGGATACAGGCTGTCTCAATGGTAATTTTAAATATTAATATCATGATGAATTGATATTCATTTGGACATCTGGTTTAAATGAGATGTCAAAATTAATTTCCTATATATTTTTCTGTGTTTATATATTTGTGAATAGGTATATGTTTATAATGTAGATAAGTGTGCATGTGAGTTTACATTGTGTATTGGGATATGTATGTGTTCCTATTATTTATCTGTGTGTATTATTGTGTATAGGGGAGTGTGTGTGTGTGTGTGTGTGTGTGTGTGAACATGGAGGCAAAAGAATAATCTGGGGGTTGCTCCTGGGGTGCTGTGGAGGTTTGAATAAGAATGGCCCCCATTAGCCGGGCATGGTGATGCACGCCTTTCAACCCAGCATTAGGGAGACAGAGGCAGGTGGATATCTGAGTTCAAGGCCAGCCTGGTCTACAGAGTGAGTTCCAGGACAGTCAGGGCTACACAGAGAAACCCTATCTCGAAAAACCAAAAAAAAAAAAAAAAAAAAAAAGAAAGAAAAGAAAAAAGAAAAAAAAAAGAATGACCCCCACTATTCTCATATATTTGCAGGCCTGGTCCCCAGTTGGTGACCTACTTGGACGGATCAGGGGGCATGGCTTTCTTGGAGGTATGTCACTAGGGGTGGGCTCTCAGGTTTCAAAAGCCCACACTGGACCCAGCATCTCTCTACCTGCTGCATCTGGACCAAGCTGCCTGACACAATAATGAACTAACCCCCTGACATTATACACAAAAAGTATGCATACGCCCACCCCCAATGAAATGCTTTCTTTTTAAAGAGCTGCTTTGATCCTGTCTCTTCCCAGCAACAGAACAGTGGCCCAGAAAGGTGCTATTCACTTTATTTTGATTTGTATACGTGCATGCCTACATACGTATATGCACATGCATGTGCAGTTTCCCCAGTCAAGAGCGGACATGGGATCCCCTGGAGCTGGAGTGACAGGAAACTATGAGCTACTTGACGTGGAAGCTGAGACTCAAACCCAGGTCCTCCAGAGGAATAGCAATTGCTGTTAGCCACTGACCTACCTCTCCAGCCTGGCCCCAGAGACATGCTCTCACTAGCCTGGAGTTTATCAGGTAGACTAGGCTAGCTGGCCAGTGTGTCCACGAATCCAGCTATTTCCACCTCCTTATAAAGAACTGGGATTCAAGCATGCGACATTATTCCTTGGTGTCTTTCTAGCTGTTGAACTCAGGTCTTCCTGCCGTAGCTGGCATTTAACTGAACAGACTATCTCCCCAGCCCCTCCCACATATTTTAAGCTTTTGCAAATGTGTCTGCTAGAAATTTTTCCATGACTCATACAGCTCTTACTGGACTGGGTGGCTCTCAAGCCAGCTGGCTGGGTCTGGATCCTATCCCGCTCCTCCTTGGGCTGCCTACAACTCTACCGCACTGGGCAAACTGCTGGCCTCCCCAGACCTCCACCCAAATACTGGGGATAAGGAGGGATTAAAAACAGGTCCAGTTCCACACTGCCCAATGGTGAGGAGTAAAGGCTCTGGGGAGAGCCTGCAATAGGATCCTGTGACAATCTATGCACCTAGCATGAAAAATTAACCTTCTAACGAGCTCTGTTCTATAGACCAGACTGGCTTCAAACTCAGAGATCTGCCTGCCTCTGCCTCCAAGTGCTGGGACTAACAGTATGTGCCACCATGTCCCACTAAATCAACTTTTTAAATGACAGTGTTATCATTCCCATGGATGTTAGCCTTTTAAATACAGCGCGCCGTGCAACCATGACCACTTTCTTTTTTTTTTTTTTTTTTTTTTTTTTTTTTTTTTTGGTTTTTTTGAGACAGGGTTTCTCTGTGTAGCCCTGGCTGTCCTGGAACTCACTCTGTAGACCAGGCTGGCCTCGAACTCAGAAATCCGCCTGCCTCTGCCTCCCAAGTGCTGGAATTACAGGCGTGCGCCACCACAGCCCGGCTACCACTTTCTAATTCTAGAACATTCGCACTCCCCGCAACAGGATCTAATTCCATGAGCAGTCAGCTCCCCAGACTCTCTGCCCGGGGCCCTGCTTCCCTGTAGATCTTCCTAATCTGAAGTGCCATTTGGTGGATTTATTATTAACAGTTTGGTCTTTGTGACCGGCTTCTTTTACTCAGCATGTGTTTACACAGTGCCACTTAGTGGATTTATAACTGGTTGGTCTTTGTTGACTGGCTTCTTAGCATGTGCTTACGGTTTGTCCATATTGAAGCACACATAATTACTCCCTCCTTCCCGAGGCCAAATCATGTTCCCATCTACGTGCTGGATAATGTGAGTAAGGCTGACACCAGCCCGGAGATCTTACACAGGCATGGTTTCATTCCTTTTGGGGTCCACACCTTGGGGTAGGATCTTTGGGTTGCAAGACCTGCTGTTTTCCCCAAGGCCACCCCCTCCTCCCAGAAGGAGTCTGTTCTGTCAACCACCATTCTCTCTCACTTCCACAAGCTGATTTGCAGGAAACACCGGGAGGTATGAGGTGATATGGAGCACAGAGGTGTGGTGGGCAGAGGGGTCAGGAGTGCGTTCCCCGGAGCTTCAGCCCCGCTCGCCTCTCACCATATGGCCTCGGTTAAATTACCTCCTCTCTCCAGCCCTCGGTGTCCTGTCTATAACATGAAGGTGTTAGTCCAAGGGCCCTCGGCTAGTAATCTTGAGCCCCCAAGATATGTG
The DNA here is from genome assembly GCA_964023405.1 of Apodemus agrarius. Classification (NCBI taxonomy): domain Eukaryota; kingdom Metazoa; phylum Chordata; class Mammalia; order Rodentia; family Muridae; genus Apodemus; species Apodemus agrarius. The sequence goes on along the minus strand of OZ030011.1, from coordinate 21,411,508 downwards.
GTGATGTCGAAATGCATTTTTGAGTTTTGAGTTGTGACAGGCAGGCAAGTGAAGCCGCAACCACTTCGGATACGGTGCAGACCCAAAATCGGAACCAGTGCCTGGTTCTAAAGACCACCACTGTGGAAAGGTATGGAAATCCCACATTAGACTAAAGCAAAACTGTCTTCCAAAATGGCCACGCCATTCTGTAGGCACAAAGCCAGCGAGTGACATGAACGCTTGGGTTTCTTACCTGGTGTCGGTAGTTAAACCAGCCATTGGAGCCCGCCACAATCACCACCCAGTGCTTGCCACCATCCTCAGGATCGTCCACGCCAAAGGGACCAGCACCAGCACCCAGCACCAGGCTGAGAAGCACAGCTACCTTCCAGATCATTCTGCACCCCAGTGTCCGCTACAGAAGACTGAAGAGAAAAAGCACAGCCAATTTTAAAAGGGAAGAACTTCCGGAGGTAACATCACATCACCTGGTGTCACGAGGACTGGCCGTCTGGAATGTGCTGAGGGTAACAACTAAGATAAAAAAAATCCTCTAGGACCTTTGATCACTGCTGAGGACGGGCAGTCCTGTCCCTATTCCTAAACCTACCTACAAGAGCCAGATGTGCCCAATACCAACCAATACCCAGAATGCACTTAGAACCTTCCAAGTTCCTACCACAATTCAGAATGCAGATGGCATCCCACCAATCCCTGAACTGTTTGTGCAAGAACACACATTCCTAGTTGTTTGTGGAAAAATGTACAAAGCAGACATATAAATAGAACAGTAGTTTTCTCTTGGGTAGTGAATGGAACAGGACAATCTCCTAAACGCCCCTTTTTATTATAATAAATACTTATTATTGTAAAATGTATTTACATTTCTTTTATATTTTTTATTAAAAAGATTTGTTTATTTATTATATGTAAGTACACATCAGACACACCAGAAGAGGGCATCCAATCTCATTACAGATGGTTGTGAGCCACCATGTGGTTGCTGGGATTTGAACTCAGGACCTCCAGAAGAACAGTCAGTGCTCTTAACACTGAGCCATCTCTCCAGCCCCTCTTTTATATTTTTTATTAGCCGGGCGTGGTGACGCACACCTGTAATTCCAGCACTTGGGAGGCAGAGGCAGGCAGATTTCTGAGTTCGAGGTCAGTCTGGTCTACAGAGTGAGTTCCAGGACAGCCAGGACTACACAGAGAAACGCTGTCTCGAAAAACCAAAAAAAAAAAAAAAAAAAAACCAAACCTTATTTATGTATGCGTGCTCTGTCTACAAGTATGCCTGCATGCAGAAGGGCATCAGATCCCATTGCAGATGGTGGTGAGCTGCCATGTGGGTGCTGGGATTTGAACTCAGAATCTCTAGAAGAGCAGCCAGTGCTCTTAACCACTGTGCCATCTCCCTAGCCGTATGTCCATTTTTTAGTTATTCATGGGCGGTGGGGTATGTACTGCCATGCAGAGGCAACTTTAGGAGTTGGTTCTCCCCTTCCACTCTGAACTCAGGCTGACTGGCTTAGCGTCTCTGCCCACTGAGCTATCTCAACAGCTCCAGTGTAGATCACTTTTAAAGTACAGATAGTCAGTACATGAACGAGAGTGTGAACTCAAGTTCCCAAGAAGGCGCACAGGGAGAGGAGGGAGGGAAGGAGAGAGGGAAAGGGGGGAGGGAAGGAGAGAGAAAGGGGGTGGGGAGAGAGAGGAGAGACATGAGTTAAAGATTCTACAAAGCCGGAAGATTGGACTTCAAGATTATGGAGTTAAAATGTTACAGACTAGAACCAAATACCTCAAGATACTCTTACCCCTTTGAAAGCCATTCATTGTTCTTTCCTGTGTCTAATCTGCCATCCTTGTGACTATCTAAACATTACAATGTAGCCTTCAGCAGACTACTAGAGTCCACCAATCCAAAAGCCCGGGATGTCATCAGTCAGCATCTGAACCCTATAGCTGCGATGCGATGCCCTCTTTGCTGTCTGTGGTCCCCTCTCCCACTACAAAGGAAAATCCTTTGATTTATGACGTTTTCTGGTTTTGTTCCCACCCAATGAAAATCACATGCAACCACTTCGGCATAGGTATTTGTGTTCCCTAAGCCATGGTCATTCATATGTGGCTCCAGAATAAACTCATATTCCCCCTGAAGTGAGAGCCGTGTTTCTGGGTCACCAGTAGAGACGACAATTTAAGCCTCAGTGTGAGCCACCTGGATAAGCTCTAATCAAGCTTTTAATTCCTTGTCTGGCCCTTAACAAGCACGTGTGTCCGTGTACCAGGTGGAGCAAACACTTGCACGTGTGTTCAAAAGGGGACGGTTGAGAGTAGGTACTGCTCTTACAGAGGACCTGAGCCCAGGTCCCAGCATCCATGTTGGGTGGCTCACAACCGCCCTTAATTCCATCCAGCTGAGGGGGGGAGGGTGTCCCAGCTCCACAGGCACCTACACTCATGTGCGAGCGCACACACACACACACACACACACCCCTAACGATAAAAATAAATCTCACCAAGCGGTGGTGGTGCACACCCTTAAACCCAGCATCTGGGAAGCAGAGGCAGGCTGGTCTCTATGAGTTCAAGGCCAGCCCAGTCTATGGATCGAGTTCCAGGTCAGCCAAGGCTACACAGAGAAACCCTGTCTCAAGAACCCAAAATAAATAAATAAATAAATAAATAAACAAACAAATAAATATCTCATCTTTAAAAAAAAGAGAGAGAGAGAGAGAGAGAGAGGCCGGGCAGTAGTGGCAGCTTAACCTCAGCATTCGGGAGGCAGAGGCAGGAGGATTTCTGAGTTTGAGGCCAGCCTGGTCTACAGAGTAAGTTCCAGGACAGTCAAGGCTATACAGAGAAACCCTGTCTCATAAAAACCAAAAAATTAAAAATTAAAAAAAAAAAAAAAAAAAGCCGGGCGGTGGTGGTGCACGTCTGTAATCCCAGCACTCGGGAGGCAGAGGCAGGCAGATTTCTGAGTTCAAGGCCAGTCTGGTCTACAGAGTGAGTTCCAGGACAGCCAGGGCTACACAGAGAAACCCTGTCTCGAAAAAAAACAAAACAAAAACAAAACAAAAAAAATCAAAAAAAAAAAAAAAAAAAAAAAGAGGGGCTGGAGAGATGGCTCAGTGGTTAAGTGCACTGACTGTTTTTCTATGGTTCCCACTACCACTGAGGTAGTAGAGGTCCTGAGTTCAATTCCCAGCAACCACATGGTGACTCACAACCATCGATCTGATGCCCTTCTTCTGGTATATCTGAGGAGAGCAACAGTGTACTCACATACATAAAATAAAGAGAGAGAGAGAGAGAGAGAGAGAGAGAGAGAGAGAGAGAGAGAGAGAGAGAGAGAGAAGAAGGAAGGGAGGAAGGGCAGAGGAAAATATGAAGTGACAGATACACTGTTTCTGGAGACTTCTTGTCCTTGTCCCTGTGTCTTCTGGACTTCTAGCCTATTAGTTTCTGCCCCATAGTTCCACATCTCAAGACTTTATGCTTAAGGAAGTTTCCGACCTATACTGTACTTTAATGTCAAAACTTGTTTTGTTTTGCTTTGTGACAAACGTCTTGATGTGTTTCCCAGGCTTGTCTCCAACACCTGGCAAGCCATCTTCCCACCTCGGCTTCCAGAGTACCAGAGACTGCAGGCATGTGCCAGCAAACCTGCTAATGCCAAACCTTGAAAACCCTTTTGTACCACACAAGGTAGTGATAGGGCCATATGCTAGCAGCCATACGTTGTGACATTAGCCTCTCTCCCTGTGTCCTGACTCTGGTGTTCTGAAATGACTCAGCCAGGCCTGTGACCCTGTGATAAGAGGTGCAGAGGACTCAGCAGGAAGGAGCCTGTAGGGCTGGTTCTGCCTGGCTTCTGCTCTCATGAAAACAAGCAGCAGCCGGGGCACCCCAACCTCGGGCCTAACCCTCCAATGAGAGAGAGCCGGGAAAGAAGCCAGGCCACCTAAGCTGGTGTCTCCACTGAGGCAACATCATGCATCTGCTCACACGAGGATGTCTTTAGGTACAGACTGCATCTCTAAAGCAGTCCTGGGTACACAGACACTGCCAGCCTCAGACTACACTTGGGTGCAGAGGTGTCAGCATAAGCCCCGTGGGCTCCCATCCTCCCCCGCCCTAAGCCCAGCATCCTGGCACTTGGGACTGAGATGTTTGGCCACTGCAAATGTCTCAAACTCAAGAATTAAATCCTGCCGGGCGGTGGTGGCGCACGCCTGTAATCCCAGCACTTGGGAGGCAGAGGCAGGAGGATTTCTGGGTTCGAGGCCAGCCTGGTCTACAGAGTGAGTTCCAGGACAGCCAGGGCTACACAGAGAAACCCTATCTCCAAAAACCAAAAAAGAAAAAAAAAAAAGAATTAAATCCTTAGTCAGCACAAAGTAAACTTCCTTTTTCTTCTTCCTCTTCCTCCTCCTCCTTCCTCTTCTCCCTCCTCTTCCTCCTCTTCTTCCTCCTCTTCTTCCTCTCCCCACCCCGACCCTGCCTCATACTTTAGTATCCTGAGTGCTGAGATGATGTTACTTATCACCATACCCCGCTTGAGTTCCTATTTCTTTTGTTTTACTGCAATGGTCATACAGGAGTAAATGCTCCCAGATCTGCTGTCGGTCACTGGGATGTGGGGGGCGGTATGATATATAACAGATGAGGTTCGTGAGCTGCTGAGGTGGTTTCCATGCCAGGACCTGCTGCCCTGTTAATATGCACCCAGAAGGCTCCTCCACAGTCCCGAAGGCCTGATTAGGGACCCGTGAAGAATATTCAGACAGAGGGCAAGCTAGAGCAGAAACAAATGTCCCAGAGCTCTGCACAGCCCTCCCAGAAGGTGCACACGTCTACCAGCAGGGTTCTTCGCTCCATACCCATTCAGCTGCCTGAAAGAATTCTCCAAGATCTGGTCAGCAATGTTTTTCTATAAAGGCCAAACAGTCAATATTTTTTACTTAGCAGGCCAGGTCATCTCTAACATAGTCATTCGACCCTGCCAAATGTATCACAAAAGCAGCCATAGACAATATAGAAATAAATGAATATGGCTGTTAGAGAAAAACTTTATCTATTAAAAACAAACAAACAAGCGCATGCCTGTAACCCCAGCACTCGGGAGGCAGAGGCAGGTGGATTTCTGAGTTTGAGGCCAGCCTGGTCTACAGAGTGAGTTTCAGGACAGCCAGGACTACACAGAGAAACCCTGGCTCGGAAAAAAAAAAAAAAAAAAAAAACAAACAAACAACAGCAGGTAGCAAGTTTTGACCTGTGGGCCAGATGACTGACTTTGCCCTTAGGAAACAGAATGAGCTCCGGGTCCCAAGGGCAGCCTGGATAGCTGTAATAATCTCCCATTAACAACAAACTGGTTCCTGGTTTATACATCAGTCTCTGCAGAGTTTGGATGAGTGACATCCGAATGACTCATCCCTTAGGTGGCATTGATATGTCATTCGTCTCTCATATTTAGGGGAGAAAGAAAGAAATTAAAAATATGTCCAAAGTCTCCAGATCCACAGATTTTTACCAAGCTTGGATCAAAAAACACTTCAGGGGTTGGGGAGGCAGCTCCTGGTCAGTCTCTTGCCACACGTGCATAAGGACCTGCGTTTGAATCAGCAGAACCCATGTCATAGTGAGGTGTGGTGGTGCTGCCCCGTAATCCCTGCACTCCTACGGTGAGAGGGGAGAAACCGGAAAATCAGCAGAAGCTCATGGGTACATAGCAGGGCCTATTCAGCAGTGAACCACAAAGAGACTCTGTCATCATCAAATTGGAAGGATAAACATCAGAAGCTGCCTCGTGATCTCCACAGGCACCTGCATCCACATGAACATGTGTGCACACATGCATGCACATGGGGGTTGCATCTATGCTGAATGTGTAATAGCCTTCCCCCCACACCCCTTGGCACTACTTCCGGAGCACAACAAGATGACAAGGAACTCAGCACCTGTAAAAGTTCTAGGTATTCAAGTCATCCAACGAGGGGTTAAAAATTACAGGAGGGTCAGCCTAGGCTCTATGCACATGAGGCCATTTCCCTTAAAGGACTTGGGCATCCTATCTGGTATCCAAGGGAAACCTCGGAAGCAGTCCCAAGGATACCCAGATGACTGTTGTGGAAACAATGTCCAACCTGACCGTGAGCAGCAAAACAGACACAGCCAGTCCAGCCACCTCAGTTATCCGCTGCCTCGATTAGCCGGCACTGCAGCAGCCATACAAACCCCGCCCTTGGCTGTGCTCACAGCATCTGGTTTACCGCCCCTTCCTCTCATACACGAGTCACGGTACTGCTAGGCAGGAGTAGAAGACAGATCTGCCATGATCCTTTTACTCACTCATCCTCACAGCTGACGAGTTCACCGACAACCCCTGTGAACGCACATGGCTCCTTTCAGACAGGAAGGAAACCAAGATTGGGAGAAGGGGAGAAACTTGCAGATCAGTGACACGAATCTGGCGGAGCGGGCTGTGCCTGTCACACTCCATCCCCTATACCACTCCCGGGGAATCCTGGTGGTCCCATGACCAGACACTGACAACAATTCCAGCCTGGGGTCCAAACACAGAGTAGATCTTCAGTCCTTTCCCCCAGGACACCTATGACCTTGCACTAGTGGGAGTTCTTCTGTACCCCATCATGGAGACCTTTAACCACACTCCCTAAGTCACATGACAAACCTCATGAACTTTCCCAATTGCCAAAAAGTTTGTCCTAACCTTTGCCATTGTCCCCTTGACACTGTTCATCTACAGGGCTGGGCCGGAAGGTCAAGGGAAGAACTTCACTCGACATCAAGAAAAAAAAATGATCATCAAATGGGCTTAATTCAACCAGGGTCACTGGGACAAAGGGAACATTCTAAACTATCACGAACATATAAGGGAAAGAGGCAAGGTCATGGGGCCATCTAAGTCATACGGCCAGTCCAGTTCAAAGCCAGGTATGACACCTCCATCCCCACAGGTGTGACCTCTCATGTCGGCTACCACTGGGTCAGGTGCAGCAAGCCAAAGCCAGACCAAGAAGCTAGTTAATGAGATGACAACATCGTTGAAGAACTTTCCAAAGAGGCAAGTCTTCATCATACCCTGTGCTCTGGAGGTTAAAGTCACGGCATCCTGAAAAGGGCTGACAACGTGTCAGAGAAACAAAGAGGTGGCATGGACTGTCCCCTTGTCTTGTTGCTCTGTTGACACAGGGTCTCATTATATAGCAAAGACTGACCAGGAACTCACAATCCACATGCTCCAACTTCAAAACTACTAGGATTCTAGGTGTGCAGAACTACTTCTGGCCCGCTAGAGCTCTTTCCTTAATCGAGGTTTTCTTTTGCTGTGTTAGCTTTCTGTTTTGTTTTATTGTGATGTATTCTGTTGTATTTTTGAGACAGTCTCAGGTAGCCCAGGTTGGCCTCAAACTACGTAGCTAAAAATGACTTAGAAATCCAGTTCCTTAGCCAGCACTCCAGAGCAGAGGCAAGAGGCAGATGGACCTCTGAGTTTGAGGCCAGCTTGGTCTACAAGGGTGATCAAGGACAGTCAAGGCTACACAGAGAAGCCCTATCTTGAATCCCCCTCCCCACTGCACCCCTTCCTCGGGTGCATGCAAAAGAAATTCCAGAACCTCCTGCCTCCACCTCCGAAGTGCTGGAGTTACGGTGTGCCACATGATTTGGGGTGCTAGGGATTAAACCGAGGGTCTCACAAGCGCTAGGCAATGCTCCATTGTCTGAGCTTCATCCGCAGCCTTAATCTGTCTCTAAAACAGGCCCCTCTGCAATACAGTGGCCACCGCTCCCTTTCTAGCAGGACTACAGTATGACGTTCTCAGTCTCCTGTCTTTTGGCTTTCCTGTTGAAGACTAAGGTAACTAGATCCTATCTCAAATGATACCGTCTTACCGGACGGGCTTATCACTTCCCTCAACCAGGAGACCAGGAGACTGGCGATGAGCCAGATCTAGACTACAGACTGCGTAACCCCTCTAGGGCCACCTCATTACGGTTCCATCAAAATTACTGTCTACCTATTTCCTGTGGATAAGAGATATGCAAATAACTCGGGTAGACATGCAAATGATTCTAACGAAGGGTGCTGGTGTCTTAGGGTTTTCCTGCAGTGAACAGACAGCAATGCCTATTAGGAGAACCTTTACTTGCGGCTGGCTTACAGGTTCAGTCCATTAGCATCAAGGTGGGAGCATGGTATCGGCCAGGCTGGCGCGGTGCAAGAGGAGATGATAGTTCTACATCTTCATCTGAAGGCTGCTAGAACACTGGCTTCCAGACAGCTAGCCCAAGGGTATTAAAGCCCTCGCCCACAGTGACACACCTACTCCAGCAAGACTACACTTCCTAATGGCACTCCCTGGCACAAACATATACAAACCATCACAGCTGGCTACCCAGACTTTCCTTTGCCCCCAATCCAACCCCACCCACATTTCACACTCCAATATTTCCAGTCTACAGACTTGAACGTACGGTACTTTGGAGTACCCTTTGAACTAGCGGTAATACCAACAAGTTTTAGCAATAAGTTAAGCAAAACTCTTAACACATGCTCCTTTTTAAGATGTATACAGTGGCCAGGCAGTGGTGGCGCACACCTGTAATCCCAGCATTTGGGAGGCAGAGGCAGGCGGATTTCTGAGTTCAAGGTCAGCCTGGTCTACAGAGTGAGTTCCAGGACAGCCAGGGCTACACAGAGAAACCCTGTCTCAGAAAAACAAAACAAAACAAAAAGATGTATACAGTGATAACTTCACCTTTTAAAAAAACAGTATCTTACCATCACAGAAACGACAAGCATCTAACATATTCCTAAGCAAACAAAATCAAAGCTGTTGGTAGGTCTCAAGTGTCTAATGACACAATGTCTAGTAGAAGGTTGACAGCTTCTCAATACTTGTATTTTTTTATGCCTATTTCAAATGTCAATTATTTTAAACCAAGGTTATTATTTTTTGAAACTTGGTTCCATTACAGCCTGTGGTCTTTTTCCAAAAATGACTATCTATATTAATTCTGAAGTTAGGCTTTTTTTTTTTTTTTTAAATAAAACCCTGACTGGCCTGAACTCAAAAATATCCACCTGCCTCTTTCTGAGCACTGAAACTAAAGGTGTGTGCTATCACCCAGCCTTGAAGTTAGGCTCTTGTTGGATTTTGATTTTGTTTGATTTTAGGCCTGTCAACATAGCCGTAGCTGTAGCTGTCCTGGAACTCACAATGTAGACCAGGCTGGCCTCAAAATCAGAGGTTGGCCTGCCTGCCTCCAGCATGCTGGGATTAAAGGCATGTGTCACCAGGCTGGTACTGAAGTTACTGTATTTTTACTTTAAACTTCAAGAAATTTAAGGCCTGTGTGGTGGTGGACACCTTTAGTCCTAGCACTCTGGAGGCAAGCAGACCAATCTACGAGTTCAAGACCAGCCCAGTCTACATAGCAAGTTCCAGGTCAGAGCTACGTAGTGAAGAGCCAGGTGGTAGTGATTCACGCCTTTAGTCCCAGCACTTGAAAGGCAGAGGCAGGGGAAATCTCTGTGAGTTTGAGGCCAGCCTGATCTACAGAGTGTGTTCCTGGACAGGCAGGGTTTATACAGGGAAACCCTGTCTTAAAAATACAAGAAGATGTAAAGTAAACATAACTACTCTATCCCATTCACCCTCATGATTACCTAAACTATCAGCTGTTAATATCTTGTAACAATATTAGATCTTCATCCTCCATTAACACCCACAGAACATTACAGATGGAGTCTCTGCCTGGCAGTCCCAGTCTTAGCCACCCACGATACATTATTCTAAATTAGCATTTCTTTCCAATTAATTTATTATACTCTTAAATAGATCTATAGACATCCAATAGACACTGTCTTCCTCTCAGAGTGGTAGGCTGTTTCTCGTTTTTTAACCACTATAAGCAATGTCAAAAAAAACTGCAACAAGCCTCTCTTTATACACAAATATCCATGGTAATCCCAAGAACTGCATGGTGGGAGAGGGTGTTTAGTTTTTTGAGACAGGCTCTCTCTACCTAGCCCCGACTGTTCTGAAAAATCTATGTAGACCAAGCTGGCCTTGAACTCACAGACTCTCAGTCTCTCCAGTGCTAGGACACTGGGTCTTTTAATTCACCTTTTGCAAGTGGCTACTTTGTTCTAAGGCAGTGGCTCTCAGCCTTCCTAATACTACCGCACTTTGGTACAGTCCCGCATGTTGTGATGATCCCAGGCCATAAAATTATTTCCTTGCTACTTTATAACTGTAATCTTACTATTGTTATGAATTGTAATGTAAAAATCTAATATGTAGGATATCTGATATGCAACCCCCAAAGGGATTGACACCCACAGGTTGAGAACCACTGGTCTAAGGCAAGTAGTAATGCCATTCTCTTCTATCTTTTTATCTGATAGCACCAACCTTTACACTCCCAAATCTGAAGGAAACATAAGTTTCTGACTGGTTTGTTTTTTTGTTTTTTTTGTTTTTTTTGTTTTTTTTGTTTTTGAGGGGGGATGTTAAAAAAATCAGTGTGCCTCATCACATGTCCATTTAATCACTCAGCTTTCAACATCCTCAGTGCTCGTGACAGCTTCATCATAAACTGAGATTCGAACTTTGGTCCACTAAGCAACTTTCTGCGGTTTAAAAAATAATACTGGAGGGCCATGGAGATGATCCAGGAACTAGCCTAGAAAAAGTCTGATGAGCCGATTCCCAGAAGCCAAGTGAAATGAACTGAATCAGCATCTGCGATCTCAGCACATCCACCCAAAGACAGAAGGAAACGGGAAATCAGTCAACTACTTCGGAACCGGCTAGCCTGGAGCCAGCTGTCCTCCCATCTCCACACATGGGCCATGCATGGAACTCAAGCAATAGGGTGTACACACACACACACACACACACACACACACACACACTTGCACACAGGCACACGCACAAATAGTAAAACAATTCAGAAAAAAATCATAACGCTGGAGCCAAGCATTTTTGGCACAATCTAAACTCTCAGCAGAGTTTCCTCTCAGCGGAGGAAGGAGAATCACTGCAAATTCAAGGTCAGTCTGGGCTACAGAGTAAAAACCTACCTCACAGAAAATAACGATGGGGCCTGGTGTGGTGCACACCTTTAATCCCAGTACTCAGGAGGCAGAGGCAAGCCTAGCTCTGTGAATTGAGTCAAGCCTGGTCTATATAGTGAGTTCCAGGACAACCAGGATTATGTAGAGACCCTGTCTCAAAAAACTAAGTATAACAATAACAACAACAACAATAACAATCACAGGAACAACAATGGGCATTTCTCCAAAAGAGTCACAGGAAAATTCCAGAAGCAGGGTTTTCACTTCAACCCTGTGAAATGTGACACCGGTGTTGTGTTTTGTTTGGTTTGGGTTTTCTGGGTTAACAGCATCCTCCGTCACATACACAATGGCGTGTGGGCCCAGAGGAGCAAGAGCCAGAATGTCCCATCACCACTATGCCTACAGCTGCCACCTCATGCTGGGGACAACAAGCCATCGTGCTGCCAGCCTCATAATTATGCAGAGGACACGACCCTGCACTGGTTTGTCAGTGGCTCCAGAGAGTCCTCCCAGTTACTATAAATAGAAAGCACTCTGCAGGCCGCAGCCTCGCTCTTTGCGTGCACACTGTACGGTCTCTGATCGCACCTAGCAGCTCCACAGTGAGTGCCCTGCACCATCCAGGCTCCTGTGAAAGCCCCCCCCCCAGCATACATGCAGCAACATCGACTACTGACACACATGTCCAAGAAGGCATCCCCATCAATACACAGCGTCCTGGGCACGGTGGAGTCTACTTCCTTAACTGGTCTGGAATCTTCTCTTTCTGCCTAGCACTGCTGTAACTTCCCTGGGGGATTACTGGGGTGCCCTTCTGGTCTTCAGTGTGGCCTCCACTGACACTTTCCTACAAACCCTGCAAGGTAAAGAGAAATCTACACTAAAGACAGCTCACTGGGTATTCAGGACAACATCTAAATTCCCCACACCACTAAAGGGCATTTGAGATACACGCGACGATCCTCCTGCATCAATTCACGCCACACGTGTAATCCCTTACTCCAAATGGGCTCCACAACTCCGGAGTCACCTTACTGTTCTCCAGGTAATGCACACCCCTCCTCCGGCCCCGACAGCCACTGCCCCATCTCCATCGCTCCAACCTCACCCCTCTCCCCTCCCCACCAAGTCCTGGTTCCTTCCAAATGAGGATTGGGTGTTGTCTCTGTACACAAAGGACTATCTCTATCCCCAACAAAATAAATTCGTCTCAAAAAGCTTAGCAAAGAACACAGGATGGCAGGCGGTGGTGGCACACGCCTTTAAATCCCAGCACTTGGGAGGCAGAGGGGGGCAGATTTCTGAGTTCAAGACCAGCCTGGTCTACAGAGTGAGTTCCAGGACAGCCAGGGCTACACAGAGAAACCCTGTCTCGAAAAACAAAACAAAACAAAACAAAACAAAACAAAACAAAACAAAACAAAATGTCTGTAGCTAAGAACACAGGATGGTGGCCCAATCTTGTAATTCCAGCCTTCAGAAAGCTGAGGCAGGAGGGTCACTGAATTCAAAACCAACCTGGGCTACATGGTGAGTTTGAGGAGGCTGTCTCAAAGCAAGCAAAAGCTTACCTTACTACAGTCCAATAAATAATTTGGTTTGCTGACCTAGAGTAGAGACTATTCCACAGGGCATACAGCTACAGACCACAGGGCAAGTCTCCAATACTGACCACTCAGTTTCATCTATAAAATGGAGCACGTGACACGCATTCCTTCTTCCAGCCCTTAGTGTCTACAGTACTTAACACAAAATAATCCTAACCCTAAGGGGACAGGGACCACAAAGGCTAGCTTTCACTTTCAAGAAGGATGTAAGCCTCCCTGAAACCCACTAGTTCATCTCAGGAATATTTGGGGTATTCCTGTCGGGGTATTTTTGTTCAGATCGGGAATCGCCCCTCGCTACGGGTGCAATGTTCCAAGTTAAAAACATCAACAACCAAGCCTGGGACTCTGCCAGGAGCTGCCTGGCTGTGAAACCTCAGTGAACCGACTCCGACTCCCTCCTGCCTCAGTTTCGCCCTCCAGGGCAATCCGCCGTTCCAGCAAAACACACTCGCGACACAAACAAGTCTCCGGCTGGGCGCTTTCAGAAGGGAAATATTACCCAGAAAAGGTCGAGAGATGGAAAGCCTAGCCAAAAACCGGTAAATCACCTCTCATGGGGCGCGAGTCCTCCCGGGGGTCCCCGATTACCTGCGCGGTGACTGCGGAACCGTGGGAATTCCAGGCGTCGCGCAGCCTCAGAGCAGCCACCTCTAGAGTCAGCCCGGCTGTGATTGAGCTGCTGCAACACCGATCCTTGAGCCCAGGCTACCTGCGCAGCCTAATTGGTGCGGCCTCAGAGTGTGGCGTATAAGGACACCAATAGAAGCTGAGACTGAGGCCGGCGAGCCAGAAAGACTACGAATCCCAGCGTGTGTGGGCGGGGCTTCAGGGTCCTGTAGGCGGAGCTCTAGGGTCCTGTGTCAGAGGTTGAGGCGACTTATCAATGAGCCTGGCTTGAGCACATTGGTGCCTGGGGGACTCTAGGGACAGTGAGTGAGAAGTCGTGCAAACTAACTGGTCTCCAGACTTGTCAGCACACTGGACTGACTGATGCTATCCCGTAGTCCACCCACAACAAAGGACTGTTGTATTTTGTTAGCCTGCCTTGGCCTATGATCACAACACCCACTCCAACCCCAACCTCCAGAGATGAATGGCCACCCCAACTTTACAGACAGGACATCTGACAAAATCAAGGAGCTTAATTTTTTTTCCAGGCTCCCCTTTTCCAGGTTCCTTAGCAGTAGGGTTCCTGAATCCTAATCTCCTAATCTCCTGTCTAAGTATTGGGTGTCACAATGACCTGGATTGGAAATATAATACTCTATATGCAACTGCCCAAAGCTGGTGCTCAGTGAATTGAACTGGATGGAGATGTTGTGACAGAGTTCATGATTATACCAAGACCCAAAACAGGACCAACTTCCGGGGCTTTTACTTTACTTTAGTATTTCTCTCTCTCTCTCTCTCTCTCTCTCTCTCTCTCTCTCTCTCTCTCTCCCTCCCTCCCTCCCTCCCCCCCCCCGTGTGTGTGTGTGTGTGTGTGTGTGTACACTCATGTACCTGAGAGTGCTTGTACATATATATGTATGCATATGAATGTAGAGGCCCAGGGCTGGAGAGATGGCTCAGCAGTTAAGAGCTCTTCTGAAGCCGGGCGTGGTGGCGCATGCCTTTAATCCCAGCACTTGGGAGGCAGAGGCAGGCGGATTTCTGAGTTCGAGGCCAGCCTGGTCTACAGAGTGAGTTCCAGGACAGCCAGAGCTACACAGAGAAACCCTGTCTCGGGGGGGGGGGGGGAAGAGCTCTTCTGAAGGTCCTGAGTTCGACCCCCAGCAATCTCATGGTAGTTCACAACTCATCCGTAATGAGATATGACGCCCTCTTCTGGTGTGTCTGAAGACAGCTACAGTGTACTTACATATAATAATAAATCAATCTTTGGGCAAGCGGGGCTGGAGCAAGCAGAGGTCCTGAGTTCAATTCCCAGCAACCACATGAGGGCTCACAACCATCTGTTCAGCAACCTCAGGAGCTATCCCCCTTGGTCTTGTCTCTGTGTGCTTTGGTTTGTTTGTTTGTTTGTTTGTTTGTTTGTTTGTTTTAAACAGGGTCTCTATGTACCCCTGGCTGTCCTGAAACACAATATATAGACCAGCCAGTCCTTGAACTCAGAGAGATCCTCGTGCCTCTCCCTCTGTAGTACTGGGATTAAAGACAAGCTTTACCATGCCCAGCCCCACCGGCCCACTGTGTTTTGTAAAACAGGGTATCTCATTTAGCCTGGGCCTTACTGATCACGCTAGACTGCTGGCCAGTGAATCCGGGAGACCAGCTGTGTCTTTCTCCCTAATGGTCACACTAGTTTGTCACTATTTCCCCCCATCCCTGAATCATCCCCCCACCCCACCCAAGTCTTAGGCCTGGCAACCCACAGCAGGCCCGCTCCCTATCTCGGTTAATAAGATCACAGCCACATCTGCCAGAGTAGTATTATCTCTGGCCGTTTTTGCAGACAAGGAGAGTTGAATAGTTGTGAGAGACTGTAAGGGCAGCAAAATAAAGATAACAATAGATACTCGGAAGGAAACACTTGCCAGTCTTGACCTTAGCATACGGCCACACGGCCTAGGATCACGGCTTGGAGGTGACCTTGGGCTTCAAGTCAAGACCCTATGAGGAAACATGCCGGTTAGGTCTTCCACCACAAGTATTCGAAGCACATCCATCGGCTCACTGAACATATTTACCAGGCCCCTTTAAGTGCCACACGTAGCCAGGTATTGAGATAAATACTATTTTATTTCTTCCCCTCGGGCATTCACTGTCCAGTTGAAGATAAAGAAGTGTGTCCTTAACCACTCCCTATTTCACCCAGAATAAATGGTGAGCTTTGACAGTCAGGCCTTAATAATGAAAGGTAAATTGTGGCCTGTGGCTTGATATGTTCAAAGGGCCCGGGACAGCCCCTTTGCCCTCCGTCAGCAATAGTTGAGTTGAGTGGACCAGAAGAGAACGCACTGTAAGTGGATACCCAATAGGAGAAGCGGCTGGGGGTTGCCAAGGTGATGGCCAGGGGGAGCCCAGCAGACCTGTAAGGTGATGTCAGAGAGATCTGACCCCAGGCCTGGGAACACAGGTGAGCTCAGCTTTCAAGTTATCGGGATTCAGATTTCAACCCCATACCCTCGACAAGCTTCGAGTCCTGAGCTAGCTCTTCTCAGATTTCCTCACACTTGACAGCAGCTAAGTGTCCCACAGATATAAGGTTCAGTGATCCCTTGGGCAGTGGGTGTAACTTCTTTTCTTTTCTTTTCTTTTCTTTTCTTTTCTTTTCTTTTCTTTTCTTTTCTTTTCTTTTCTGAGACAGGGTCTCTCCGAGTAGGCCTGGATGCTCTGGAACTTTCTCTTTAGACTAGGCTGGCCTTGAACTCAGAGATCCCACATCCTCTACCTCCAGAGTGCTGGGTAGAATTAAAGGAGTGCATCACCTCTGCCCACCCATAACTTGAAAATTCTAATGAGAAAAACAAGGTACCTTGGTATGGTTGATTACACCTGTAAATCCCTAGGCCTGGGAGACTGAGGCAGGGGGATTGCCTTAGCCCAGCCTGGGCTACATAATGAAACCCTGTCTCAAAAAATAAAGAGCCGGGGGATGGTGGCGCACGCCTTTAATCCCAGCACTTGGGAGGCATAGGCAGCAGGCGAATTTCTGAGTTTGAGGCCAGCCTGATCAACAGAGTGAGTTCCAGGACAGCCAGGGCTACACCGAGAAACCCTGTCTCGAAAAACCAAAAAGGAAAGAAAGAAAGAAAGAAAGGAAGGAAGGAAGGAAGGAAGGAAGGAAGGAAGGAAGGAAGAGGGGAGAGAAGGGGAAAAAAGGAAAAGGAGGGAAAGGAGGAAAAGGAATCGGAGACCTTAGCAACTGTCTTCTCTCTAGTGCCTGCTCATGACAAGGCAGCCATGATGTTGTGTTGAGCCAATGGAAAACACCACTGGCTCAAGCAAGTACTAACACAGTCCCCAGAAGCTCCCTGGCACCAGGCTCCCTGCAAACACATAAGGACCATCCCAGCAGAATTCCTGCTGGAAAAGTCCTGCTTATGGCTCCAGCTACCATCTCAGGGTTAGAGGATAATGAGAATGTGAAGAGGTGATGTCGGAGGGTGGCAGCCTCGCAAAGAGCCAGCACCGAGGGCCGTTTCAGAATAAGTGGTTTGGTTTGGTTTGGTTTTGGTTTTTTGAGACAGGGTTTCTCTGTGTAGTCCTGGCTGTCCTGGAACTCACTTTGTAGACCAGGCTGGCCTCGAACTCAGAAATCTGCCTGCCTTTGCCTCCCAAGTGCTGTGATTAAAGGCGTGTGCCACCACCGGCCCGGCCTCAGAATAAGTTTTTTGAAAGACAATCAAAGAGTAGGCTATTGAGTAAGAGATTGAGATTATACAAACCCAGAAGCAAGCAGATCTCTAAAAAGTTCAAGGCCAGCCTACTACTACACAGAGAATTCCACAACAGTCCAGAGTACATAAAAAGACCCTGTCTCAAAAAAACAAATAACAAGGGGGCTGGAGAGATGACTCAACAGTTAAGAGCACTGACTGCTCTTCCAGAGGTCCTGAGTTCAATTCCCAGCAACCACATGGTGGCTCACAACCATCTGTAATGGGATCTGATGCCCTCTTCTGGTGTGTCTGAAGACAACTTCAGTGTACTCACATAAATAAATAAATAAATCAGAAGCCAGGCGGTGGTGGCGCACGCCTATAATCCCAACACTTGGGAGGCAGAGGCAGGTAGATTTCTGAGTTCGAGACCATTCTGGTCTACAGAGTGAGTTCCAGGACAGCCAGGGCTACATAGAGAAACCCTGTCTCAAAAAACCAAATAAATAAATAAATCAGAAAAAAATTTTAAAAAGAATATTTAAATAACAACAAAAAGATACAGCAGCAAGAGCTGGTCAAAGTATGAAAGCTATAGATTGAGATCAGTTTCTCTACCTCAGCACCACAGACATTTGGGGCATGCGATTCTTTGTTTTAGGGAAAGCTGTCCTGTGCTCTAGAGGATGCTTTGCCTGGGCTCTAATCACCTGGTGCAGTAGCACTCCTCCTGCAAGTTATAACAAACCAACGGAAAAAAATGTCTACATATGCTACCAAAAACTGTCTGGGAGAGGAACACCCCACCACCACCACCACCACCACCACCACCACCACCACCACCACCACAACCACCCTGTTTAGACCCACCAATTCAGAGAGAGAACTGACTACATGCTTTTGTGCGTGCAGTTAGCCGTGCATTCTGTCTGACCTGGCTCTAGAAGCTGAGGACTCGGGTTCCAGACTGCAAGGGTTTCAATTCCAGCTTTAGTACTTCCTGCTGTGCAGCCTCAGACAATCACTGAACTCCAGGTTCTGCATTTGTGGCCTAGCGATGCCGGCCACAGCACTGCACTTCAGCCTCCTTGGGACAGGGTTGAGACATAGTGCCTTTAAGAATTCAGAACTCTCAGTGCAGCAGTGGGTTGGTTAGGAGGGGAGTGGGCTTCTGAAGAAAGCATGAGCTTATACTCAGCTCCCCGCCCCCCCACCACCACCACCAGTGGCATTTTCAGTCCCATTGTGGCACAGTAAAGCCCTCACCAGATTTTGGCTCAGGGCTTTTAGACTTCCTAGTTTCAACCACCGTCAACCAGAGAAACTTCAGTTTTTTATAATAATAATAATAATAAATAATAATTATATATATATATATATATATATATATATATATATATATATATATAAAGCCGGGCAGTGGTGGCACACACCTGTAATCCCAGCACTTGGGAGACAGGCGGATTCCTGAGTTCGAGACCAGCGTGGTCTACAGAGTGAGTTCCAGGACAGTCAAGGCTACACAGGGAAACCCTGTCTCAAAAAACATATATATATATATATTGGTTTCTCGAGACAGGGTTTCTCTGTGTAGTTCCGGCTGTCCTGGAACTCACTCTGTAGACCAGGCTGGCTTTGAACTCAGAAATCCGCCTGCCTCTGCCTCCCAAGTGCTGGGATTACAGGCGTGTGCCACCACTGCCCGGCACAAAAAATATTTTTAAGGCCGGTTCTGCTGTAAAGATAGCTGCTGCTGATCATGATGATCTGAGTTAAAACCCAGGACCCACAAGGTAAAAGAGAATACAAACTCCCACGAGTTGTCTCTTGACCGCCACAACTGATAGCTGTGGATAGTGTACACACGCATACACTGATTAAATATAACTTTGAATTTTTCAAAAAAAATTCTGTAGTTTATAAAAAAAAAAAAACTGTGGCTTTCTGCTTTAGAAGCACAGAGAAGATAATATGTAATGGAAACACCTTAGGGCACATTCCAGGGCTGGGTGAACTAATTTCCAAGTGCACTGGCCCAAGCTCTCAAGACCCCAGAAGTCAACTCTCTCCACCACACACAAGGTGACTTCTGTAGTTGGAATATGTCCTTTACAGGTCCTGTGCTGCACCATAATTCTCAATTCAGTAGTGTGAGAGCTGTGGGGCCTTTGAGAATCGCGTAGGCCATAGGACCTGGCGTACGGGAATAGATGCTCTTCCTGTAGGAATGAGCTGGTCTGTGGGAGGAGGTTAGTAATCCTGAGAGCAGAGCCGGCACAAGAATCTGACTGCCTCAGCTCTCTCTTGCTTCATCTCTACCACATGAGCTCGTCTGCCCTTCCCCTGCGCCCCAAGATAGCACAAGGCTTTCGCCAGAAGCCAAACCACAGGCCAAGATAAACCTGTTTTCCTGACTAGTCTGCTAGTCTCTAAGTCAGTTTCCCTCAGGGTTAGAGCCCTTGATAAGTTGCCCAAGCAACCCTATACCCATGTGCATACAGATGCTAACTGGACTCAGCTAGCATCTTCTCTCTCTCTCTCTCTCTCTCTCTCTCTCTCACACACACACACACACACACACACACACACACACATTTTTAACAACAACAACAACAATAATAATAATAATAATAATAATAATAATAATAATAAAGCATGCTGGCTGTGGCACCCTTAATCCCAGCTCTTGGGAGGCAGAGGCAGATAGCTCTCAGAGTTGGAGGCCAGTCTGGTCTACAGAGTGAGTTCCAGGACAGCCAGGGCTACACAGAGAAACCCTGTCTCAAAAGAGAAAAGACGCAAAAAGAAAGAGAAAATGCACATAATTGGAAATGTGAAACTCAAGAAACACTCTCAAAGTGAACACATCCTGAACCATCCAGAGAGCCATCTGTCAGATATGAAACTGAGCCCGGCCAATACCCAAGGGGACTGTGGAAACTCGGTAGTGTCTTCTCCTGTTTTTATTTATTTGTATTTCTTGAGACAGGGTCTCACCGTGCAGCTCTGGCTGTCCTAGAAACTCACTATGCAGATCAGGCAGGCATGAGTTTAATTTTATTTATTTTTGTTTAATGTGCGCTGGTGTTTGTCTGCACGTACGTGGGTATAAGGATGCTGGATCCACTAGAACTGGAGTCAGAGACAGTTGTGAGCTGTCATATGGATACTGGGAATCGAACCTGGGTCCTTTGGAAGAAAAGCCAGTGCTCCTAACCACTGAGCTATCTCTCCAGCCCCAGTATTTTCTCCTCTTGCCCCCAATTCCCATTATCACTACTATGATCACGTACTACTTATCTTTTCTTTTTATTTTTTAAAACTGTGCTGACTATATATAACATAAAAAATTTTCCATCTACCCCCCCCATTTTTTCCACTTAGATTAAAAAATATGTGTATGTATGTGTGTGAAGGTGTCCAAGGAAGCCAGAGGAGGGCGTTGAACTTCATAGAAAGGGAGTTGTGAGCTGCCCTGTGTGGGTGCTGGGAACTGAACTCAGCTCCTCTTGGAAGAGCAGCAAGCTCTCTTAACTGCTATGCCGTCTCTCCAGACTCCCTCCCCCGTTATTCCAATTTTAAATGTGTGCTGCTGGCACTGGTAACACCACATGCTTCTGCTGCCATCAAAACTTCATGTCATGCCAGGCAGTGATGGCGCACGCCTTTAATCCTAGCACTTGGGAGTCAGGGGCAGGTGGAGTATTTCTGAGTTCGAGGCCAGCCTGGTCTACAGAGTTCCAGGACAGTCAGGGCTATACAGAGAAATCCTGTCTCAAAACAAACAAACAAACAAAAAAACAAAAACAAAAACAAAAACAAAACAACAACAACAACAACAAAACACCAAAAAACCAAAAAAGCCAAAAAAAAAAAAAAAAACCAAACCAAAACAAAACAAAACCCAAAAAACCAATAAAAACTTCGTGTCGTAATTCCCAACACAAAACCATTGGCATTCCTCCCCGAAAAACGCCCTACTACCTCTGACCCCAGGCCCTCCTTGTGACCTCATTTCCTGCATTTCACAGCTGGCCCAGCTCCAGCTTTTGTGTCTGCAGCAGATAGTTCCCAAAATTCCCTTCCCCTTCCCGGCGCTCAGATGTTTTCCTCTGGTCACGAGGGTAACCCCTCCTCAGAGCATCTGTTCTGAGCCGGTTGGCTTAAAGCAACCTATACGCCCTTCTTCTGAGCATCTAAACTGGTGGCACATATCTGTAATGCCAGCTCTAGGAAGGAGGCAGATTACCACGTGTTTGAGGAACAACCTGGGTTGAGTTACAGAGCAACCTAGAACAAGGTCCTGTCTTTAAAAATAAGTTTTAAAAAAAAATGTAAAAAGAAGGGAGGGCGTGACTGGAGATATAGGAAGCTGGAAAAGTGCTTGCCTTGAAGGAAGCCCTGACTTTGATCATCCCCAGCACAGGAAAGAAGGAAAGACAGAAGAAAGGAAAGAGGGAGGGAGGGAGAGAGGGAAGACAGGGAGAATAAATTTGTTAGTTTTCTGGCTGATAGCCAAACTTTAAATTGCTTGATAGCTAAGTCTCAATATTTATTTTCTAAACCCTCAGACCTGAAATAGTAACCATTATCATCTAATAGATGCTTAGTAAAAATATATTCATTGACTTAAACAGACAGGCATAGCTTCCTATGCCTATAATCTAGGTGCTCAGGGAATAGAGGCAGGAGGATGAGTAATAAATACCAGCCTGGCCTATATGACACTTTGTCTCAAAAGAAACCTAAGTGAAAAGCGGAAAAATTCTTGTCGTAAGCCTGGGGATTTGGCTCTCTGTCAGTGATTAAGCATGTCCTTACCTCAGGGGTAGGCTGTACTGTGGGGCCCTCCAATAGCTCTTACTTGAGTGAACACAATGAGCCAGGCAGCTGCGATTGTGTTCAGTGGCAAAGGGAGAATCAGCAGGACAGTGAACACCTGAAAGGTGGAGAGATTTTAGTGGCCGGTGGCCGAGAGGTTTGCTGTCTCCTTGACGCTGAAGCGACAGCCAAGCACGTGCAGACAGGCTTGAGGAGCTAGGAGTGCCCCCTAACACCACAGATGCGGAAATGGGGTCGTCAGCCCCGCCACCCATTCAGTCAACACCCCGAAGGGAACTTAGAGGTGACTCTTTCCCAAAGCTTCCGAGGAAGACCCCAAACTGTGACCAAAGAGTGCTGCCCTTGAATGTGAACAAGTAGCTATCGTGGATTCTAACTCCATTTTGCAGGTTAGCGAAACAACTTACTTTAAATGTTAAGGTCAAAGCCGGATATAGTAGAACACACCTTTAATCCCAGCACTCAGGAGGCAGAGGCTGGCAGATCTCTCTCAGGCTAGCCTGCTCTACATTGTGAGTTCTAGGACAGGGCTACAGAGAGACCTTGTCTCAAAAAATTATAAAAAAGAGGAGGAGGTGGAGGAAGAGGACAGTAAGAGAGAGAATGAGGAAATCTTGTCACCTGAGCAAGTAAATTTGGGTCCCCATCTTAGACTCATCTGTGTTTGAATCCTGGCCCTAATATTTGCCTATAAGGCATGATTGTCTACCAGCTGGAAATAGAAACTAACTTTTAGAGCCGGGCGGTGGTGGCGCACGCCTTTAATCCCAGCACTTGGGAGGCAGAGGCAGGCGGATTTCTGAGTTCGAGGCCAGCCTGGTCTACAGAGTGAGTTCCAGGACAGCCGGAACTACACAGAGAAACCCTGTCTCGAAAAACCAAAAAAAAAAAAAAAAAAAAAAAGAAACTAACTTTTACACATTCGTGGGAGATGGAGACTCATCTGAGCTGCTTAATAATTGTCCTGTTTGTCTTTCATTCATCTCTGATAGCCCTTCGTAAGCAAACTTAACTGCCATCTTCAAATCCAACACAGCAGCCACGGTGTTTGTTTGTTTATTTGTTAACATTTGTGTCACTAAGGCCTTGTGTGTGCTAGGCAGTCTACCCCAGAGTCACACTTTTAAAAAGTCTTAGTTATGTTTACTTATTTCTATGTGTATAGGTGCTACGCCAGGTATGTGACCATCAGGGGACAACTCAAAGGGATTGGTTCTCTCCTTCTACCCTGTGGGTCCTCGGGACCTAAATCAGGTCACCAGCCTTGACTGCAGGCATCTTTATCTGAGGAGCCATCTCTCCAGCCCTAGAATCACATTTTGCAATATCCAAACTTTACAAATCATTTACCTGCCCAGGCCACGGCTTCCGGTCGCCCCTGTGACCTACCTTCCTGGCTTCCTCTCACCACTTCCTGTCCCCTGGCTTCCACCTATCCCAGCCAAGTCGGTTTCTTAACTGAAATCCAAATGCACCAAGTTCATCCTGCCTGGGTCTCATCCTTGAATGTTTTGCTCTTTTTTTTTTTTTTTAAATAAAAAAAAATTGTCTTTACTTAGAAGCATTCAGAATGTCAACAAAGAAGCCACAATTTTTTTTGTGGCAATAACAGAGCAGTATTCAGTTGACAGAACAACAATTATCTTCATATAAGCTGTGTCAGAGACAACTGAAGATGAAAAAAAGAAAACCCCAAAATAAAACCAAAAGAAAAAAAACTACTGTCCCCATCTATAACCAATTTGTGCTGGGCACCAACAAGAACCTGCTTTAGATTTCCATGCCAATTTACAACCCCCAGACTGTGCCAGGCAAGGTTAGTGACTATTGAAAATACCACCATGGCATTGCTATCTAAAGACACATTCGGTAGTGTGTTAACTATAGCGAAAAAGACACTGTACAGTTTAAAAACAAATCTTACACAGCCTTTCATTTCCATTTTTTTTTCTTTAAAAGGAGTGAGTTGTGTGCAGGGAGGTTAAATGCTTTATAGACAAGAAAAAACCAACTTATTCGCTAGAACCAACTTATTCATCATCATCTTCGTCATCGTCTTCCTCTTCTTCCTCATCCACTTCATCCTCCTCCTCATCTTCCTCTTCCTTCTTTTTCTTGCTCTTCTCAGCCTTGACCACACTCTTTCGCTGCATCAGGTTTTCCGTTAGCTCTGTCAGCAGCAATATCCTTCTCGCCCTTCTCCTTCAGCCCGGCAGCCTTCCTCTCATAGGGCTGCTTGTCACCCGCTGCAGTGTTGGCCCACATCTCTCCTCGTTTCTTTAAAACATCACCAATGGATAAGCCAGGAAGCTCGCCTTTGATTTTGGGGCGGTGCTCAGAACAGAACAAGAAGAAGGCCGAAGGAGGTCTCTTGGGTGCATTGGGGTCCTTGAACTTCTTTTTGGTCTCCCCTTTGGGGGGATGTAGGTTTTCCTCTCTCTTTCATAACGAGCCTTGTCAGCCTTTGCCATATCTTCAAATTTCCGCTTTTCTTTAGCAGACATGGTCTTCCACCTCTCTGAGCACTTCTTGGAGAACTCTGAGAAATTGACAGAAGCATCCGGGTTCTTCTTCTTGTGCTCCTCCCAGAAGGTTTGCACAAAGAACGCATATGAGGACATTTTGCCTCTCAACTTAGGATCTTCTTTGCCCGTGTTTAGTTGATTTTCTTCCATGAGGCACAGTCTCCCAGTGCCCGTCCGGCTCTCGCTTGCCTGGCGCTGTCTCTGTGGAGCTCAGTGTACTGCCGTGGCTGTGAGAGCGGGAGTCAGACCTTGAGAGGTGCTGGACACCAAATTCCCAAGGTCTGTTTGTGTGTTCGGATGTGTTGTGGAATATTAAAAAAAAACACAGAAGAAAGTATAAGGTCTGATTGTTAAGGGAATGAAAGTTCCTGAAAAGAAGCAGTGTCTGGCTGTGAACAAAAACTCCTGAAAGGAGTCTGTGTCTGCAGACTGATGGACGAACCGGAATTTCAGCACAGTGGAGAGACTGGGAGTCTGCAGGTTCCGGGGTTGATTACTTCATCTTGGGTCAGTTAAAACCGAACCTTCTGGAACAGCCATGCCTTACTCCCCACTCCTTATCTAAACTAACACCTTGTAACAACAACAACAACAATAATAATAGCTCTTAGAAGCTATTAACTTAGCAGAACACCAGCTTCTGCTGATCCAAGAGCTAAACCTGACATCAGACAGCGTCTCAGACCTACAGAATATCTCTCTCCATTTCCTCCGGTGCACCCACCAATGTATTTAAACTTGCCTTGATCTGTGATTTTTCTCTTTCTGTTAAACTGTAAAAACCCTGTAAAACTGCTTCTACTTGGAAGGTAGAATTTAGGGTAACCTAAATCTATGTTCCCAGACTGTGGTCATTCAAAATGGCTCCAGGAAGAGCTATCTCTTACGCTCTTTAAGATGAGAGCTGTGATTTAAACGCCCGCAAGTCGCTGGAGCGTGGTGATGTATGTCTCTATTGTCAGCTAAGAATGAAGGATTCTGAGTTCAAGCTCCCCCGGTACCATTTAGGGTAAACCCACGTAAACTACGTATGTCTAGCAGCATGCATGGTCACCCCATCTATTCACAACATGGCTCAAAAGTAAAATAGCATCAGCCCCTCAAAAGCCCCTGTGGGTTCAAACTCAACCACAGGCCTTTCCCCACACCACAGAGACAGATGCTTTCTTTGCTTTTCTTCTTTTATGTGAGCATGGGTCTGTATACATGTTCATGTATATGCGTTTTATATTCTAGTACGTGTGCACCAATGTGCTCTTGCATGTGGTGATCAGAGGCTGGAAATGGGTGTCTTTGTTGTTTTCCACCTTATTTATTGTTTTGTTTTGTTTTGTTTTGTTTCCAAGACAGGGTTTCTCTGTGTTGCCCTGGCTGGCCTGGAACTTGCTCTGTTGACCAAAGTGACCTCAAACTCACAGACATCTGCCTCTCAAGTACTGGGATCAAAGGCGTGCACCACCCCTGTCAGGCTTCACCACCTTATTTTTAAGACAGAGTCTTTCACTGAATCTGGAGCTACACTGGCTGGCCAACAGATAGCCATCTCTTTCACCTCCCCAAAGCTGAGACTCTGAACACATCTCATCATACCCAGCCTTTTACATGGGTACTGGGGATTGAACTCAGTTCTTGCTTTCATCTTTCTCTGTGTTTGGCACCCAAATCTATATCCCAACAGGCACAGAAAACTATCACTCTGGATCTTATACCAGACCCACATAGAGACGTTAGTTAGGCAACGCAATCCTTCAGGAATAGGAGGTTAAGTCCAGGTCTATTGCTTACTGTTGGCAATCACGAAAGTGTTATCTTCCTGTGCCTTGGCTTCCCTGGCTGAGAAATGGGGCTAATGATAACACCTCCCTCTCCCTCTGTTGTGAGGATTAAATGTTTTCATGCCTATTGAATGAAGCCTAGAACAGTGTAGAGCACGAGGGGTTGGGGGTGGGGAGACTGGGGGGGGTGATGAGGGGTTGCGGGGGGGGGAGTTGCGGGGGGGGGGGGCCGGGGGACAGGGCATGCCAGCATTCGTTCCAGTCCTATCTCCGGTGGTCCGACCCACTTCAGCTTTTACAAGTCACCTCCCTTCCATCAGCAGATTCAAATGTGCAGGTTGCCCCACCGTGCCCTCTGGAGCTTGAGCTGAACCGTTTGAAGACAGCCTCCTTCCTCCCTAAGAGGATCATCTTTGAGAACACTTTCTCCGGGCTCTGGATGAGGAAGGCAGGATTGCTGTGCTGTCTTCCCTGGACGGATTTTTCTGCTTCCCGAAACTATGTCTGGCTCAGAATCACTGCTTAGTCCACAGTGACATGCCTGAGATGCGCTGTCATTCAGTTCTGCAAAACATCACGAGCGCTTAGCAAATGCTGGCTGAACATCAGATGAGGATCTGACCTAAAGAGCCCTCTTGATTCGACGGCTGGCGACTTTTCTAGAATAGCTAACCCCCTGGCCCTGGACTGTTCTGATGTAGCCTAAACGGCACTCATATTCACTATATAACCAAACCAGAAATGACCTTGACTTCTGGTCCTCCCGCTCTTCCTCCTAGGTCCTGGGATGACAGGTATGCACCGCCACGCCTAGTTAAGAGTGCAGGCGAGAAAAGCTCTACCAGCAGAGCCTCATTCCCAGTCCCGAAACTCCCTTTCTGACTTTTGGTTGTATAATTTTACAGCTGGAATACCTTCGTCCATAAATAGCCCAGGACCTTGATTTTTTTTTTTTCCCCCAACACATGAATTGAGGACTTGAAGGCTACCTGGGCTCAAGCGGCAAAGGCCCAGAGAGCAACTGGTTCACAGCCAAGACATCTCAGGGTAGGAGAGAGAGAGGCTGAGAAGCTAGGCTGAATCTGAGCTGACACACCCTGACTTGTTGAAAGAGTTCCTGTTATCAGCAGGCCCCCTTTTCTTAGGCTACTTTCTCCAAAATCAAACTTCTTCTTCTTTTTTTTTAATCTAGATTTTCAGTAAACAAAAGAACTACTGCCAATATGATCTCTTACTGCACATCCATTTGCAGCCCCTTAATGAGCTGGAAGAGGGCTGGTGAAATCCCCTATTGATTTCTGTTGGGATACTGGAACCCCGACTTCCCCAGCTAGCTACCGCGTATAAGCAGTAAGCCCAGCTTGTGGTAGTCAGCCAAGCACACATATGATAACGTTAGCTCAAAAATAAAAATAGTTAACGGGGGCGCTGAGTTCCTCTTTCTTCTTCTTTCTCTAACACAAGCATTTGTTTAACAGGCAGATCACTACCGAGGAAATAAAAACTCAAAACAGGAAGCAGAAGCTATCCTGCAGAGTACTGTGCTCAGCAAAAGACTCAGAAACGGACCTGGGTTTGTGTGAGTGAGACCTGAATCAACAAGAAATTTAAACAGCCTGCGTAGGCAGATTCAATGTGACCTCAAAGAATGCTTTATGGTAACAAACATCCATGGGGTCCCCTCTTCCCTTCTGTCAGTCAAGCCTGGAGCCCCTTTATTTTTAATGTAATCCAGCTTCAGAGAAACTGCTCCTGTTGCTTAAAAAACAAAACAAAAAACAAAAAAACAAACAAACAAACAAAAAAAAAAAAACCCTGCCCTTACTTAAATTCTCTAAAAGATCTTTTTTTTTTTTTTTTTTTTTTTTTCCTGTATAGCCCTGGAACTCACTCTGTAGACCAGGCTGGCCTCAAACTCAAAAATCCGCCCACCTCTGCCTCCCAGAGTGCTGGGATTACAGGCATGTGCCACCACCGCCTGGCAAGATCTTCTTTCAGATAGTATGACAATACCAGGATTGTTTGCTTCAATTTGAAACATTTTCTTCTTCCATTGCATTGCCTGAGGCTTTGGGTACAACAGTGTGAGTAGGGTTTGGTTTTATTTTTTTTTCTTAAAAAGAAATCATTTTGTTATTATGAAATGTTTCAAAATAAGACCACAGAATCTCTCTCCTCTCTTCTAGTCCCTATACCTCTCCTCCTTTCTCTCCTCTACCCACCACTTCTTGGAGGCCATGAGTGGCCTTTTGCCCTAAAAACAGAACCAAGTGACTGTGGACTAAAACCCTCCGAAATCATGAGTCAAAGTAAATATTTCTTTCTCCATTTCTGGCCTCTGTCCACACATGAACGCATGTATGCTTTACTAGCACGAAGACCTAAGTTTGATATCTAGAACTCTCATAAAAACTCTGGACACGTCTAGGGTTGACATGACTGGCTCTAAGGGAGGGACACTGATGGAATCCTGGGGCCCCTGGCCGGCCTATCCAGCTGTATTAGTGAGCTCCAGACAAATGGGACGCCTTATCTCAAAGGAGGAGGCTGGCAGGATGGCATTCCTGAGGTTGACACTGAGACTGTCCTCCAGCCTCCGTGTGTACACACACAGACACACACACAGAGACATAAACACACAGACACACACACACACACACACACACACACACACACACACAAATCTCAGAGTTTCTATCGCTAAGATGAAACATGATGACCAAAAATCAAGTTGGGAAGATAGAGTTTCTTTGGCTTACACTTTTGTATCACTGTTCATCATTATAGGAAGTCAGGACAGGAATTCAAACAGGGCAAGAACCTGGAGATGGGAGCTGATGCAGAGGCCATGGAGGAATACTGCTTACTGGCTTGCTCAGCTTGTTTTTCTATAGAGCCCAGACTGCCAGCTCAGGGATGGTACCACCCACAAAGGTCTGGGTCCTCCTGGGTCAATTACTAATTAAGAAAACACCTTACATGCTTACCTATAGCCTGATCTTATGGAGATGTTTTCTTAATTGAGGTTCCCTCCTCTCGGGTGACTTTAGATTGTATCTAGCTGAGATAAAACTATCTAGTACACAGAAGAGTGTGTATGTACATGTGTGTCACACACACACACACAGAGAGAGAGAGAGAGAGAGAGAGAGAGAGAAATAATAAAAAGGCTATATAACAATAAACATTCATATCTCCATCATCAGTTTTATTGAGTCATAAGACTGTATCCTATTTGTTTCCAACCCTTAAAAATCGATTCATCTGACAGTTTCCCCCTATTTTGTAATGGTGCTACAGGTCACTCTAATTCACTGCTATGTCTGCTGGTCACCCGCCTCTTTGTGCTTTCCCACACACAAGCTAATCACAAGGTTACAGCTGCTGTTTCCGGGTTTCCCGTTACCTCCTGGCATACATGCTCTGTTGGAACAGATACAGAACAAAGTACAGGGACCCAGGAGGAGTTTGCTGTGACTCATTGAACTCATGTGACCAAACTTATGTGGGACAACTTAGAAATAATGCTTTCAATTCCCTTTTTAATGCAACTATTAGACAAATCCCTAGCAGTTTAGAATAACCAGTGTGATAGTTTGACCTTGGTTTTTACTCTACTTTAATGGGACTAGCACAAGACAAAGTCAGTTGAACACATCAGAGAGAAAAGTTGTTATATAGTTGGCTGGATGTGGTGGCACTTATCTTTAATACCAGCACTCTGGAGGCAGAGATATCTCTGTGAGCTCAAGGATAGCCTGGTCTACAGGTCTACTTAGTGAGTTCCAGACCAGCCAGAGCTACATAAGACCCTGTCTCAAGATAAAAGGATATACTTATCATATCTACAACCCCTTATCCCTGCTTTCTGTACCTGAGAGTAACTACTATCATGACTTACTATTTATTTACTTTTCTATAAATGTTATGCTCCTAATATGCATTTGTATAGCTATACAATTTACATACTATTTGTTAATTTTTTTAAAAATGTATTTATTTTATTTATATGGGTGCACTGTAACTGTCTTTAGACACATCAGAAGAGGGCACCAAATCCCATTACAGATGACTATGAGGCACCATGTGGTTGCTGGGAATTGAACTCAGGACCTTTAGAAGAAGAGTCAATGCTCTTAACCACTGAGCCATCTCTCTAGCCACTGTCAATTCTTTTAATATATGTCTGTTGTTTCAATATATGTGTAGCCCTGGCTCTCCTGGAACTCACTCTATAGACCAGCCTGGCTCCAATCTAGATCTGCCTGCCTCTGCCTCCCAAGTGCTGAGATTAAAGGCATAGCCCATCACTGCCTGGTTTATATGTATTTAGGCCATGTATATCCTTCTACTTTTTGTCTGCTAAATTATTATGTGTGTGACATTCATGCTATGTGTGGGCAGAGGCCAGAGGTTTGGGAATGAAAATTCCTGAAAAGAAACTGTGTCTGGCTGAGAACAAAAACTCCTGGAAGGAGTTTTTATGTCTGCAAACTGGAATTTCAGCACTGTGAAGAGGTTGGAATTTTGCAAGTTCAGAGGTTAATTACTTTATCTGGCGCTAGTTTTAGCTTCCAGAACAGCCAGGCCAAGCCTTGCTCTGTATCTGAACTAATACTTCATGATGATGATGAGAATGATGATAATAATGGTGATAATTGCTCTTAGAAGCTATTAATTTAGAAGAACACTAGCTTCCACTGATCCAAGAGCTCAGAATGTCATTAGATAGCATCTTAAGCCTATAGAACAGCTACCCCATCTTGTTGTACCTGTCTCTCTAGTATATGGACAGCTACTCCCATCTCATACTGGCTTCTCTGATATACCCACCAACCTATTTTGAACTTACCTTGATTCATGACTTTCTTTGTTCTGTAAAACTGTGTGTGTGTGTGTGTGTGTGTGTGTGTGTGTATGTATGTATGTATATAAAATCTGGGAAACTGCTTCTACATTGGAACATGGCTCCATTTGATATGTTAATGGAGCGCCTCAGTCGTGTGACCCAGGGTTTGAGACTTAACATCTAGCACGTAACGCAGGCAGTGTGGAATAATGGAAGTGATGGAAAATGTAGTCCAATGGTTCTCAGCCGTTCTGACCCTTTAATACCGTTCCTCATGCTGTGGTGACCCCTTCCCCCCCCACCCCCCTGTTACTTCATAACTGTAATTTTGCTTCCATTATGAATTGCAATATGAATATCTGGTATTCAGGATATCTGATATGTAGCCCTCCCCATGGAGGGGGGCACGATCCACTAGTTGAGAACCACTGGTCTAGTTTAACTGATTCCACTTAGCCCTTCTTGGGCTCTTCTGACTCCCTAAGCCCTTCCTGCTGAGTCACTCTCTCCTCCAGTTACCCTGGAGTGAGGACTGAGTGAAAATACACCCTAAGCATCTGCAAGCCTAACAGGGAAGGAGCAATTATCTATGACTCTGAGGACCTTCCCTGCCCTGGGGGAGGAGGGGTGTGAAAAGCAGCTACCTTATAGTCACCAAATTACTCCCTTCAAGCAAAGACAGTACAAACTTCTCCAGAATTGAGATAAGCACCAAGAACGCTTAATTATACAAATCCCACCATAGGGACTAATTTTCCCTCTAAACTTAAAGTGTCTATCAGTACCTCTGGGCGTGGAAGTAGATGGTCATGGGACCTCTTTTCCTCTCCCCAAAGTGGCGGCGCTGATTAAATCTCCATTCTCTGACTTCTCCCACTATATACCCATCTGTCACAATGGCGTGTGTGGCAGAGCCCCATTGAGCCAGACCCTTGTAACACAGAACTGCCGTGGTGGCTTTGTGTCTCCACCAAATCTCCTCCGTGCAGGGTGTTCTAGCAAGTTACTAACATTATTTTCTCTTGATGTGTGGTACTTTTTGCCCTCAGAATGGTCCCTGATGATCTTCACCTCCTGATGCTCACGCTCCAGTGTGTTCTCCTGCCTCACAGAGCGGGAGGCAGTCTGTGAAATCAGCAGAAGAAAGTAGTATAGGTTTCTGACTCCCACGGTGGCCGTAAAAGACAGTATGACATCTTGGTTGGTCATAGGGACAGCTTTCTGTGGGATAATAGGCCAAGTGCAGCTCCTAGAAGACCAGTTTTAGGGACCTGTTTGTGCTTAAGGGGTAACTCTTCATTTGGCACTTTCATTGGCAAAGTGCCCTGACTCTGGCTGGAAAAGCTAGATGATTGAATCAGCAGCAGTCAAGGACACACCGCAGCAATGCCTGTAGTAGTCCAAGAGATTCCTACCCCAGGATGACCATGTAGCAGCATCCTTAACTAAGGACACAGGAAAGAATTTTAGGGACTAGAACTTAGTTGGGCATTCCCCTGGCATGCGTGAGACCCAGGATACAATCCTCTGCAGCACATAGAGTCAGGGGTGGTGAGGTAGACCAGTTATCTCAGCTTGCGAAGTGGTTATAGAATCAGCTGAGGACTGCCCTGGGACGCCTGAAGTCTTGTCTCAGTAGAAAAAGAGACTTTCAATGCAAGTCAAAGTGAAAGAATACGGAGTTAGATGGATGGTGGAGGCACACACTTTCTATCCCAGCACTAGGAGGCAGAGGCAAGTGGATCTCTGAGTTTGGGGCCAGCCTGGTCTACGGACCAAGTTCTGGGACAGTCGGGGTTACACAGAGAAACCCTGTCTTGAAAAAAACAAAACAAAACAACAACTAAAAAAAGAGAACAGAGTTGATTAAGTTGAGATAAGAGTACACTTCTGCTTTGGCAGGAGAGAGAGGGAACCTTTGGGGGTATCTTCACATCTGCACGCACACACACACACACACACACACACACACGTCTGTGTTTTCAAAAGTTGTGTTGTCCCTAAAGTAATTTGCAACAAGGTTCAAGGATTAATTAAAGTGTAGAAATTAAGTACAAAAGTACAAGCTAGTTTCTCTTATCTCAACAGATTTCCTTTGTAAATCCTTTGTGAGATGTCAGCACCTAAGGATGGGCTGGTGAGAGCTGAAAGCTGAATTCTAAGCTAACACATTCATCTCACGCTAGGCCCTGCACAAACACAGCTTGATGTTTTCAACATCCGTGCAGGGAAGTTAAAAGCTGTCTCTGTAGGCGGCTTTGATTCTTATCAGTCCTGCTGAAGTTTCTCTCTGCTAGATTCTTTGAGGGCACTTTTCCCTTCTCACGTCTCCTTCATTTTTCCTGTCTTCTTCATACCTCAGAAGGAGTAGGATGCCCTGAAATGAAACCTTTGGGGGAGGGCAGGGGTTGGAGAGATGACCAGGGCTTAATATCGTGTGCTGCTCTTTCAGCGGACCAGAGTTCAATTCCTAGCACCCACATCGGGTGGCTCACAACTGTCTTTGACTCCAGTTCCAAGGAGATTGAATTCAGCAAGGCTGCTGTGGGTGCCCCCACATACAAACTTTCATGTGCATTCATAATTTAAAAAATAAATAACTCTCTGAATTTCCAGTGTCCTAGGCAAACAAACAAAAACAAACAAACAAACCTAAGAAAATCTTCCATCAGTAAAGCCAGGCTGTTTCTGACAGAGAGTAATAACTCAGAGAGAAAGGGTGTACCTTCTGAGAGAGAAGAGAGAAGGAGAGAGGGGGAGACCAAAATGTCTGGATTATATAGGGAAGAGCAGACCAGTCCCTGGGCTATAAAGTTCAGGATTGGAGGCAGGGTATGCCAGATAAGGAATGAAGGATCCTGGGAGAACCTGGAGGCCAGGTCTGCGTTGGTATGTAAAGTGCGTACATCCGTCCCTTGTCCCAGAGCGGAAACAAACACCAACGGTGAGAGTCTTGTCGGACTCAGAACTCACTGCTTTGGAGCGAAGCTTCCCATGTGTAGTCCTTCTCCCCCCACATTCACCTCCCACATCCTGTGTTAGACTAGGAAGATCTAGACCAAAGAGCAGATGCTCCACCACGCCGTAGGGCAGGGAAGACAGCCCGCCTTTTCTTAAATGTGGGTGTGCATATGAGTGTGTACCTGTGTGGAGGTCAGAGACAGACATTGTCTTCGCGATCCCTCTTTCCACCTTATTTATTTTTAGGTCTCTCCCCGAGCCTGGAACTTGCTGATTTGTCTAGACTGGCTGGCCGTTGGGCTCTAGGGCTCCGCTTGTCTCTGTCTCCCCACTCTGAGTACAGGAATATATCACCACACACAGCTTTTTATGTGGCTTCTGAGGTATTGATTTTTGAGCCTCCTGCTTGTACGGCAGACACTTTGCCCACCAAGCCATCTCCCCTACCCACATAAGTGGTCTTTTCGGTTCTCAGATTTTCATACCGAGGAACTGTTCTTTTTTCTTTTTGATTTATTTATTTATTTTATGTATATGGATACAACGTAGCTGTCTTCATATACAACAAAGAGGGCATTGAATCCCCTTGCAGATGGGTGTGAGATGTGGTTGGTGGGAATTGAACTCGGGACCCCTGGAAGAGCAGACAATTCTCTTAACCACCGAGCCATTTCTCCAGCCCAGGAACTGTTCTTGAGGAACCTAAATATAATGTGTATTGTGAGCTTCTGGCCTTTGAAATGATGCTAGTGTTACGGAGACCACCAGAAATGTCCTGCCAGATACAATCTAGAGCCAACTGAAAGTCCTTATTCCAGCTAGGACCACACTCAGGTATTCCGGGCCTTATTAAAACCCTGAGTGTCAGAACCTGTGGTTTTGAAGGCAACAACATTTCCTGGCATTTCTGCTGACAGCTGCAGGGCGCTTCTCAGTGAAAGCGATTTAAAGGAACCCAAGAGAAGCTGGAGGGGCTTCTGCATAAGCAGGCAGTAACGGGAGCTAAGGGAAGTTAGTTGAGGCATGCTGACCTTGGGTTCCTAGAACAGAGTTTGGTAATTTTCCATGGGATTCTCCATTAAAGAGATCAAATTCCACCTAAACCTGAAATAGCCTCACCAAGAGTACAAGATGGAGGGACCTCTGCACTGTCTTGTCCTGTCACACTGGGATGAGACGGGCATCCCGGCCTGAGATCCTGGGAGGGGATAAACGTATTTTTCATATCAGAGGACTGAATAGCTGGAGACAGAAGGCAGCCTATGCTAGGCAGCCGCCTGACCCATGAAAACTAGACACTTATAGTATTTACAGTCGTGGTAAGGCAGTGTTGATTTTTGTTTGTTTTGAGACAGGGTTTCTCTGTGTAACCATGACTGTCCTGGAACTCACTCTGTAGACCAGGCTGGCCTCGAACTCACAGAGATCTGCTTGTTTCTACCTCCCAAGTGCTGGGATCAAAGATATGTGCCACCACTGTCTGGCAAGACAGTGTGTTTTGAAGGCTGATTCTGGATAAATAGAGAACTAATACATCAGACATAAATATTTCAATGAACAAATATCACAATATATATCTCTAAAAGATAAGGACCATTAGCTTAGACTTTAATTATTGCCCAAGGCCCATGTGTTAAAGCTTGGTCCCCCGTACGGCACCATTGGCAGGTTATGGAACGTTAAGGAAGCAGAGGGCCTATCAGGAGACCTGGGAGTCCTCCGGGGTATTCTTCAGAGATTACGGCACTCGGGCCTCTTCCTTTCGGTTCCACCGATGGTTTAGGTGGATTTACTCCACTACCACGTCTCCATGGCTGCCTCACCACGGGCCCAAGGAAACAGAACCAGCAGATCCAGATCAGAACCTCCAAACCATGAGCCAAATGAAGCTTTTATCTTTTTTAAAAAAAAAAGATTTATTTATTATATAGGTATATGAGCACACTGTCGCTCTCCTCAGACACACCAGAATCGGGAGTTGGATCCCATTACAGATGGTTGTGAGTTACCATGTGCTTGCTGGGAATTGAACTCAGGACCTCTGGAAGAGCAGTCAGTGCCCTTAACTGCTGATCTATCTCTCCAGCCCGAAGCTTTTATCTTTATAAGTAGACAATCTCGGATATGTATTATACAATTGAAGGACTCACTAACAGAGGTATTTTAATTTTCTTCCTTTCTTTTTCTTTTTTCTTTTTTCTTTTTTCTTTTTTCTTTTGCCCTGTGCATCCTGCGACTCGCTCTGTAGACCTCTGCCAGCCTCTGCCTTCCAAGTGCTGGGATTGAAGGCATGCTCCCTGGCTGCCAGAGTTCAAAGTCTAAGTAAGTGGTTGGGAGAGACCAGCAGAGCAACAGCTTTGATCAAGAGGGAAGTATCACAAAAGAGGCTGGAGGAATGTGAATGAGGAAGGCAGAAGGTTTGTCCTACAAATTTGTTCAAGAGGAGAGAGCTATATTAGTCGAGGTTCTCTAGAGTCACAGAATTTATAGAGTGAATCTGTACGCATAAAATGAATTTATAGGAATCGCTTACAATCTGCAGTCCAACTAACCCAACGACGGGCAGCTGTGAATGGGACGTCTAAGAATCTAGTAGCTGCTCAGTCCCACGAGGCCGGGTGTCTCCGCTGGTCTTCTGTATGAGCTGGAATCCTGACGACATAGGTTCCCACGGATGTGCTGGCAAAGTGTGTGCAAGCGGGGAAGAGCGATAGAACGAGTCCTTCTTCCACTGTCCTTACGTAGGCCTCCAGCGGAAGGTACGGTCCAGATTACAGGTGAGCCTCAAGATCTGGGTTAAAGGTCTGCTTTGATCCGGATTAAAAGCACAGGCCATCCTACCTTAAGAACTACATCAAAAGCTTGTGTCTTCCTGCTTCAAGATCCAGGTCACAGATCTTGTGCTCTCCGTGTCTGGGTTGTAATTCATTCCAGATAGAGTCAAGTTGACAACCGAGAATAGCCATCACGAGGGCCAAACATATTTTTCTAAGAAATCAACTCCAGCAATAGTTAGCCTGTTCCTTCCATAAACACCCACACACACACACACACACACACACACACACACATTAGTTCTGCCCTGATGACCTAATTATTTATTTTTGTTTTGAGATAGGGTCTCTCTTAGCCCAGGCTGTTCTTGAACTCCTGACCCCCCCCTTCAGTTTTCCAGGCACTATGATTACAGACCTATATACCTAATGCTTTCTTAAAGGTCCCACCCAACTCTCCACATTGTTGCACTGAGGATTAAATTTCCAGCACACCATTAAGAGATACAAACAAAAAACAATACCAGAGCAGGTCTCAGAGTTTTCCTCAGGGGCTCGGTGACAGAAGCACTCACCATCTCTCGGGGCGGTTAACTTCCAGAGAAGCAGCAGAATTACCTGTCACATCTGGAAGTAGGTCCATACCGGACAGAAAACAAACAAACAAAAAAATGTCCTTTGGAGACATATACTCTGTGGTCTGTGAACAAGAGACTGGAGTAATGCTTATTTATACCTAATGCTTTCTTAAAGGTCCCACCCAACTCTCCACATTGTTGCACTGAGGATTAAATTTCCAGCACACCATTAAGAGATACAAACAAAAAACAATACCAGAGCAGGTCTCAGAGTTTTCCTCAGGGGCTCGGTGACAGAAGCACTCACCATCTCTCAGGGCAGTTTAGCTTCCAGAGAAAGAGCAGAATTACCTGGCAATCCAGATGAAAGAAGGCACAGATTTTTTTTTTAAGTACCAAGCGCCCTCTGCTGCTGGAAGCTAAAAATGCACAACGAAATCAACTTAATTTTTAAAAAAACTTTTTTTGTGTGTGTATGAATGTGCGTGTGTGTGTGTGTGTGTGTGTGTGTGTGTGTGTGTGCGTGCTTCCACAGAGGCTAGGCTAGAATAAGGTATCAGATCCCCTGGAGCTGGAATTACAGGTAGTTGTGAGTTGCCCAGTGAGGGTGCTGGGAACTGAACTCTGGTCCTCTGGAACTGCAGAAAGTGCTCTTAACTGCTGATCCTCCTCCCCGGCTCTCTCAATTTTAATTTTTTGACAGCAGATGGAACAAGGAAGTGGAATTATAGAGCCAAACTGTAAACATACATGACTCTAATAGTGAGAGTAATAGAGTAACCCAAGAACCTCCAGGGCAGAGTGGAGGACGAAGATGTAATGAGGGCTGTGGGGGTTCAGAGAGATGGGGCTGAGGGTAAGCGCTCCCTTTGACCACCGTGGAGTCACAGAGCAGACCTGTGGCAATTCTACTTCTGCGGGACTTGGTGTTCCTGCTTTTTGTTGTTACTCTAGTTACCCTGGAGGGGTGCTACCTGGAATTTGTTTTTCCTGGAATTTTTAATTTTCACATCACTGATGACTAATAATTTTACATATTTTCTCACATACTTTTGACAGATTGGGTGTTTTCTCTTTTAAGTGCTTATTTAGGACATTAGTCAATTCTTGTTGGAAAGACTTTTATTTATTTTTTTAATTTTTTTGGTTTGTTTGAGACAGGGTTTCTCTGTATAGTCCTGGCTGTCCTGGAACTCACTCTGTAGACCAGGCTGGCCTTGAACTCAGAAATCTGTCTGCCTCTGCCTCCCAGAGTGCTGGGATACAAGCGTGCGCCACCACTGCCCGGCTAAGACTTTTTTTTTTTTTTAAGTTTTATTTTCTATATTCTTTGTTTACATTCCAAATGATTTTCCCTTTCCTGGTTCCTCCTCCCCATAAGTCCCATAAGCCCTCTTCCCTCAGCCCATTCCCCAATCAATCCCCTCCCACTTCTCTGTCCTGGCAATCTCCTACAATGCTGCATCAAGCCTTTCCAGGACTAGGGCCCTCTCCTTCCTTCTTCTTGGGAATGATTGATATGTGAGTTGTGTCTTGAGTATTCAGAGCTTCTGGGCTAATATCCACTTATTAGTGACTGCAATCTATATGTATTCTTTTGTGATGGTTACCTCATTTAGGATGATATTTTCTTTTTTCTTTTTTTTTTTTTTTTTTTCGAGACAGGGTTTCCCTGTGTAGCCTTGGCTGTCCTGGAACTCACTCTGTAGACCAGGCTGGCCTCGAACTCAGGAATCCGCCTGTCTCTGCCTCCCAAGT
Source organism: Apodemus agrarius (assembly GCA_964023405.1). Classification (NCBI taxonomy): domain Eukaryota; kingdom Metazoa; phylum Chordata; class Mammalia; order Rodentia; family Muridae; genus Apodemus; species Apodemus agrarius. Next base: position 21,372,407 of record OZ030011.1, on the reverse strand, counting down.
GCTGGGATTAAAGGCGTGCGCCACCACCACCCGGCTGATATTTTCTAGTTCCAATCATTTGCCTAAGGATTTCATGAATTCATTGTTTTTAATTGCTGAGTAGTATTCCATTGTGTAAAGATACTACATTTTCTGTATTCATTCCTCCATTGAGGGACATCTGGGTTCTTTCCAGCTTCTGGCTATTATAAATAAGGCTGCTATGAACATGGTAGAGCATGTGTCCTTATTGCATGCTGGGGAATCCTCTGGGTATATACCCAGGAGTGGTAGGTATAGCAGGTCCTCCGAAAGTGTCATGCCCAGTTTTCTGAAGAACCACCAGACTTATTTCCAGAGTGGTTATACCTACTTGCATTTCCACCAGCAGTGGAGGAGCGTTCCTCTTTCTCCACATCCTCACCAACACCTGCTGTCTCCTGAGTTTGTTTTTTTTTTTGTTTTTTTTTGTTTGTTTTTTGTTTGTTTTTTTGAGACAGGGTTTCTCTGTGTAGTCCTGGCTGTCCTGGACTCACTCTGTAGTCCAGGCTGGCCTCGAACTCAGAAATCTACCTGCCTCTGCCTCCCAGGTGCTGGGATTAAAGGCATGTGCCACCACCTCCCAGCTGTCTCCTGAGTTTTTAATCTTAGCCATTCTGACTAGTGTGAGGTGAAATCTCAGGGTTGTTTGTATTTGCAGTTCCCTAATGACTAATGATGTTGAACATTTTTTAAGGTGCTTCTCAGTCATTCGAAGTTCTTCAGGTGAAAATTCTTTGTTTAGCTTTGTACCCCCCCCTTTTTTTTTTTTTTTTTTTTTTTGGTTTTTCGAGACAGGGTTTCTCTGTGTCGTTCTGGCTGTCCTGGAACTCACTCTGTAGACCAGGCTGGCCTCGAGCTCAGAAATCCACCTGCCTCTGCCTCCCAAGTGCTGGGATTACAGGCATGTGCCACCACGCCCAGCTATACCCCATTTTTTAATAGGGTTATTTGGTTCTCTGGAGTCTAACTTCTTGAGTTCTTTGTATATATTGGATATTAGCCCTCTGTCGGTTGTAGGGTTGGTAAAGATCTTTTCCCAATTTGTTGGTTGCCATTTTGTCCTTTTTTTTTTTTTTTTTTTTTTTTTTTTGGTTTTTCGAGACAGGGTTTCTCTGTGTAGCTCTGGCTGTCCTGTAATTCACTTTGTAGACCAGGCTGGCCTCGAACTCAGAGATCCACCTGCCTCTGCTTCCCAAGTGCTGGGATTAAAGGTGTGCGCGCCACCACCGCCTGGAAGCCGTTTTGTCCTTTTGACAATGTCCTTTGCCTTACAGAAACTTTGTAATTTTGTGAGGTCCCATTTGTCAATTCTTGATCTTAGAGCATAAGCTATTGGTGTTCTGCAGGAACTTTTCCCCTGTGCCCATGTCCTCAAGGGTCTTTTCCAGTTTCTTTTCTATTAGTTTCAGTCTGTCTGGTTTTATGTGGAGGTCCTTGATCCACTTGGAGTTGAACTTAGTACAAGGAGATAAGAATGGATCAATTTGCATTTTTCTGCATGCTGACCTCCAGTTGAACCAGCACCATTTGTTGAAAAGGCTATCTTTTTCTCACTGGATGGTTGTAGCTCCTTTGTCGAAGGTCAAGTGACCATAGGTGTATGGGTTCATTTCTGGGTCTTCAATCCTATTCCATTAATCTACCTGCCAATACCATGCAGTTTTTAACACTATTACTCTGTAGTACTGCTTGAGGAAAGACTTGATATACTCCAGGGGTCTTGATCTGTTTCATTTTCCCTGCCAGTTAAATCATTAAAAAAACAAACAAAAAAAACAAAAACAAAACAAACAAAAAAAAAAAAACAAAGAAAACCTGAAGCACAACAGGTAGCAAGAGAGAAATCTCACACACTACAGACAGAATCAGAGGTTAAGAAAGGTATTTATGGGACTTGAGAGAAGGCTCAGCTATTATAAACACTGATTGCTCTTCCAGAGGCCTCGAGTTCAATTCCAAGCAACCATCTGTAATGCCCTCTTCTGGTGTGTAAAGACAGAACATTTGTATTGTTAGGAGACAGTTTCCTGAGTTCAGCCATCTCAGGAACAAGTTCCATCTTGCTGGCAGGACCAAAGCTGAGGTCACATTCTCAGGCCCCACCAACCAACTCCTCTCCCCCTTCCTCAGAAGTTTCCTGCTTGTCTGTTAACCAGTAAAGGATGTAAAGAGGGAAGACACTGTTATTCTGTTACCTAAACCAACACACACAAGTCTTAACTGATTAGGTGGAGTTTGCCCACTCCTTTGTCCCCTTATCCTTCTGAATTCCGGGTCTCCTGGGTCCGTTGATTACTGGTGCTTGGCCACTCCTTTATCCCTTTATCACTCTAGATTCTGGGTCAGAGTCCCAGAGGGGATGTGACACCAAAAGCAGACTCGAGGACCCTGAAATCAAGTGACCCGGAAAAGACCCAGTCACCAAGGATTACGTCCTTCATTAACCCCTTGTGTGGAAATATGATTGACCAAGCAACTGTCCACCCATCACCCTGGCTTTGCATTCCCATCCCATAAAAACGTGGCACAACCTCCCTTTGGGGGTTTGGTTCAGATCCTCAACTGGCCGCCTCATTGCCTCTGCAGAAAATAAAACTTTAATTTTTAAGCTTCTGGTGAGTTTTCTCAGCTTCTATCCTGAACCCAAAATATTATACAGAATAAATGAATATTTAAATAAAAGAAAGATGCTTACTGGGGGTAAGGAAATAGACACATGCAAAAGAAACACAGAGTAAAAGACCCTTGGCAAAGGGGGGAAGGAGCTTGAGAACTAAAAAGTCCACTCTGTTCCAAGGGCTTTTTTCTTTTTTACATTTATTTATTTATTTATTTATTTATTTATAGACAGGGTTTCTCTGTGTAGTCCTGGCTGTCCTGGAACTCACTCTGTAGACCAGGCTGGCCTCGAACTCAGAAATCTGCCTGCCTCTGCCTCCCAAGTGCTGGGATTACAGGCGTGCGCCACCACCACCCGGCTTAGACTTTATTTATTTATTTATTTATTTATTTATTTATTTATTTCATGTATGTGGGTCCACCGTCATTGTCTTCAGACACACCAGAAAAGGACATCGGATCCTGGGAATTGAACTCAGGACCTCTGGAAGAGCAGTCAGTGCTCTTAACTAAGCCTCTGTAGAGTTTCCCCCTCAATTTAGGGTCGGTCAGGTTGAAGAAAGACATTGACTGGCCCAGAACTTGGTGTGATATGTCCTGGTCTAGTCTTGAACTCATTGAGACTGTCCATTAGTGGGGGGCCTGCAAGTGGAGACAATGGTTGCCGGGCTTTGCCTCAAGTCTCAAGGTTGAGGAAGAAACTGGTCATCTTGGAGATTTCCACCTGTATTACCTGGCCCTGGCCCCGTTCTCCGTCTGTCTGCCTACCGCGGAGCCTGTGGAGCTCCTAGTCTCTCAGGCGGTGCCTGCTCTCAATAACTGACTGGCACACTTGACACCTCAGATGCACACACCGTGAAGAGTTTCTCCTGAGAGTTGACTTTTATCTTATTTTTGCCTTTAGTAAGAGCTCTTGTTAGGCAGGTCATCCTTTGTGAATTCAAAGCCAGCTTGGTCTGCGTAGCAGGGATATACAGTGAAACCATGACCCCAAATCAATTATTTAACCCTTAATTTTAAAAAGTTCAACTTTGGGGCAGGAGAGATGGTTCAGTGGGCAAGGAGCACTTGCTGTTCCCGCAGTGTATGTGGGGGGGCAGTAAAGAAACTGCGGCTGCTCCCTTGTTGGCGGGTCTTACGGTGACTAAGAGAGAAAATATCCAGAGGCGTCTGAAAGAGTCTAGAGCACAGAGAAAATAAAGCAGATTGGACATGGGCAGAGCAAAGAAAGCAAGCGAGAGAGCGGGAGGGAAGAGTGACCAGAGTGAGTTAGGAAAGTTGGGAACAGAGCCAGATGACAGCAAGGGTGGGAGTAAGAGAGAGAGAGTGGGAGGGAGGGGAGGGAGCGAGAGAGAGGGGAAGGGAGGGAGAGGAGAGACAGGGAGGGAGGGGAGAGAGAGGGAGGGGAAGGAAGGGAGAGGAGAGGGGGAAGGGAGGAGAGAGAGGGAGAGGGGGAGGGAGGGGAGAGAGAGGGAGGGATGGGAGAAAGGGGGAGGGGGAAGAGGGGGAGAGGGGGAAGGGGAGGGAGGGGAGAAAGGGGGAGGGGAGGGAGGGGAGAGGTGGGAAAGGGAGGGGGAAAGAGAGGGGGAGGGAGAGGGAGGGGAAGGGAGGGAGAGGGACGGGAAGGGAGGGAGAGGAGAGAGGGGGAGGGAGGAGAGAGAGGGAGAGGGGGAGGGAGGGACGGGAGAGAGAGGGAGGGATGGGAGAAAGGGGGAGGGGAGGGGGAAAGATGGGGAGGGGGAGGGGAGGGAGGGAGAGAGGGAGAGGGAAGGGGGAAAGATGGGGAGGGGGAGGGAGTGGAGAGGGGGAGGGAGGGGAGAAGGAAGGGAGAGGGGGGAGAGGGGAGGGAAGGGAGAGAGGGGGAAGGGGAGCGAGAGGGGGAGGGGAGAGGAGGAGAGGGGGAGAGAATAGCAAGAGTGGGAACAGAAATAGAGAAATGTGAACAAATCACAGGAAGGATGAGGTGCTGGGTGGAGGGGGAGGGGCAGGATGCTCCCGGGGACTTGGAGCTGTCTCTCGGGTACTAGAGATACCAAGGGAGCCTGGAGGCCAGTGTGGGCCTCCGCATGCTGATAGGTGCCACAGGCAGCTAGAGATAAGGGAAAAGATTCCTTTCTGGCAGAAGGGAACGAGTTCCTGAGAGATGCTGGTTCTGTCTAACATCCAGAAATCTCTATATAGTCTTGACTGAGCTCACTTCTAGATATATAGACTACCTAAGACTTAACCCAGAGGACCAACACCCACATCAAAAGGCTCACAAGCATCCTTAACTCTAGTTAGTTCTAGTGGACCCAGCACCCTCTTCTGGCCTCTGTGGGCACCTACACACATGTGGTAACATACTCTCAGTTACACACATATGTGCATTAAATAAATAAATAAACCATATTTTTGAAAGTCCAAGCCGGGCGGTGGTGGCACACGCCTGTAATCCCAGCACTTGGGAGGCAGAGGCAGGCGGATTTCTGAGTTCGAGGCCAGCCTGGTCTACAGAGTGAGTTCCAGGACAGCCAGGACTACACAGAGAAACCCTGTCTTGAAAAACAAAACAAAACAAACAAAAAAAAATAAAGTCCAAGTTATAATTCTTTTGGAGTTTGTCATTTTTTAATTATTTTTAATTTAACCTAGATAAAGGTGCTTTGTTAACCTCAAGACTATTCTTTTTGGTAGAAACCTTATAATTTTTATTTTTCATATTTTGCCATGTCTTTTGGAGGTTATTTTTATGAGAGATGCCAAGTAAGAGTTCAGATTTGCTTTTTCATTCAAAAGTCCTAGAAACAAACAAACAAACAAACAAACAGCTTCTTTTTCTTGCTGGGTATGAAATTCAACAAGGATTTGTGCATTTTAATGTTGATTCACATTTATCCATTCCCCTAGGTAGAGACATTTACATTTCTTTCAACAGTCTGTGCAAAGGTCTGCTTCCCTACACTCTTATCAATGCCTTCAGAATTGGTTTTTTGTTGTTGTTGTTGTTGTTTTGGTTTTTCGAGACAGGGTTTCTCTGTGTAGCTTGGGCTGTCCTGGAACTCACTCTGTAGACCAGGCTGGCCTCGAACTCAGAAATCCGCCTGTCTCTGCCTCCCAAGTGCTGGGATTACAGGCGTGCGCCACCACCGCCCGGCTCAGAATTGTTTTGATTTACATATTTGGCTTGGTTGTGTGTTGATGTGTGTGTGGGTGTGTAAGTGTGCTGGGCAGTGCATGCGTGTGTGTGTGTGTGTGTGTGTGTGTGTGTGTGTGTGTGTGTGTAGGTATGAGGACACCTTTCAAAAGCTGCTTCTCTGCCTGCTAGGAACGCCCTGGCTTGACAGCAAGCAGCTATATCCACCAAGTCACAGTGCCAGCCCATCTCAGCGTATTTTTATGTCAAAGAAGAACAAAGAGAGGGATAGGAGGAGGGAGACAGAGAGGGGAAGACGAAGAGAAGAGAAAGTGGACCAAAAGGAGGGCACAGCTGACACTGAGTTTCTTTGTATAACCTTGGCTGTCCTGAAACTCACTCTGTAGTTCAAGGCTGGCCTCAAACTCATATTCACCTGCCTTTGCCTTTCAAGAGCTAGGATTAAAGGTATGTGCCACCACTGCCCAGTAGGATCCAACATTTCGTAAGAGACAGGATTGCTAGACGTGTGTTTGTGTGTGTGTGTGTGTGTGTGTGTGTGTGTGATCACATACATGTAATTGCACCCAGGGAGAGGTCAGAGATGGTTCTTTCCATCCACCTTTGTGGCTCCTGGAGATTTAATGCACGTCTCTTAGATTGGCAACAAGTGTTCTTTAACCACTGGACCATCTTGCTAGCCCTGGATGCCATTTTTGAAGGACAGTTTTGTGTTTGTTTATATTGGTTATTTTTTGGGGGGGGGGTTTGTTTGTTTTGTTTTGTTTGTTTTTTGAGATAGGGTTTCTCTGTATAGCCCTGGAACTCACTCTGTAGAGTAGGCAGGCCTCGAACTCAAATCCGCCTACCTCTGCCTCCCAAATGCTGGGATTAACGGCGTGTGCCACCACTGCCTGGCTATATTGGTTTTTCTCTTTCTTTTCTTTCTTTTTCTTCTTCTTTTCTATTTATTTATTTATTTATTTAGGTTTTTTGAGACAGGGTTTCTCTGTCCTGGACTTGCTCTATATACCAGGCCTGGAACTCACAGAGATCCACCTGCCTCTGCCTCCTGAGTTGTGGGATTCAAGGCATAAGCCACCATGCCCATATTCATTGATTTTTCAAGACAGAGTTTCTCTCTGTGGCCTTGACTGTCATAGAACTAGTTCTGCAGACCAGGCTGGCCTCAAGCTCACGGAGATCAGACTGCCTCTGCCTCCCACCTGCTGGAATTAGTGGCATGAACCACCACCACCTCTAGAAATCAATTTATTGGACTATATCTTTCTGCTTTACAGTGCTCACATACACCACTCCACTACTGTCCTCCACCATGTCTGACGAGAAGTCAGCCCTCGCCTTTCCTCTCCCTAGGCGATGAGTCACTTTCCTCTCTTACCTTTAATATTTTCCTTTTTACTATTAATTATTTTTTATGCATATGAGTATTTTTGCCAGCATGTATGTCCCTACAACACAACCTGTGCGTTCCTGGTGCCCGGAAGAAGGCATCAGATGCCCTGAGACTGGAGTTAAGGTTATAAACTGTCATATGGGTGCTGGGAATTGAACCTAGATCCTTTGGAAGTACAACTAATGCTCTTAGCCACTAAGCAATTTCTCCAGCCTCACGTTTATGATTTTTTTCTCCATCTTTATGTACACAGGTAGGATTCTCTGTTTATTTTCTTTGGAGATGACTGAGTTCCTTGGATATATAGATTGTTTTCATCAAATTTGGGGAGCTTGGGACTATTATTTTTTGAGAATATTTTCCTCTCCATCACTCTCTCCTTTAAAGGTTTCCATTACACATGTTATTTTGGCTCAACGTTTCATGAACTGTATCTATTTGGGGGATTCTGTTGTTGTTGAAAACACCATGACCAAAGGCAACTTGGGAGGAAAGGGTTTGTTTCAGCTGACAGGTTATAGCCTCATGTATCCCAGGCTGGCCTTGAATTTACCAGGTAGCTGAGCATGACTGTGAATTTTTGATCCTCCTTCTTCAATCTCCCAAGTATTAGGATTCTAGGCATGCACCATCAGGCCCAATTTATGCAGTGCTGGCGATCAAACTCAGAGTTTCATACCTATTATTCCAGGACACTATTAACTGAGCAACAGCCCCAGTCCTCGACATACTTTTTGGCAGCCTGTCTACTGCCAATATTTTTGGTGAGGAAGATTCAGTTCTGTCTCAATTTCTTACATCGCTTCTGGGTCATACTAATTTAGGCTTAACTTTTAGGGTGACATGGTGTGGCGGTTTGAATAAGAGTAGACCCCATAAGCTCATGTTTTTTGAATGCTTGGTCCTCATTAGGTGGAACTGTTTGAGAAAGATTATGGGGCGTGGCCTTGTTGATGTTTTGCCTGTCTGCCGGGCTCCATGCTGTCTGCCATGCATGTCCATGATGGTCATAGACTCTAACCTTCTGGGACGGTGAAACCCCAGAGTAAATGTTTTAATTTATAACTTGCCATAGTCATTGTTATGGTTCGTATATGCTCGGCCCAGGGACTGGCACTATTAGAAGGTATGGCCCTGTTGGAGTAGGTGTGGCCTTGTTGGAGTAGGTGTGGCCTTGTGGGCATGGGCTATAGGACCCTCATCTTAGCTGCTTGGAAGCCAGTACTCTGCTAGCAGACTTCAGATGAAGATGTAGAACTCTCAGCTCCTCCTGCACCATGTTCGTGCCTTGGTGATCATAGACTGAGGCTCTGAACCTGTAAATCAACCCCAATTAAATGTTGTCCTTATAAAAATTACCTTGATCATGGTGTCTGTTCACAGCAGTAAAACCCTAGCTAAGACAATCATAGTATCTCTTCACAGCAAAAGAAAAGAAATATGGCCAAGTAACTGCACCTTACTGCATTTTGTGCTTTATCTGTAAAATGGGGTGATGTGTTAGGTTTCATTAGTAAGGCTGTGGAAGGGGAGGGAGGAGGGGTTGGGGGTCTTTGGAGAGGGGGGAAATTGGGAAAGGTTTTACCATGGCAATGTAAATGAAGATGATATTCAATAAAAAAGAAAAAGAAAAAAGAAGAAAAAACAAGTAAGGCTGTGGAAAAGCCAATCTTAAACCTCACTAGCCCATCGATGCAAAGATCCATTTCTAACTGACCACATGTTAGATGTGGACTATTTAAATGCTTCATTTTTCCTTTCAGGACTCAGTCTAGCATAACAACCCTAGCTGGGAGCTGCTCTCTCTCATGAAGAAACGGAGCTGGAGGAAACACATCATTGCCTGACTCTGAACGTTTAGGCTTTTACGTTTGGGCCTGTCTACATTTCATCATCAAAAGGCGGGTCATATGATCAAATTGTCATCAATGGAACTGGGAAGGATATCTCCATCTTGGGATGTGTGGCAGTCACCTAGCAACCACTTAACAGGAAGAGCAGCTTATTAGTTAAGAACTGCAGTACCAGTTACCACACAATGAGAGCAAGACACTCCTTAAAGTGTTGTGAGAATGGAGCTGCTCAAGGATCCTGAAAAGTGTTCCCCACCCGTAAGGCCTCTAAGATCACAGCAACAGTGATTTTCTGCTTCTGCTGTGAGTTATTCTCATTACTGGACTGGATTAAACCTGACTTAATAGGAAGAAAATGGTTTGTAATTATTCACAATATCCCAATCTTTAATACGGAGACAATAAAACATTGAGTCTAGGGGCACAGCCTTTGAAGTGAGATAGACCTTCCTTTTAAGGGCAGGTAATATTGGAAAGATTATTTAAAATTTCTGAGTTTTAGTTTCCTCAATGCACAAATGTACTTACTTGAGAATTTATCATGAGCTTTTCATTAGAGCCAAATTAGCCTGGTCCTGTTCACCCAGTAGATGTAGCATTCAGTGAATTATCGAACACAGATTTTATTTGTGAAAAACTCATTTCAAAGAGTCTGTGAACTGTATGCAAAATATAACTATAGTACTATTGAATAGTAGTCTCAAGTTATCTTTTCTACAAAGAACCCTCACAGCCAATTTTATTTTCCTGCCTCTGAATACTTCTCCGTTTTTCTTGCTTTACAAAGGGCTCTGAACTATTGTTCGTTCATTAGTTTTGGCAAAATCTATCTCTGTAACTTGAAAGCAAGCTCCATAAAATCAGGGGTCAGGTTTTCTTTTTAAAATTATATTTTGTTTGTATTATTTTATGTATTTACATTCCAAATGTTGCCTCTCTTACTAGTTCCCCTTCCTTAATTCTTCACCCCATCCCTTTAAATTGTATTCTTTTTTTAAAGATTGATTGATTGATTGATGTACACTGTAGCTGTCTTCAGACACTCCAGAAAAAGGAATCAGATCTTGATATGGATGACTGTGAGCCATCATGTGGTTGCTGGGATTTGAACTCAGGACCTTCAGAAGAGCAATCAGAGCTCTTAACAACTGAGCCATCTCTCCAACCCCTTAAATTGTATTCTTAATTAAAGTGTGTGTGTGTGTGTGTGTGTGTGTGTGTGTGTGTTTTGTGCACATGCTTTGTGAATAAGCCCAGAACTCAGGGCACTGGTCCCTATTCTTTTTTTATTTTTTTATTTTTTTATTTTTTATTTATTTATTTTTTTTTTTGGTCTTTCGAGACAGGGTTTCTCTGTGTAGTTCCAGCTGTCCTGGAACTCACTCTGTAGACCAGGCTGGCCTCGAACTCAGAAATCCGCCTGCCTCTGCCTCCCAAGTGCTGGGATTAAAGACGTGCGCCACCAACGCCCGGCTATTCTTTTTTTTATTAATGCTGCAAATGCTAACTTTATTTGTTCAGGAGCTCTTCGTGCAAACATCAAACAAGCCCAGGCCTTGATCTGTGAGCTCATATCACATGTCAGGGAAGAAGCAAACCATGACCTACATGCAAGGCTGAAGACTAAAGGTTCACAGTCATGTTGGAGGTTTGTATTTCTACAGCCTGGAACCCGGCAGTCACAGTTCTTTGAGGTCTTTCTGGATGTCCTACAGGGTGTCCGCACTCTTCCTGAGCTGAGCGACCTCATCGTCCTTCAGCTTCTGGTTGATGACGCTGGTCAGTCCCCGAGCGTTAAGGATGCACGGGAGACTGAGGAAGACGTCGTTCTCAGTGCTGTACATTCCCTTAACCATTGTAGACACGGGGTGAATCCGAGAGAGGCTTTTCAGCATGGACTCGATGAGGTCAACCATGCTTTAGCCGATGACCCAGCTGGTGTAGCCTTTTAGCTTGATGACTTCATAGGCACTGTCCACCACCATCTTATGCACCTCCTTCCAGTTCTGTCACTATCTGTTCCCATTTCTGGATTCAGTTCCTGGAGGGAGACTCATGCCACATTCACCCCGCTCCACACAACCACCCTGGAGTCACCATGCTCGCGCCCAGGATCCATCCGTGGCAGCTGCTGGGATGAATTCCAAGCTTCTCGGCCAAGAGGGAGCGGAATCGAGCAGAATCCAGCTTGCATCCGCTTCCAATCCCGCGGTGCTTAGGTAACCCGCTCAGTTTCCCGGTGACAAAAGTAAGAATACCCACTGGGTTGGAAACCACGATGATGGTGCAGTCAGGGCTGTACTTGACGATCTGAGGAATAATGAACTTGAAGACATTGACGTTTCTCTGCACCAGGTTGACTTCCCCCTCTCCGGCTCCTGCGGGCGGACTCCAGCCGTCACCACCACAACCTTAGAACTGACTGTCACGGAGTAATCTCAATCGGGCACAATTTCCGGAGTCTGGAGAAATAAGCCCCCGTGCTGCAGATCCATCATTTCTCCTTTGAGCTTGTCTTTAAGACATCCACCGGGGCAAGTTCATCAGACTTTCCCGGAATGCTGATAGCACATGCCATGCCCACTTGTCCAACGTCTACTTCAGTAATCTTGTTCGGGACGGCAGCCTCCTCTTCTGTGACAGAAAGCAACCCTTTCCTTAAGGGTTGCCATCTTGTCCAGAAAAGAGGAGGTTCTGTGGCGCGCTGAGGCAAGGGAACCACTGCAAAGCCAGCAGGCTGCTCTGCGGACAGCCGACTCTGGCTCTACAAGAAGGAAGAGCCTTGGTTATTTATTCTATTTACTCTGTTTACTGAACCATCCCACAGGCCCAGGGATTATTTAGTTCCATTCTCTGCCTCGAAATCCTAACGTGTAAAACTTTTGAAAGGGAGGAGGAGCTCAGAGGCCTGGACCGGTTCATGCCCCGCCCAGTTTAGGTTGGACCCGCCCCTGTCGTTCATGGAGTCACGCCCCCGTTGTGGGCGTGCCCCGCAATGTTGTGGAGGCCGCGTGCCGGCGGTGTTACGGTGTTACGTCACACGCACGCACGCTGGCGCGGCACCGGGTTCAGCGGCCGACGGAAGCGGGGGCGTGGCCAGGCGCTAGGGCCCCGCGGCCGCCGGCGCCGCCGCCTGAGTGACTTGCTAGGCGGCCGGCGGCGCTCAGCTCCCCGCCACTCAGGCAGCTGGGCGGCCACTCTGTTTTGAGGTCCTCGCCGCCCTTCCACGTCTCCCGGAAGAGCTAGCCGGCAGGTCCGGGAGCAGCCGGCTGCTGTGGCGGCCCGGGCGGGCGACGAGGCTGCGGCGTTGCCGCTCGGCGTCCTCAGGTGAGGCGCGACCAGGCCGCGGGCGGGATGGCTTGGCCTGCGGGACCGAGTCTCCGCCTTCCCCGAGCGCTGTCGTGCTCGTCTTAGCTCAGGGCCGAGGAGGGGGACGCCACAGCCCCGTAAGCTCCGGACACCGAGGCTGGCCTGCTCTCCACACCGACTCTGCTCTGGGGGCGCAGTGCCGTGTGTGTTCCCACCTCCCGGGGACCCGTGGTCACTCCGCCGGGCCTGGCCGCTGACCCCTGACCCCGCCCGTGTGTGACATCTGACCTTCCCGGCGGCTTTGCACCACGGGAAGTCCCCTCTTGGAGTGTGTCAGTCACTGAGACAAGAGCTCGGGCCCCAGCTCAGGGTCTACAATCCATGTGAAGGATGTATTTTAAAGCCCCGTTAACTTGCAGATGAGAGGCAAGACATTAAGTGTCTCTAGGTTTTTTTTTATTCGGAGAGCTAATTTTCTCTCGCTTATCACCAGTTTTTACATTGCGCTTGTGTGGAGTTTTACAAGTCAGAATGCATGTTACGTTCCGTTTTCATTTGATTTCTCATAAACTGAAATATACACCTAATGGGTTTCCTAAAGAGTGTTTAAACAGTTAACTGCCGACGAGGTTAGAAGCGGAGAGGAAGAGGTTAAAAGGTGGGTTTACAGCTAGGTCGACTAAGATTCCAGGGTCTGTGGTGCCATCTAAGTTCTGGGATCTTTCAAAACCATATCCATGTTTGTTTCTAAAGGACATGCAATTTACCATATAGTGTAGCTGAGAATGGTTTTAGTGATACTGTTTGCACAACACTTGACACATAAGGATGAATTGCTTCAATAGTGTTTCTAGGAGTGTGGGCTAGATTCGGAATTCATTAGTGAGCAAACCAGACATTGTGTTTATCCACCCACTCCCCTTCCCCCAGCAGGGAGAGACAGACATTTTAAAACAACAGTTACAACAACCTGAAGCAGTGTAAGGCAGAAGAAGGGCGTGCACACAGAATAAAAAGCCCTAGCATAGATGGGAAGGAAAGACAACTCTAATGCCAATTTAGTGAAGAAACCCAAGAGTCAGCTGCATAACAGTTCCAAGCCGGCCACATTCAACCAACACTGTTGACTTTGTAGTTTATTCTACATCTTGAAGGTTAATTTTATTTCATTGTCTTGACTTATGTGGCACCTGGAAGGTGTTTGCAGATGTTGATTAAATCAAATACAGTCATTTTTTTTTTTTTAAAAATTGAACTCAGCTCAATATGCACATGGTAGGTACTAAGTATATAAATTACTGAACTTTTAGAGCTATATATGCTGCATACATAAATCACAGGAGTGCTTCACTTTTAGTTTTGCTTGTTACTGTTTTCCTCTGTTATCTCTGGCTGTCTTGAAAACTCAGTCTGTAGACCCGGCTCTGCCTCCCAAGTGCTGGGAATAAAGGTGTGTACTACCAACACCTAGCAGGAGTGCTTTACTTTAACAGGAATAACTTTTTGTGATAATCATGTGGGAGGTTTTTGTTTGTTTGTTTGTTTTGTTTTTCTGTTTTATTTTTTCCAAGTTCAGCCCTTTGAAACAAATCAGAGGATTTTTATTTGGTTGTGCTGGAATTTTGCCAAGCTTTTTTTTTTCTTTTCTTTTTCTTTTTTTTTTTTTGCTATTTGAATCCTGTATGAGTTTGTTATGCCACCCATGAAAAAATATCTTAGGCCAGAGGGATTAACAGGAGAAACTAATTTTTCTCACAGTTCTAAGTCCACAATGAAGGTACTGGTTAGGTTGACTTGTTTATATTATTATTTTACTTATTGCGTGTGCACTTGTGAATGTAGGCATGTGTGTGACCAGAGGACAGCCTCCTTCAGGCTTCTGCCTCACTCCTCAGTAGGCTCTGTGCTGTGAATTCAGACTGTCTACCTTCAGAGCTAGGACTGTTACCACTTCACCTGTCTGAAGACTGCTTCCTGAGAATGTTCTTTTGCCTTACAGATAGATGTCTTCTCTCTTGTTTTTACATGGTCTCTCTTTATAATAATAGATCTCAGTTTAATTTAAACCTCTTCTAATAATAGATACCAGTTTAATTTAAATTTTATCTTTAAAGACCCTATTTCTATTAAGTAACATTCTTAGGTCTTTGGGTTTGGAGTTCAGTCTGTGAATTTTGGGAAACACAGCACAGTTTGTAACATGTTTTTGCTATGTTATGATTTGCCAGCCAACCTCTTCTAATAATAGATACCAGTTTAATTTAAATTTTATCTTTAAAGACCCTATTTCTATTAAGTAACATTCTTAGGTCTTTGTGTTTGGAGTTTAGTATGTGAATTTTGGGGAACACAGCACAGTTTGTAGCATGTTTTTGCTATGCTAAGATTTGCCAGCCGGGTGGTGGTGGTGGTGGTGGTAGTGGTGGTGGAAAAAACAAACAAACAAAAACACACACACAAAAAAAATCCAAACCCCTCCCCCCCAAAAAGAGTTGCCCTTTGTTGAAATAATAAGAAAAATAGCAGTAGTTGAAATGATCGTGGAAGCTATCATAGAGGGGTTTTCTGTATGCCAAGCTTCTCAAAAAGTGTTTCCCCCATTATTTGATCTTAAAACCACTCTGAGCTACATGTGGTGAAGAGTCCCTGTAGCCACAAGCACTTGGAAAGTTCAGATAGGAAGTTGATTTGTTCACAGACGCTTGGGCTGCACAGCACAGACCCATCACTGAAATACTTACAAAAATGTTCTGTAAGGAAACATGCTTACTATTCCCCATTTCAGGATAAGGTTTCTCAGCTTCTAGTAGTAATTTGTTCAAGATTGTCTGGCTAGAATGACTCAGGTTAGGATTTTAACCCAGGACTCTTTCCTGAAGACAGCGATCAGATCATGTCCCTATTTATTTATTTATTTATTTATTACAGGTCCATCAGTAGGATTACTTTGCTACCATCATGTCTTGGTTTGCTGATCTTGCTGGAAGGGCTGAAGATCTTTTAAACCGAGTGGATCAGGGGGCTGCAACAGCTCTCAGAAAGGAGAATACCAGCAACATCTTTTATAGCAAAAATATTGACTATCCTGAACTTCACCAGCAAAACACAGAGTCAGCTTACCAGACTGGACAGAAAGCTAACTATATTTCCTCAGCTGCTGATAACATCCGACATCAGAAAGCCACGATCATAGCTGGCACTGCAAATGTGAAAGTCGGATCCAGGACAGCCGGGGATGCCTCCCATCCCACTGAGCATGCGTCTGTCCCTAGGCCTTCATCCCAGTTTGTTCGAAGGAAAAAGTCAGAGCCTGATGATGAGCTGTTATTTGATTTTCTTAACAGTTCCCAAAAAGAACCCACTGGAAGAGTGGAAATCAAGAAAGAGAAGGGCAGAGCTCCTGTCTTTCCAAGTTCTCAGTCATCAGGTGTCAATTCTGTCAACACCAGTGTAACCAAGGCCATGGAAGAAAATTCTGGGAGCCAAAGTCCTGGTAGTTCATCAGTCTGTTTCTTTCATAATTAAGTAGATTGGATGTGCCATCTAAGTTAAAATGTTTGAATAGTGTTCTTCATCCCCTGTTACAGGATCTCCCCCTGTAGGTATAAGAGAAGGATCTTTGGCCGGGCGGTGGTGGCGCACGCCTTTAATCCCAGCACTTGGGAGGCAGAGGCAGGCAGATTTCTGAGTTCGAGGTCAGCCTGGTCTACTGAGTAAGTTCCAGGACAGCTGGAGCTACACAGAGAAACCCTGTCTCGAAAAACCAAAAAAAAAAAAAAAAAAAAAAAAAAGAAAAAAAGAGAAGGATCTTTGCCAGTGTATGGTGTAAATAAGGACAACACACTATCTACCACTAGTCAATACTGTCTTAGAGTAGTGTTTCAAGGCTAGCCTGGTCTATAGAATGAGTTCCAGGATAACCAGGGCTACACAGAGAAACTCTGTCTTGGAAACAAAACAAAACAAAACAACAACAAAAAAATTAGTCTCTTTGACCTCAAAGAAGAATTAAAATCTTAATATAATTTTTATTTATATGCTACCCTACAGTCTTTCTTTTACAAGCATATTTATTGGATAACATACAGATTTCTAAAAATTATGTGATAAGTGATAAATACATTAAATTTATGATTTTTCTTTGACTTTTGAATTAAATTTTTCTCTTAATTACAAATATAAGATTTTCCTACTTTTATGATTTTTTAACTTTATAACATTGTGATCAGATAAACCTCTTGTTTATTTGATCTAATGAGGATGTCAGCATTTTAAGATATATATGTCTTTTTTCTGGAGGTGTGTGGGTACACATATGTCACAGAGGCATGTAGAGATCAAAGGACAGTTTGAGGGAGTTCTCTATTTCTGCCATGTGGGTTCTGGGACTTTAACTCAGGTTGTGAGGCTTGGCAGCAAGAGCCTTTATCTGCTGAACCTCTTATCTTGAGGACCCTGATTCCTTACTTATTTATTTATTTGGTATTTGGAGACAAAATCTAGAACTTGTAATTGTAGCACTCCTAAGTGCTAGGATTTCTAGTATTGGCCTGGATCTCATTGTGATGTTTTGAGAAATATTTTATCCCGGGCTGGCCTTGAACTCACAAGGTAAACCAGGTTAACATCAATCTCATGGTGATGCTTCTGCTTCAGCCTCCTAAGAGGTGGGATTCTAGTGTGTCCCCACACCTGGCTTCTTGTGTTTTCAGTCTGCATTTACTCCATTACCAAAGACCCTCAGGCACCATGTGATTACGTGCTTATCCAACCGTGTGGGAAATCCTCTTCTGCACATGTAATTTAAAAAATAAGTTAATTGTGGAACTAAAGAAATAGCTCAGTAGTTAAGAGCGCTGGCTTCCCTTACAGAGGACCTGGGTTTTGTTCACAATACCTATAAGGCAGCTCACAACTGTTTGCAGGGATCAAGTCTCTTCTGGCTTCCATTGGCACAGGGCATTTATGAAATGCACAGACATACATATAGACATCATAAATAAAATATACACATTAAACATAAAATATACACATTAAAAATAAAAATAAAATAAGGGCCGGGCGGTGGTGGCGCATGCCTTTAATCCCAGCACTTGGGAGGCAGAGGCAGGCAGATTTCTGAGTTCGAGGCCAGCCTGGTCTATAGAGTGAGTTCCAGGACAGCCGGGGCTACACAGAGAAACCCTGTCTCGGGAAAAAAAAAAAAAAAAAGGTAAATGTGAATTTGCATCACACTTAGTTAAAAACAAGATAGATTAGAACTCCTGTGGCATCTTTTGGCAAGACATTTTAGATTCAGTTTGGGTGTAACAAATTACTGTGCCCTGTAGAATTAGTCTTGGTTTGAACCCATACCTGCTCTGTTGTGTCTTCTTAGTGTTTTCATTGCTAATACTTCTACCCTGCTTTTCTTTCTGAACACAAGAAAACTCAAGAGTTTAAATTATCTCTGGCAGCCAGAGGCAGGTAGATCTCTGTGAGTTCGAGGTTAGCCTGGTCTACAGAGTGAGTTCCAAGTACCCAGGGCTGTTACACAGAAAAGCCCTGTCTCGGGGAAAATACTCTATCTTCTTCCCAGAAGTGTTTCATGTTTTGTCCTCTTTCTTCTAGTGTCTAGTTTTGATGATCTTTGTAGGTCTGTAGACTCCACTTGTGAGAATATATTTTCATTAGATGGGTATCTGTTGAGAATTAGTAGACTTTTTCTAGATTCCAAACTATAGCAGCCTTCCAGAAGCACATGACTATTGCTTGCATAGTGACTATGTTATTGTATGCAAGTCTGTTCTTGTTTTATAGAAGGAAACAGTTCCGATTCTGTGCCCGAAGTTCACAAGGACTCCTCAGAGGAAAGCACAGCATCAAATGCTACCAGCATGGAGCACAGTTCTGCACCTAGTGATGGAAGCAGGTCGCACGAGCTGTCTAATCTCCGCCTGGAGAATCAGTTGCTCAGGAATGAAGTCCAGTCTTTAAATCAGGAAATGGCCTCATTACTTCAGAGATCCAAAGAAACTCAAGAAGGTAGGACCTTAATGGGGCTTGTGAAATGTTATTTCCATGGAAATGTAGGGTCTAAATTTAGAAAGAGAACCAGTTCTTCTACAAGCATAAAATAGAATCCTGACTAGTTTAGATTCTTAAACCACTAAATTAAAAAAATAAAATAAAATAAAACAAAACAAAATAAAATAATGGAGGGTAGAGTATAACCCTGTAGCCCAGGCTGACCTCAAATTCAATGCAGTCTTGTCTTTCTGTTTCAGCCTGACAGGTACTGGATTCACATGTATAAATTATTAAATTTAAGAATCAGTACAAACCATATATTAATAATCCTATGATTATTTGATTTATTTACTGTGAACTTTAAAGATTCATTTATTTGTTTATATTATATATGAGTACACTGTAGCTATCTTCAGATACAGCAGAAGAGGGCGTCAGATCTCATTACAGATGATTGTGAGTCACCATGTTGTTGCTGGGAATTGAACTCAGGACCTCTGGAAGAGCAGTCCGTGCTCTTAACCACTGAGCCATCTCTCCAGCCCTATTCTGAACTTTAAAGGAGAACTATTTCATGAACCAAAGTTAAGCTATGTAAAGTGTTAGACACTAGTAGACATGGTCAGTGTCGCCACTCCAGGGACCATAAATGAACATAAAAACCAGTGTGAATAATGCCTTCCAGAAATGTGTAGTGACATAAACTGTAAGTAGAAAACCCTCTAATTCTTTTAAAACAAAAGTTGGGACTGGAGACCTGGCTCAGTAGGTAAGAAGAGCTCAGTTCTGTTCTGAACACCCACATGGTGGGTCAAAAGCCCTCTATAACTCTGTCTAGGGTTCTGATGCCCTTTTCTGGACTTCCAGCGCCATGTGGCATGCGTGTGGTGAATAAACATGCATGCAGACAAACTACCATACACATTTAAATAAATAAATCTTTTAAAAAAAGCTTTGGAAAAAAAATAACTTTGGGTCTTGGTGTGGTATTGACAGAGGCGGTATGAGTTTGTGTGGCTAAGGAGAGAGGAAAGGGACAGGAAATGTTTATCCCGGTTCCAGTGGGGCCAGTGAGAGCAGTGCAATTGAACGGTAGGAAGTTTTATTTAGGCATGAAACAAGGCCAGAGGGGGATGATAAGGTGATTAAAAACTGGCTAGAGAATGTAGATATGAAATAGAATATTTCCTGAAACCTGTGAAATTTGTTTTAAATCTTAAAAAAACTGTTTTTGGTGGCAGACTACATATATCACTATGTATACCATGAAAAGATGTCTTGTTTTGCTTGACTTAAGAAATTTTACTTTTTATAGAATTAAATAAGGCAAGAGTAAGAGTTGAAAAATGGAATGTTGACAATTCAAAGAGTGATCGAATAACTCGGGAACTACGAGCTCAAGTAGATGACCTCACTGAAGCAGTGGCTGCAAAGGATTCCCAGCTAGCTGTCCTCAAAGTGCGACTGCAGGAGGCTGACCAGGTCCTGAGTTCCCGCACAGAAGCACTGGAAGCCTTACAGAGTGAAAAGTCACGGTAGGTAATTCTGCTAATACTGAAAAGGCAAGCTGGAGTGTGTAAGTAGGGTAAATTGTAGTGTTTTCCAACTTACGAAGAATCATCTTTTTAGAAATTTACAAGAGGAAAGAGTCTTATAAAGTTGGAAATGTGAATGATTAAAATGGATTCACTTTTTGTGACCCTTGAGATACATGATTAGCAAATTCTAAACTTAAGAGTATTTGAAAAGCATAGTGCCATCCATTATTTTATATATGGTATATGGCCTAAAAATATTCTGTTAAGAATGTCTTAGACTGGGGCTGGTGAGATGGCTCAGCGGTTAAGAGCACCAACTGCTCTTCCAAAGGTCCTGAGTTCAAATCCCAGCAACCACATGGTGGCTCACAACCATCTCTAATGAGATCTGACTCCCTCTTCTGGTGTGTCTGAAGACAGCTACAGTGTACTTACATATAATAAATAAATCTTTAAAAAAAAAAAAAAGAAGTCTTAGACCATCTTTGACTAATTTATAGATGCTCTAAGAATTATGGTACTTGACTGCTTGCTCCCTGTGGAACTACATTCTTTCATGTGATGCAATTTTATTTTATTTTATTTTTTTTTTTTTAGAATAATGCAGGATCACAATGAAGGTAGTAGCCTACAGAATCAAGCTCTGCAAACTCTTCAAGAGAGGCTGCATGAAGTGGATGCAACTCTAAAGAGAGAGCAAGAGGGCTACAAACAAATGCAGGTTAGAGGGGAGACACTGTGTTCTCTTAGGACACAGGGAGGGAGGGACGCCTCTGCACTTCATGGCACCTCAAACCATCAGCAGAATTTTACTATTTATTTTGTCAGACAGACACATGGATATTTGAAAAAATTATCTTAATCCTTGCTAAATTATTTTTATTTGAAAGAAAATTAAAATGGTTAATATTCATCAGAGCTATGCATCTATCAGTCAATTTAGATGTAACAATCATTCCTATTTCACTAAGTGGTAGTTTGTAGCATCTTATTTATTTTTATTTATTTAGTCTTATCTAGTTCTAATTTAACCTGATTCATTTATTTCAAGAGAAAATTGGTTTTTTGGGGTTTCTTTTTTTGTTTGTTTGTTTGTTGTCTTTAGAGCCAGGGTTTCTTTGTGTAGCCCTGGCTATTCTGGAACTTGCTCAGTGGAACAGGCTGGCCTTAAACTAAGAGATCTGCCTGCCTTTGCTGAAACTAAAGGTGTGTGCCACCGTACCTGGTTTACAGCTCTACTTTTAAAGCTGTCTTTATGTGTAGTTTAGTCTTGAGAGTTACCTGTCTGAATCCAAAGAAGGTGTTAGTGTTTGCAGGCTGCTTTAGTTTTTATATTGTTTCTGAGACAGGGTCTCACCCTATAGCCTTTGCTGTCCTAGAACTCATTTTGTAGACCAGGCTGGCCTCAAACTTGGAGATCTGCTTGCTCTGCCTCCTAGTGCTGGGGTCTAGGGCATGCCCAGTTTAAGTGGTTTATTTTTTTTAAGGATTTATTTGTTTATTACATGTAAGTACACTGTAGCTGTCTTCAGACACACCAAAGGGTGTCAGATCTCATTACGGATGGTTGTGAGCCACCATGTGGTTGCTGGGATTTGAACTCAGGACCTTCGGAAGAGCAGTCAGTGCTCTTAACCACTGAGCCATCTCTCCAGCCCTAAGTGGTTTATTTTTATACGACTCAAGGGTAAAAACAATGAATAGCCAAGGTTGAAAAATCTTTTTTTTTTGTTTTTGTTTTTTTTTTTTTGTTTTTGTTTTTGTTTTTTTTTTCAAGACAGGGTTTCTCTGTATAGCCCTGGCTGTCCTAGAACTCACTCTATAGACCAGGCTGGCCTCAAACTCAGAAATCCGCCTGCTTCTGCCTCTGCCTCCCAAGTGCTGGGATTAAAGGCATGTGCCACCACCGCCCAGTGCAAATTCTTATTTTATTTTTTATAAACATTCTAAAAAAAATCTGAGGTATTTTTTTCTGGTCCTGGGGAATTTTTGATAAGTAGCAAACAACCTATGTTTCAACATGTAATTCATATTTAAAAATACAAGTAAGATATTTCACATGCTCTTCTGTATTCTGAGTCTTTAAAACATCGTATGCCTTACACTTATAGCACATTGCAATTTAGACACTTAGATATTGAAACTTTCTTCAGTGATATTTGGTCTGTACTTAGATTCCTTAAAATTTACAGATGAACAAGAGTCATATTACCTAAGTTGTTTTAAAAAGAGAAGTTTTTCTAAAAACTGGCAGTTCTTCAAAAAACTACACATAGAGTCATAGAATTCTCATACGGTCTAACAATTCTACTTTAGGTATCTGCCCCAGAGATTTAAAAAAATGTATGTCCACCTAAAATTTTGTTGATTATGTGTAGAACAATATTCATATTCTGGGAAAGCTAGAAATACAAATGGCATTTGCTGCTGGGATAAACAGATTGTGGTATGTCCATACAAGGAAATCCTATTAAGTCCATAAAAATATAATGATGCGGAGTCTGGGAGATCCTTTCACAAGCTGTGTGCTATGCTCACGTGAGGACTTGAGTTGGGCTTCATGTGAAAAGGTCAACATGGTAGCACAGATGTGTGACCTCAGCTCTGGGGCAGCAGGGAGACAGGCAGATTCCTGGAGCTCTCTGGCCATGGTGAGCTCCAGGTTCAGCAAGAGATTCTGCCTCAGAAATAATTAATTAAAATAAAATAAAATAAAATGTAGTCCTCACTAACCTGCTGAGGGTTGCTTCACATTGTGACAACCATTCTACCTCAGCCTCCGAAGTACTAAAGTTAGGTGTGCAACTCTGTACCTGGCTCGCCTGTCTTTTTTTATAAAAAGGCTCTAGAAATTACAGTTCACTAGGCCTAGAGAAGACTGTGTAGCACCTTGAACCAACTCCTAGTTGACTTTAATGTATTGCTGTGCTCGGGAGCCACAACTTTATATTTTTCTATTTTTTTTCCTCCTCATTTTTAGTAAGAGCTAGTAAATTCCCTTAAGATTTCTGAATTCATGGTTATAAGTATATTCCAAGCTAAATGATGGAATTTGTATAATATAAAATTTACCACAGAGTGAGTTTGCTGCACGCCTTAACAAAATGGAAGTGGAACGTCAGAATTTGGCAGAAGCAGTTACTCTGGCAGAAAGAAAGTACTCCGAGGAGAAGAAGAAGGTTGATGAACTCCAGCAGCAAGTCAAGACACACAGATCAAGCTTGGAATCTGCTAAGCAGGAGTTAGTTGACTACAAGCAAAAAGCTACACGGATACTCCAAGTAAGCCCCAGTGCACACTCGGATGACGCCTCACTGGGCGACGCCAGCCCTCTATACACTGGGGCGTGTGTTGACTGCACTGCCCTGTCACACACTGAACTCTGATGAAAAGGGTAGGAGTTCTCAGTCATACACTGCCTGCTTGGTAGAGTCATCATCTCTGATGACGCTGCTGTTGCTAGGCAGCAGCTATATTATGCTCATTTGGTGGTTCCTATAAAAACTGTAGTCACCAATGTAGCCCTCAACATTTCATCAGAGAGAAAACATGTGCTTCCATTTGTAGTTAGGTTAGTCTGTCTGTCTGCATGGAGTCTGTCTGCTTGCTTCAGTTTGAGTTGTTTCTTTGTTCTTGTGTGTTTGTGTCTACTGCTGCTGTGTCTTAGCTCATAAAAGCATGCGGTGGTCACTAGTAGAAGAATGAGGACTAGATTGGACCCCTCCCAAAGGAGAAAAAATAAGTTGTTCTTTTGCTTTTGTTTTGTTTTGCTTTGTTATAGCCCTTCTTCATTGAACTGTCCCGTTTTGTCTCAATCACAAATGTATCAGAATGCTTGGAGCTATGCTGTCTTCATTTATTAAGTACTTGGTCCCTTTGTTCTGTCATATAATTTCCATCTATCACATTTCTAAAATTATCTTGTCAAAAAGGTCTAGAATGACCTGAGTTTATATTTGGTGTCATAGGTTAATGTTGTTTGCGTACATTTTGACTTTGAAAACACAGTTGGCTCCCGTTCTCCCTCCATCTTGGAGAACCTGTCTTCTGTGCCACACACCACCTTGGCTCCTATTTTATCCTCCTGTCATTGTCACCAGCTCTCTGGGTTCTCTTCCCAGGCTCCAAAGACTTTAGATCCTGTCCTAAACCCTCTTTCCTACCTCATACTGATGTCTGCTTGGTCTGTCACTTCAGGAGACTTCAAGCGTGTCTCTACTCACCTCCTGAGTCCTGGTTCTTGCTATTTAGTTTCAGCTCCTAAGCCAGCTTCCTCATTGTTTTGCCCTGGTAAATATTACTATCAAATAATAGTAAAGCATGAGCCTACATAGACATTTACAAAACTTTAGTTTTCTTCTTTTCTTTTGATTTAAGGGCACATTCAGCTTAGCCAATTTTAAAAAAATCAAAATAATTGCCAGGGTACAGTGCAAGACTCCATCTCAAACAAAACAAAAATAAATAAAATTTAGCCTGGCATCACCCACAGGAACTCCCTGCGCTGCCTCCCATAGTGCTTTCCCACACACCATCATGCTTTTGTGTTTTCTCTGTATGTTTAAATATGCTATATTTCAGTGTCACTGGACATGCTTTTAGGTGAAGCCTCCTGTCCAGCTCAGAACTCTGAATAATCTGACCAATTTCCCCTTGCATGAGTTATTTACTTTCTTCTGCTGGTGCTACTAATTTCCTGTTTAGAAAGCAAAGGGTGCTTTCTAGCAAGGAATGTTATCTTTATCTCACAGAGCTCTTAGTGCAATGCCAAGTGCCAACTTGGAGTATTATTGGGAAAAGAAGAATAAGAAGCAAAAATAAGAGAGAAATCTTATGAAACATTTACAACTATAACATGTTCATGGAAACTAAGATCCAGGGACAATAGCAAGAATCTCTTGCATTTTTATCCCTACAGCTTCAATAAGCAATGTATTTCCTCTGTGGGTAAATGTCTGGGAGCTTTGTTTCCATATGTGAGATGACACTATGTAAGCTAGGTGGGAATAATGCTCAGTGGAGAAGTGTGCTTAGCATGTATGTAGCCCTGGGCTCAGTCTCTGGCATCATAAATAAATAAACACATAAACACATAAATAAATAAATAAATAAATAAATAAATAAATAAATAAAATGTACAAGCAAATAAATAAAGTATAAGCTAGGGTCTGAATAGATGGATAGTTCAGAAGTTAAGAGCACAGGTTGCTCTTAGGCTTTAGTTCCCAGGGTCCACCCACCTGGTAGCTTACAGCCATCTGTACTACTTCTAGAGGATTTGATGCCCTCTTCTGACCTCTGTGGTAACCAGGCCTTTATATGGTACACAGACGTGCTTATAGGCAAAATACTTAAACAGGTATAATAAATTAATTTTTAAAAAATGAGCTGATATTATCTTTGTTTAATACTGTTTCACAACAGTCTAAAGAAAAACTGATCAACAGCTTAAAGGAAGGCTCGAGTTTTGAAGGCCTAGATAGCAGTACTGCTAGCAGCATGGAACTTGAAGAACTTCGACATGAGAAGGAGATGCAGAAAGAGGAGATCCAGAAGCTGATGGGCCAGATACATCAGCTGAGATCTGAGCTACAGGTAACATTCATTGTTTAGCATCCCAGACAAGCATTTCCTCCAGCTGCCTCAGTCGGTAATCAGGTTATGATTCTGTATCTTAGGGGGAGATGGCATTATTCAAACAATGTGTTTCATTCTGTTAGAATGTTAATTACCATGTAGAAATGTATCTACAGGAGCAGGTGTCTTGTCTGTTGACTGACTCTAATCCCAAGGGGTAACTAATACTTGTGAAGTATGAACTGTATGTTGCTATGGACTTGAGCCTCAAGTTGCACCAGGAAACTGACAAGGATCTTTAAATGTTTAGATCTTAAATTCTGCTACTTAAAAGTATATTAGTTGGGGTTTCTCTATAAAACTGAAATGTTTTCTTGTATTAGCATGGGTTCAGATACTAATTACAGTTTTATGCATAGTCTTATAATTGTAGTTTGTGTATAAATGCTGTGTTTAATCTAAAAGTAACAGTCTGGGGATGTGACTCAGTAATAACTTTTCAATAGAAGTATGAATTGCCTAGCCAACTACTATGCAATCATAAGGCTAGGCCATTTGTGGGCCAAGGCAGCTGGGGCATCCTGGTCATTCACTCACTGCAAGCCAAATTACATAGTAAAAGTATCTAATTTAATTCCTGTGATCCCTTACCCTCTGGGAACTGCTGAGCCCAGTCCACAGGATGTGATGGTTGTTGAGTACCTGCTGAACAGAACCCTTTGTTTTTTGTTTTCACATGTGGTTCTCCTTAGGACATGGAGGCTCAGCAGGTTAGTGAAGCTGAATCAGCAAGAGAACAATTACAAGATCTGCAAGACCAGATAGCTAAGCAGAGGGCATCCAAGCAAGAGCTGGAGACAGAGCTGGACCGGATGAAACAGGTAAGGAGAGGCACCTCCCAAGAAAGCCTGTCACTCGACTCAGAGAATCAGTGTTAGCTGGGAGCTTGCGGGTGCCTCCTGCCTTTCCATCCCATCCTCTCACTGGAGGGTTTGTTTATTTGCTTGTTTGTTTTTTATTGTTTATCATTATTCTTTGTGTGCATGATATTTGAGTATAGGCACATGCATGCTACCACATATGTGCCACTGCTTGTAGAAGTCAAAGGACGACTCTGTGCTATTGGTTCTCTCCTTCCATGTTTACATGGGTTCTGGTTTTGAACTCAGGTTGTCAGGCTTGATGAAAGTGCCTTTACCAACTGAGCCTTTTCTCTCACTTTTTTGGGAGGGGGCATGGATTAAAGGCATGTACCTTCTTGTTTGTTTTGTAAAATAGGATTTCTCTGTGTAGTACTGGCTTTCTTGGAACTCTGTAGTACAGGGTGGCTTCAAACTCACAGATACCCACCTGGCTGCTGCGGCCTCTGTCTCCCAAGTGCTAGGATTTGTTTGTTTGTTAGTTTGCTTTTTAAGGTTTGTTTTTTATTTGTGAGGCTTGTGTACGAGTATATATATGTAGGCGCAGCTGCTGTGCATGTTCACATGCTAGAGATCAGGTATCCATCTCTATCACTTTTTAAAAAAAATTATTCATTTTAATATATGAGTGCTCGCTGGGCGTGGTGGCGCACGCCTTTAATCCCAGCACTTGGGAGGCAGAGGCAGGCAGATTTCTGAGTTCGAGGCCAGCCTGGTCTACAGAGTGAGTTCCAGGACAGCCAGGGCTACACAGAGAAACCCTGTCTCAAAAAACCAAAATATATATATATATATATATATATATATATATATATATATATGAGTGCTCTGCTACATGTACACCTACATGCCAGAAGAGAGCATCAGATCCCCCTAGAGATGGCCATGGGCCACCATGTGATTGCTAGAAATTTGAACTAGGACCTCTGGAAGAACAGCCAGTGCTTTTAACTGCTGAGCCATCTCACCAGCCCCCATTTTTCTTTTCTTTTCCTTTTTTTAGGCCATTTTGGAGCAGGGTTTCTTTATGTAGCCCTGGCTGTCCTGGAACTCACTCTGTAGATCAGACTGGCCTGGAATTCAGAGATCCACTTGCCTCTGCCTACTGAGTGCTGGGATTAAAGGTTTGTGCCACCACTTCCTGGCCCTCTGTCACTTTCTACTTATTCCTTTGAGACAGCATCTTTTCCTAAACGTGAGCCTTTTATTGTCTCAGCTTAGCTAGAACCAGCAAACCCGTGTGATCCTCCTGTCTCTGCCCTCATCCACTCAGAGTTGGGGCTACAGGACATCTGCCTTGTTAAGTGGATGCTGGGAGCTGAACTCTAGTCCTCAGAATTTTGCATAAAATGTTCTTAACTGTAATGCATCCCTCTAGCTTGTGACTTTTTTGTTGTTGTATTAACAGGTGGAAAATTGGGACAGAATGCTGTTATAACTGCCCAATACTATAAAATGAGTAAAGAGTAAAAACCAGTGTCATCAGCCCATAGCCCAGAATTCTTTCCACTTTATATGTCTATATTCCATCTGTCTGTCAGGATTGTAAAAAACACAAAACTGTGCTCACCACATCCACTTTCCCTGCTAGGAACTCTGTTGGCGCCATATTAGCTGCTTTCTCTTAGTTCCCCAAGCCAAATTATTTTACATCAGTATATTGTAGTATATCCATTCGTTTCTATATTGAAGCAATCTATATTGAACACATTGTAGCCACATTCTCAGAGTAAGATTCTACACCAAAAATGACTGACTGTAATCATGTAAAATGGCATAGTAATAACAAACTACTGTTGTTAGCACTTGCTATCTTATTTCATACGGTAAAAAGTCAGTGCCATTCAATTTATAAAAAATTATTCTTGTGATTCTTAGTATATCACTCATAACATTTCTAATTTTATGTATTTTAAATTCTCTTTATCTTTTCAAGTGTATTTAAATTCTTTAAATAAGCTTTTCATTAGGATTTATTGTGGAAATTGTATTTAACATTATTTTATAAGTGTTAAGAGAAAAACCAGAGACCTTCAAGGCATGTGTATCACAGGCTGCTTTAGTTAATGTAATTATAAGATTAGCTGTCCTTTCAGAATTACATTGCAGATAATTCGGAGCTGCTATATATCAAAGGGCAGCAGTTTAATGTGATTGATAGAGGATAATATTCATTTATTATGGGAGATGTTTTCCTGAAACCTCTCTCAAATGCCAGTTTTTAAATTATGAAGTAGAGGAACATGAGCTGCCTGTTGCTGTAGGTTACTTACTTATCAGATAAGACTCCAGATGCAGTATTTAATTTTAGGATTAAATGTGTACCATTTAGAGCAATTTCAGCCTTGAATTTGTACAGACCTAGAACATGGAAGAAATCTGGTAACCCTTCTGGTAAATCTTTACCTGACCATCAACCTTGTACCCACTGAGCCCTTTATATTTTAAAAAATTATTTATGAACATTATATTACTAACAGCACAATCTTTATTATAAATACCAAATTTCTTCAGTTTGTTGTTCTAAGTAATAATAATATTCTATAATAAATCTTACATTTATAATGATGTCCCATTCTTCCTCATTGCTGTAAGGTAAGAATATTGTGTATTTTCTAGTGATTTATCCTAGTAGCAATGCTTACAGCATCATGCTGAAGTACTGACTTTCCATCAGACCCAGCACATCCATGTGCAGTCCATGCAGTGTGGTTGTGACATGAACTGAGTCTTGTGGGTTTGGGCTGTGGAGATGGCATGAAGCACACTCAGACTGATTTATTCACTCCTCACTAGGAATTCCATTACATGGAGGAAGATCTGCATAGAACAAAGAACACACTACAAAGCAGGATTAAAGATCGAGAGGAGGAAATTCAAAAACTGAGGAATCAGGTAGGAACAGGCAGTGTGGGTGACCTGAGTTGCTTCAGTAAGGCCTTTTCTCAATATCCTTCACAATTTATTGTGAGGTTTGAGGCTGCTATAGATGTTTGATCTCGCATCTCTTGAATCTTCCTTTTGTAGAAGTGTCTTGTAGCCACTTCATGGGAGGTTAGATTTATCTCCAAAACTTCACGGCCTCTCACCCTAGTGTGTTCATGCTGATTATCACATTCATGATTTCTTTTTCCTATCAAAACTATATGGATTGATCTTCACAATATCAATTAGTAGGACAGCTATAAAGTCACTACACTTCTGCTTCTTAAAATATAAATTAATGGCTGTATATGGTTTTCATTCTTTCAAGACTATTGTATGGGACAATAAAAAAAACATTGTCCTTTTTGTTAAGTTTATTTTTATTTTATTTTATTTTTATTTTATCTGAGACAATGTCTCATTTTCCAGTCCTAGTTGCTATGGAACTCATAGTCTAGACCAGTTTGGCCTCAAACTCACAAAGATCTACCTACCTCTGCCTCTTGCATACTGGGATTAAAGGTATGTATCACCATGACCAACCTTAAAGATTGTTTTTGATGAGGCTAAGGCCTAAGCTTATAAGAACTAGAAAGAAAGTATCAGATCCCCTTTATGCAGTTTAGAAGAAAGATTTCTTAGAGGAGACACAAAAGGCCTAGTCATAGAAAAAACTATAAACTGAATTCATCAAAATTTAAATTTCTGCTTACCAAAGGCAGTCAGGCGTGAGAGGAGGACAGCCGCAGACTGAAGGGGAGGCTCCCAGCACCTCCGCTGCCCTTCTGCACTGCCTCAGACATGTCAGACGTGGCCAGCTCTGGAAAGCAAGCAACCAGAGTCAGAATTCCTGTTGACAGCCGGGCAGCGGTGGCACATGCCTTTAATCCCAGCACTTGGGAGGCAAAGGCAGGTGGATTTCCGAGTTCGAGGCTAGCCAGGGCTACACAGAGAAACCCTGTCTCGGAAAAAAAAAAAAAGGAAAAAAAGAAAAGAAATTTGAACCGTGGCCTGTAAATTTGACCATGTCACTGTAGTAAGAATGTACAGGGGCTGGAAAGATGACTCTAGTTAAGAGCGTCGACTGTTCTTCCAGAGTCTTAAGTTCAATTCCCAGCAACCTTATGGTGGCTCACAACCATCTGTAATAGGATAAGATGCCCTCTTCTGGTGTGTCTGAAGACAGCAACAGTGTACTC
Source organism: Apodemus agrarius (assembly GCA_964023405.1). NCBI lineage: Eukaryota > Metazoa > Chordata > Mammalia > Rodentia > Muridae > Apodemus > Apodemus agrarius. The sequence continues at coordinate 21,341,905 of OZ030011.1, read as the reverse complement.
ACATAAAATAAATTTTAAAAAAATACAGTTTACAGTGTATCTTCATAGTCACATGTATTCATGATACAAAACCAGAACAGAAGCCAAATTTGATGGGCACTTGCCTGTAACCTCTGCACTCAGGGAGCTGAGGCAGGAGAGTCATGAATTGGTCAGTCTGAGCTATGTAGTGAGCTTAAAGCTACAAAAGAAGACCATAACAGCAGCAACAAAGAAGTTAATACACAATAACAGTAATAGTTGTATACAGTGTATTATATGACTTTCAGGAGATATCCCCTTCTATTACATTCTCTACTTGCTGATTTTATTTAAGAATCATGTCTAACCAGTGGAAAAAATCATTATAGAGATTTGAGGCCCCGTTTCATGTCCGTTCTGTACCCTCCAGCTTAGAGCCTATGTACTGATTTAGTGACTACTTACCCTTCAGCTTACCAACAAAACCTTAAGCAATAGCAGCCAGTCGGAGCTAGAAAGCCGACTCCATCAGCTAACGGAAACACTCATCCAGAAGCAGACCATGCTGGAGAGCCTCAGCACAGAAAAGAACTCGCTGGTCTTCCAGCTGGAGCGCCTCGAGCAGCAGATGCACTCCGCCTCCACGGGGCCCAGCAGCGGGTCTTCTATTAACATGTCTGGAGTTGACAATGGTGAAGGTAACCTAGAAAGGACATGGTGCCAAAAATTATGATCTTGAAAATTTACAGAAAGACTGTTTTTATTGAAAAGAAACTTTCTTTAGTGATTCTTCTCCCAATGTAAAACCTGAGTCCTGTGCCATTAGTAAAATCATCAGAAATATGTGTACTGGAGTAATATCTCATGAGGTTAGACTTGGAGAAAGAGGGCCTGAGATTGGGGAGCACGTTGGAATAATAAGATACTTGACAAGACAGAGACAAAGCAGGAATTCAGTAGCATAGAAATTTCAGGTCAGTTAAATTTCATGATCCCTTAGTAAATGACTGTCAGTATTGAAGTCTTTATTAATTTTCATGTTTGTCCATGTGATTTAATTAACATAGCAAAGTCTATAGATTATTAAGATGCATATTCAAAAAGAGTATGTCAGCACCATATCAATATGTTGGAGTTTTTAACTTTAGAACCTCATAAAGCCTATGTAAAGTCATGGAGCAAATCTCTCAGGTCTTTGACTTTAACATTAATTTAAAAATAAAAAATTTAAAGAGAGACTGCCACATTTGAGGATCAGTTGTAATTTGAATAGGGTGGCCAATGGAAAATCCAGTTGAAAAGAGACAGATTATCAAAGTTCCAGAGAGTATGATAAGAAAGTGCCCTTGAGAAGGTCTGCAAGAATAGTGTTCCGGCTAGTCAGAAGCACAGCGGGAAAGCTGGGAGGGAGCTGTGTCCCTGGAGTGTTTGGTTGATCTGTGTTATGGTTTCTTTGACATTGGGGGTAGTTCTTAGAAATATAGTCTTAAGAAATTCTTCTTCATATAATCTGATACATTTTCAACTCTAGTTTTCTTAGAAAGTCAATTTTAGTGTTACTATATTAATCTGTTCTCTTATTTAAATAGGAACACGCCTGCGAAATGTTCCTGTTCTTTTTAATGACACAGAAACTAATCTAGCAGGAATGTATGGGAAGGTTCGCAAAGCTGCCAGCTCCATTGACCAGTTTAGGTAAGCAGTGCCACTCAGCGGGAGTGATGGGCCCTCAACTAATGTCTTCCAGTTGGTACAGTCACCCTGAGCCCATTGGACAGAGGTAATAAAGTGGCAGTTCTCTTATTCCTTTTCCATACTCCCAAGCTCTGCGAGGTTACCATAGGCAGTCTGCCAGCAGCTGAGCATTGTTAAAAATTGTTACTCCTGGCCATCCTTTCGACAACAACCCCCCCTTTGTCCCCCCACCTCTCTGTCTCTCTTGTCAAGACAGGGTTTCTCTGTGTAGCCTGGCCATCCTGGAACTCACTCTTAGTCTAGGCTAGCATCAAACTCAGAGATCCACCTGCCTCTGCCTCCCAAGTACTGGGATTAAAAACGTATGCCACCAAGGACAGCTGAAATTGTCATCATTCACTGAAACCAGTCCCATTAAAGAGACATAGGCAGGAACATTGACCTCAGGAGGTCAAGACCAGCTTGGGCCGCATAGGAGATCATCTCAGAATAACTCAGAATAACTCAGAACTGTCTCATGAGAAAGTGTTCATGTGAGGTCTCATCCCAGGACATCATTGTGGGTTTGAAGAAAAGATGCTACAATATAGAGCTGAATGTTCTCCTTATAACTTCTGTTTTACACATATCTTTAAGTAATATTTAGGGTTTGCTTGTGTATAAAATTTTTATACAGACATCTAATTTATAAAGAAAATATTTTTTTATCTAGAGCTTTGATAAATTTCATTCCTAAAAACTTCTAATATGTCAATTTTTCTTTTAGTGTTTATAGTTAGGCATGGTCTTAATGAATTGTGTGATAAGACTAATGTTTTCTTAGGCTTTCTGACTTAGAATAGAGCTTTGGTGTTAAGAAAAAAGAGAGGAGAGAGAAAAAGTTCCTGAAGCCACAGGACTTAAGTCACTGTCTGAGGTGCATGTATTCCACATAGCACCTGTAGGAACTGCAGTGTAAATGTTAGCAGCAGTTAGAGAGGAAAAGATGTGTTTATACACACACACACACACACACACACACACACACACACACACTTGAGCACACAAGCATGCACACAGGCACATAGGCACACATGCACATGCACATATACCTTGATAAGAAAAAGCCTGCAAAGAGCTGTGAGCAGTGAGGATGAACATCACACTGCTCTGTCACATCAACTCATGTCTGCCTGAGCTCGTTCCTCCCCTCCCTCCCTCCCTCCCTCCCTCCCTCCCTCCCTTCCTTCCTTCTTTCCTCTTCTGTCTTGTTTGTTTGCTTTGTCTTGTTTTGAGACAGCTTTGTAACTCTGTCCTAGAATCCACTGTATAGTCCAGGCTAGCCTCATACACACAGAGAACCACCTGCCGGTGTGAGGATTAAAAGTGTGTATCACGCCTGGCCTTGCCTCAGTTCCTGTGGCTTAGACCTCTGGAAAAGTGTGTCTGTGCAGAAACTTCTAGATTAACCATTTCCAAGTAAATGCTTGTGCTAAAGTCTTAATTGCTGACTCCAAATAATGATAGAAGTACCATTGTTGTTCACTGTGGCCTTCCTGTATCACCACATTTTAAGTGATCAAGTGAGCCATTTTTCTGTGGTAGTCACACAAATAGTGTGAGTGAGGTTTTAAAAACATTGGCTACTAGCTCAGAAAGATTTGCTTTAAGTATATTCCCTTTTCTCTCATTGTTTGCACAGTATTCGCCTGGGAATTTTTCTCCGAAGATATCCCATAGCACGAGTGTTTGTAATTATCTATATGGTGAGTAATGAAGAAGTAATACCACACTTGATTTCCGTCTGTTGTTTTAGCTGCTAATCTTATTCGTATTTTACCAATCAACTTTGAAAGAGAATACAGCTCATTTTTGACCATTAAGCTTTTCTTAAAATACTTTACAAGTTAGCATTTATTATGTTGAGAACATAAGTGCTCAGAGTTTTCCTGCCAATAAAATTAGCTATAATGCAGGTTAACAGTCACTTCCATTTTTAAACCTGTCTAATGACAAAAATACAGTTAGAACAGCTGGTTTAATTTTTATCTTAATGCTATAAAGTTGCTCTGATTATTTTCATGTGTTTTACTTTATTTTTCTAGAAGGATCTTAAGGCCAGTGCATTCTCTTCTGTGTTTTTATTTGCAGAATCAGTTGCAGTAGTTTGTAGTGTAGGTTTATGTGTGCTGTGCCTGAAAGACCACTCTGCTGAGTGGGGATGTCTTTAAGGGGATAGCGGAGTTAAGGCTATTTTCTTAAGAAATAGAAACCTACTTTTAATAGAAATTTTTATGTGTTCCACTAGAGGGAAGAATTATCCCTCTAAATAAAAAGATTTAAGAAAGGAGGATGAGTGGGAAGGAAGAAAAAAAGGATATCAGAAAGGATTTAGGGTGTACCCCATAGGGACTGTCTGCTGTGAACAGACACTATGACCAAGGCAGCTCTTATAAGGACAGCATTTAATTGGGGCTGGCTTACAGGCTCAGAAGTTCAGTCAGTTATCATCAAGGAATGGCAGCATCCAGGCAGGCATGGTGCAGGAGGAGCTGAGAGTTCTACATCTTCATCTGAAGGCTGCTAGGGGAAGACTGGCTTCCAGGCAGCTAAGACGAGGATCTTAAAGCCCATGCCCACAGACACACTTCGTTCAACAAGGCCACACCCACTCCAACAGGCCACAATTCCTCATAGGGCCACAATTCCTAATAGTGCCACTCCCTGGGCCAGGCATATTCAAATCACACAGGGGCTGACTGCCCAGGTACTGGCAGTCGTGGCGCCAGTTAAATGCTGTGTGTTGCATCCTACAGAGTTTACACACCCCAACCAATGGGGCTTCATGGCATTCATACTGCCCTGAGGAAGCCATAAATTTGCCACTAATTCACATCTACCACTGACACGCTGTTCCTGTCAAGTGTACTTTCCCATCTCTTCATCAACAAAGCTGACTAAACTGTCCCTCACAACACCAGTCATTAACTGTTCTGCAAGGTCTTGCCAGCCGGTGTCTGTCTGTCTAGCCGTGCTATCCAAGCCCTCTTTGCATAGTCATCTGCTAGGTCATTTCTGCAGATACATGACGAGTCATGAACATTTGGTGTTCAGGCTCTCCTCTCAGCTGAGAGGTCTGCAGTGTGCAGCTCAGTTTCTGAGCTCACGGAGGTACACATTTCTCCATTATTCAGCCAATAAACACATCATGAGCCCCGGCCGTGTTCCCGTGTCTGTCCCAGAAGACAAGGCATGGTCCCTGTCCTCCTGTACAGTCCTCAGAGAAAAACTGCTTTATTGGCCGACACATGGATTGTTTCTTCTCCCTCTAGGCTTTGCTGCACCTCTGGGTCATGATTGTACTGCTGACTTACTCACCAGAAATGCACCATGACCAACCGTATGGCAAGTGAACTGAGCCACTGGTTCCTGTGAGTGCCTGCCATTGTCCAGAGCTGGGATCTGCAGAAAGAACAACACTACGACGGCTGGGAACAGTGCACAGATGGTTTCATCGTGGGAAGCTTTTAATCTTTTAACTTATTTCTCTGGTGTCTGACTCTCCCCTATTTCCATAAGAGTCTCTAAATGCAGACAGTAACTTGATAAATTAAGCTCGACTTTTTCTGAGTTCAGTTGCCCTAGATATGTATAAAGAAAGAGAGAAAAAGAGATTCGGGAGTTGTTAACCTCTGTACAGACCTTTCTATATTTTAGGTGACACTGATTATGGGTTATAATCAGGGAAACTAATTGTATTTAGGGATAAAATAAAAAGATTTCTTTTTTAATAACTTAGAGTGCTTTATATTTTCATAAATTTAACTGCAAATATTTAATTTTTACATGTTAGATTCTTGGTATAATTCTTTTTAAATACATAAATAAAATTCACTGTGCATTTTTCTTTTTTTTTTTTTTTTAAAAAAATAATGACTTTAATCCCCTTTAAAGACAACCTTTCCAATGGTGATGGGTGCAGCTGAAAGTCACAGCCGTGGTCACTAGATGGCTGCAGTAGTCCCCACTGCTCTCCTCTCCACCCGAGTTGTCTTGCTGTCCTCAGTGTGTATCTCATGGGATGTGTACAAGCCCCTGCTTGTAGCATGTGGGAGATGTCTGTTTACCAGTACTGAAGCCAGGATGCTACAGTTACTGTGAGTGAGTACAGTTTTCCGTATGACCAGCATGACCTTTGAATGGTCCTTCCTCTTCGTCTTCGTCTCTAGATTCACACATTGTTTTGTCACCCAAGTCCTGGCGGTCTCTTTGTATGTGTAGGTGATGTGTGTGGCTCTTGGACAGCGAGTGGGAGCAGTCCCCTCCAGGGCCTGTCTTGATGTGGTCACTTGAATGCCTGCTGAGAACCTTGGTGAGGCCATGCCACAACTTGAACTGGCACACGGGCCATAGAAAGCCCTCAGAACCTTGCGCGTCATGACATGGATGTTTCCTGTTTTTATAATTAAATGTTAAGTATATTTGGGCTTTAGTTTTCAGTGTATCAGAAATGAAAAGGGCAGGATGTTCCACATCAAATAAACGGGGGGCTTGGCATAGAGCTCGGCACTGAGACTAAGACTGATAGCAGGGTTCCTACTGGGCTGAGCCGTGACAGTCTGAGCTATGGAGTTGGATGTATCGGACGAGTGAGGAAGAGTTCAGTCTTGTTAATGGATTTTAAGAGGTTATTTTTCTTCATTTGGAAACATCTCAGAAAAATGATTAAAACCAGGTTCTACCTTAAATGGAAAACAGCACATGCTCAGCCTGTGTTGCCAGACTTCCCGTCTCTGTGTAGCCCTGGCGTGCGCTGCGACATCTGTAAGTCTTTTGTCCAGTCTGCACATTCTTGGCTTGGGCAGTATTTGACTAAGTGCACTCCGGTTCTGCACTCACTTGCCTTTAATTGAGTTTCAGATTCATTACTCTTGACCACTCACAAACTGGGCAAGGTAGTGTAAAACCTTGACCTCATTAGAAGGCTTGCAGGAATGCCAAGTCAGTGTCTTGTGTCCAGTACCTGAAGTCAAAGGGGCTTCAAACATGCATATATGGACTGTCTATCTTGTATTGATAGGTATCAGCTGAAAAACATTATTTTAAAAATTCCCTTTCTAGAAATTGTCCTTTATGAAAACCACCATTTCTACTGCTACAGAGCAAAACTTTCCAAGGAAATTGAAAAAAAAAAAAAAGATTTCTGTTGAGTAGCAGGAGAGTCAAAGGTAAAGGACCCGGAATCCAGCCAGGTCTCAGCTTACCTGTGGGGTGGTGCACTCCACAGGCCTCACCAGCTGCCAGGGACCCAGTTGCCAGGGGTCACCCGAGCACTGAAATGGCAGAGTGGGCCTCAGTGTGGTACAAGAAGGCAGGAAAGAGTCAGGGACCAATGGCCCACAATGCTTGGGTCTGGGACCAGCCTGAACTATCCCAACAGAAGCAAACGGGCCTCTCCCATCTTCAGCCTCTTAGAATTAAGGGTTAGTTAGCTCTCTGAGGAGAAGGAGGCAGGCTGCACCAGTGGCGAAAGGCTAGTGTAACCGCAGAGCTATACAGCAGACCTCTCAGCCAGCGAGGCCTGTCACAGCTGCTACTGCCCTCGCTTCGAGATAATCCCTCTCAGCTTTGCGAAGTCACTCGATCCCACCCTATATCTGGCCCATGACACATCCAGAGAACCCGTATAAACTCAGCTCTGAGGAGTCGTCTCATCCCCGCCTTCCGGAAGTTTTCCACCTGTTAGGTTTGTTAGGATTCCGCCATGGCTCCCATGGCTGACCTCTTGGACTGTGATTTTAGGAGGTTGGAAACCCTTAGAGGTAAACCCTGGCTGGCAGAAGGCCACCAGGGGCAGGCTGTGGCCCCACTCCTCTCTGTTACAGTGTACTCATATAAAGCAAATAAATACATCTTTCTTTTAAAATGTGTGTGTGTGGGGGGTACCTATGGGGGAAAAGAGAGGGTTTCAATTACTGGAACTGGAGTTACAGGTTGTAAGCCACTGGATATGGGGGCTAGTAATCTAACTCAGTCCTCTTCAAGAGGAGCCAGTGCCATGACTCTCCACCCCAAGGCTGTTGTTAGTAAAGTTATATAGATGATATCTTTTTTTTAAACAATTTTTTAAAATTTTATATCTGAGTACACTGTTACTGTCTTCAGTTGAACCTGAAGAGGGCATCAGATCCCATTACAGATGGTTGTGGGCTACCATGTGGTTGCTGGGAATTGAACTCAGGACTCTTAACTGCTGAGCCATCTCTCCAGCCCCTATAGATGCTGTCTTAGTCAGGGTTCTCTAGAGTCACACAATGTACAGAATGTCTATATGTATTAAGGGAAAGTATTGGAATGATGTACAGTCTGCAGTCCATTTAGCCCAACAATGGCCGGCTGTGTTGCTCAGTCCCACAAGGCTAGGCGTCTCCGCTGGTCTTCTGTATAAGCTGGAGTCCTGAAGATGCAGGTTCCAACAGATGTGCTGCCGAGTACAAACATGAAGGAGAGGAAGCCTTCTTCCTTCCATAGTCCTTCTGTAGGCCTCCAGCAGAAGGTGTGGCCCAGATTAAAGGTGTGTCCCACCACATCTGGACCTAAACTGTTCTTTACTTGGAATTGTTCTGTCTTAGGCTATCCTTGAACTTAGAGATCTGCCTGTCTCTGTCTCCTGGGATTAAAGGCGTGCACCACCTTACCTGGGCCTAAACTTTTCATGGCCACTATGCCTCAAGATCTGGATCGCAGGTGTGTCCTCCATTTGTGGATTGTCATTCCAGATACAGTCAAGTTGACAACTAGGACTAGTCATCACAGACAGCAGCTCATAATGGAAGCTGATCTCTCAGTTCTTTAGCTGAGGAGCCCTAAGCTACCCGTGCAGGCACACTCTTGTTTCCCGATTCAGACAGCTGCCTCACTACTGCTTCGGGTAGGTTCTGCCCTCTGTAACTCACCTCCCCAAACCTTCCCCTCCAGCCCCCCTTACCATGAGCACCAGGTTTCGACAGAACTTTGCAGGGTACTCAAAGACTACAGTGTACATCAGAGAAAGTACAACCTTGTCTGCAAGTCTCTCCCCAAAGACAGGCCAGGACATGGCACGGCAGAGAAGGCTTCCAAACGCAACAGGGTGTTTTGACAGGATTCTGCAAACATTCTCTGAAGTGGCCCCTAGGTAAAGGAGGCTCCTTCCTCTGCCCTGCCCTGCCTCCCCTCCACAGACGCTTTGGTTCCTTTTGTCCCTGGTGCTTGCTTTGCCACTGTTTCCATAAGTGATGTTTGTAAACACTTATGCTGTTACAAGCTGATGCTTGTAAACACATCAACCGGTAGCAACCCACTTTGACTCATGAGTACAGCTTAGGTTAGCTGAATCCAAGAATTAATTAAATAAATCTCAACGTTATGAGTAGAGTGTATCCTCAATGCCATGAAAACCTGTCTTACCGCTTTTACCCTCGAAGCCTAGGCAAGCCTGCACTACATAAGTAACAGCACTGTGGCCTTAAGAGTCCATGGGGCTGGGGGTGTGGCAACGTCCCTCTGGATCAGTGTTTCTCAACCTGTGGGTTTCGACCCTTCTTGGGGGGAAGGGAGTGAATGACCTTTCCACTGGGGTCAAATATCAGATATTGCACATACTAGATATTTTTGTGAAGATTTATAACAGTAGCAGAATTACAGTTATGAAGTAGTAATGAATAGTGCTATGGTTGAGGGTCACCACAGCGTGAGGGACTGTGTTAAAGGGCTGCAGCATCAGGACGGTTGAGAGCCGCTGTCCTACGCTGGCCTGCTGTTTTCGATGGTCCGGGACTTAGGGGACACTTTAATTCTGCCTGAGGACAGCTGCAGGCTCGTCCTACCCTTAGCCACAGAGCAGATAATCCCAAGGCAGGTAAATAAGAGCATTCGCTGTGTTTTTTAGCCATAAAATTGGATCTAAAAGCATTTCAAATCGTCTGAAGTAGGGTTCCCCCCTGATAATAGAGTAGCATTTCTTTTTGTTTTGTTTTGTTTTTTGTTTTTTGTTTTTTGTTTTTGTTTTTGTTTTGAGACAGGGTTTTTCTGTGTAGTCCTGGCTGTCCTGGAACTCACTCTGTAGACCAGGCTGGCCTCGAACTCAGAAATCCACCTGCCTCTGCCTCCCAAGTGCTGGGATTACAGGCGTGCACCACCACCGCCCGGCTTAAAGTAGCATTTCTTAATTGTGGAAAACACACGTTTAAAGACAAATGTATCACCCGCTCTCAGAACCACTTATCTACATTAGCCAGACAGCATGCTTTGGCCTGTTCCCTTCCGGGCGTTTTTCTTTGGCTGTGTAAGCATGTCTGTAGAAAGGCCTAGAAACAGAGGAAGAAAGCTGTAAGTCAGTGGCTCTCAGCCTTCCTAATGCTGCAGCCCTTTAATACAGTTCTTCATGTTGTGGTGACTGACCCCCAACCATAAAATTATTTTTATTGCTACTTCATAACTGTAATTCTGCTGCTGTTATGAATCATAATGTAAATATCTGTGTTTTCTAATGGTCTTAGATGACCCCTGTGAAAGGGTTGTTTTGATCACCAAAGAGGATCACACCCACGGGTTGAGAACCACTGCTGAAGATATTGCTAAACATAAAGATTCTCATTTTCTCTCTCTCTCTCTCTCTCTCTCTCTCTCTCTCTCTCTCTCTCTCTCTCCCTCTCTCTTCCTCCCTCGTTGCCCTCCCTCCTTCCCCCTCCTACCTCCTCTTGGCTAAGTTCTATCACAGAGCTCTAGCCCCAGCCCACAATCTTCATTTTAATTGTATTTTTTAATCATACAATACACAAATACATGCTCATTGTAAAATTCTGACCAGCCTATATTCCTCAGCCCTGTCCCTCCCCCCATTCCCTAGTGACAACTTAGGAAGAAGCAGGACAGCTACACAGAGTTCAGCAAATATGTGTTGGGGCTGGGAAGGTAGCCATGGTGATTTGGAGTGGATTTTTCCTGTCCCTCTGTGATGGTCTGGAGGCGTAGTTTGGCAGCAGAAACATTTGAATGGCATGTGTGATGTCCTGAGTTCGATTCCCAGCAGTGTCTAAAAAAAACGAAGGAGGTGAGATAAAGACTCAATAAAAACAACAGCCACCCAATGTGGCTTTCTATTCAAATGAACACACAACTGTGCAAGTGTGTGTCTATGTGTATATGAGCACACACACACACACACACACACACACACACACGCACAATTATGGAAGCCAGAGGTCAGTGTGGGGTGTCTTCTACCACTTCCCGCCTTATATTTTGAAACCAGAGCTCACTGTTTCAGCTGTGCTGCCTGGCCAACAAGTTCTGGGGACCCATCATTAAGAATCAACATTTTGGGGGAAAATGTGACAGAAAATTCCAGGACAGTGCATCAAGTCGAGAGGCACAGACATCTGCGAGGCTGCTTGATCACTTAGTAACGAACAATCTGGGCTTTGGGGAGATGGCTTCTCAGGTAGGAATGTCTGCTGTTACAAGCACTAGCACCTGAATTTGAATCCACAGCATTGATATAAAATGCTGTGTATGGCCACGCACACATCTACAATCCTGGCATTGTAGGTACAGAGATGGGAGGATCCTTGGGCTTTCTGGCTGCTAGTTTAGCTCCAGGTTCAATGAGAGATTCTGTTGCAATAAGGTAGACCCTGAGAGAGTTGGACACCTGATGTCCTCCTCTGGCCTCTGTGTGTTCTAGAGCACATGCAAGCACAGACACTACACAGACACGTGCACCTGTATTTCATCCGTAGTTGCAAACCATGATTTTCACAGTCTTATGGTTTCTTCTAGTATGATTAGAGGCCTGTTCTCTTTTGCTGTGTCTCCATTTTAAATTCTGACATTATGCTACTCACAGATTTCTTTCTGAAATTCAATTCATTGAAATTCACTATCTTTATCAGTCTTAATGATAGTGAAATTTCCCTAACTCGCTCTGCTCTGGCTTCTTCCCCAGGAACTCAGAAGAGCCCACAGAGGAACACTGAGCACTGGCCTGCTCCCCTTGGCTTACGTAACTTGCTTTCTTATACCACCCAAGACCACCTGCCACCCCAGGTGACAGCATCCACAGCGAGCTGGGCCCTCCCACATCAATCCTTTTTTTTTAAATTTATTTATTATATCTAAGTACACTGTAGTTGTCTTCAGACACCCCAGAAGAGGGCATCAGATCTCTTTATGGATGGTTGTGAGCCACCATGTGGTTGCTGGGATTTGAACTCAGGACCTTCGGAAAAGCAGTCAGTGCTCTTAACCTCTGAGCCATCTCTCCAGCCTCCCACACATCAATCCTTAATCAAGAAAAGGCCCTGCAAGATTTGCCTAAAGGGCATTCTTATGGAGCCATTTCTCCATGAAGGTTCTCTCTTCTGAATTGATGTGGCTTGTGACAGCAACAAACTCCCACACTGTACAAGTCTTAAAACTGTTAATCGCCACCTAGGATTGCTTTTCTCTATTCTCAGCCACCGCTGGCATAAGTTTTTCCCATCGCACTAACACTGGATGTTTAGGGGAGAGAAATCCTCCATTCTCAAGGAACGCCGTCATGAAAGACTGGATGCTCCAAATCTTTCCTGGGCTTTAAAGTAAAAGTGAGATGCCAGGGCACATCAGCGTCCATTGGGTTGCAAGTCACGTGATGACTCCTCAGAAGGATTGCACGGTTTCATCCAGGCACCAGCAGTGAGGCGCTCTCTGATCCACAGACGGCAGGTACTAGAAAGGCGGGCAGGTTGGCACACAGCATGCTGTCTCACTGGCCTCATACCTGTACAGGAAGGTAGACTCTTCTGTGTCTGCACCCTCAGTGAGCCTTACAAAAGCTGCTCCTTTTAAATAGAGATCTGAAGGATGGACTGGCTATTCTGGAAGCTCCGGGACTATTTGACCCCTGAGCAGCAGGCCCAAGTTAGGGTAGGGAGGGCTCTCCGTGGTGGACCTCCCTCAGAAGAGGCAGACCTTCAGAGAGGCTGTCCCTGAGCAGGGGTCTGCGGATTCTGCAGGAATCCAGCTCTTACGAGCTGCTGAGGCTGCAGCGCCCACACAGCTGCCATTTAAGTTGTGCAGAAGTCAGCCTTGGCCGTTTTTGTACAACGTCCCACCTCCAGGAGCGTGTGGCGTATGGCTGCTCAATGGAGCTCCCACAAGGACAATCCCCAAAGTGAGTGTCTGCTCAGCACCCAGCGGAGTGGACTGTGCAGACACTGGAGGTGCCAACCACCCTTTGACTCACAGTCCTCATTTTAACAGGCCTGGAAATGGGGTTTCAACCCAGTTCCTTCAAGCTGGCTGGACATCTAGGAGCCAGTGGCCTCAACCTAGTCACCTCTCCATGCTGTAACACCCCAAGATGTGTGGCTGGCCGTGTCTCACTGGGGGCCAGCCCAAGCAGGTGTGGGCTCCAGTTCTGGACCTGGGATGTGAACCTGTCTAAAAATCACCAAGGGTCCTGACACCGATTTCTGGTATCTTGGGCATGTGTGGGGTTTAAAACTTAAAAAAAAAAAATCCCACTTATCTATTTGTGTGGGCAGAACAGGTGGGCTCATGTGTGGACGTCAGAAAGGTACCTGTGAGAGCTGGATCTTTCCTTCCCTCATATGGGTCTCAGGGACTGAACTCAGCTCCTCAGGCCTGGTAAACAGCAAGTGCAGCACTGAGCAATCTGTCCGACCCAGGGAGGTGTGCTTTACATGAAACAAGAAGAAAGCCTGGGTCTCTCCTGCTCAACCTCACTGTGACATGCCAGCACACATATGGGAAAGTGTGGGCAGCTTCTCAAAGGCTCATGGGTAACCGCTGTGTAAAACAAAGCACCTCCCTGGGTCCTGCCCCTCGCCCTTGCCCCCAAGCCTCATTGGGATCTGTCTCTACTGACATGGAGCACTGGAGAGTCACAGTTAGCGTAGGGCCTTACAGACCCAAGGGGACAGGAGCATGGCTTGTCTGTTCAGAACCACTCCTGCGACAGGAGCAGTGGAACCACTCCTGCAGCCTGGAAGCCACGGCACGGTGAGTGTGCTCTCTGTCAAGGCCATTCTAGGATGCTCAGGACCTCGTTTTGTCCAACTCTGAGCAGTAGAAAATGGGAACATACTGTTCCCAACACCACCGTCACCCGAGAATGAATCACACCAACGACCCCGTCAGTTAGCTACCCCTTCCTAACAAAAATCACTCCTCAAACTCGGGGACCTGAAACATGCTGTGGCGGCTCACAGCTCGTTAGAAAGCTCTGTCGGTCTGGCCCGAGTCAGCTGACCTTGGCTGAGCCTGCAGATGGGTCGTAGTTGGCTTGTCTGCAAGGTAACGGCCGGTCTAAGTGGCCCCGCCCTTTGTATGAGTGGGCGACAGAGCTGACTCACTCACCGTCTCCCAAACAGGACAGCTTGAGCCCAGCACATGGCTGTGGCTAGCATGTCCAGAATCAGACCTGCTGCGGGCACGCATCCCTCCGGTCTCAGGACACTGTGGAAGGCTAGCCCAGCTCCAAGAGTTAGAGCTCCTCTTCCTCCTCCTCTTCTTCCTTCTCTTTTTCCTCCTCTTTTTCCTTTTAATTGTTTTACCTTGTGTATGTATATGTGCGTCTGTGTTTGCACATGTATGTGCACATGCGTGTGCCATGGTTTCCATGTGGGAGTCAAAGGACATCCTGGGTTCTTTCCTTCTGCCATGTGGGCTCTAGGGATAGAACTCAGGCTGTCAGGGTTGATGGCAAATGTCTAACCCTCCTGAGCCATCTGGCCATCCCTAGAGTACTTAAAGAAGGACACTGAAAAGACATGGGAGAGGGCAGGACTTGTAAGTCACTGGGCATTTTTTTCAATTAGTCTATTAAAAGGAGAACGCCACAAGGCAATGTAAAAGAAAAAAATAAAAACTCAGGAAAACAATGACTCCCGGGTACTGTGGCCTATCCTAAGGAGCTTCTATCTGGCTATATGTCCATTCTTCATGGACATGCTGTTTTGAGATCTGTGTAACTTGATATGCCCTGTCTCAGAAAGAGCAGACACACTGAACCACATGCTATGGCTGGAAGGTGGTAGAGCCAGGAAACGAACCAAGCAGAATGGCCCCAGGGCCAGCTTCTCGGGTGCCAGCTCCACTGCCCCTGTGCCCATGAGACTGGGCTCAGGACACCTGTGTGTGCGGCTGTGCACGCGCCCAACCCCCTCTAGCTTCAGATACTTCTGCTCCTAACCAACATGTGTGGTGCTAAGCTGCAATAGTCCCTGGCGATCTTTCGGACTGCAGGTCTGATTTTGTACACGCTAGCCACAGCCTTGTGCTGACGCTCAAGAGGTTCTGCTGGGTAGATGGTGAGTAAGATCCAGCTCAGTTCAAGGGTCCAGGAGACCACAGGTGGTGGATGGATGCTCGAGCCGGTAGCTCACACGGCTCACTGCTTGCTGAGTTGCATGGTCTCTCGTTTGTTTTCCTGTCTGCAAAGCAGGAGCCATCTTCTGCAGTGGTGGCCAGGATTAGGAGAGATCATGGGTCTGAGAATGCCCGAGTCTGCTGAATGAACACAGGCCCTCTTCTTTGGGGGTCTTGTTCCCTTGTTCCCTGGGGAAATCCTAGGTGCCCGGAAAGGGACAGCTTTTCCAGGCTCTGGGAGAATAGAGGATTTTTTTTTTTAGACTCTGTGTCCTCAGTTGTCTCCTGTGGTTTGTTCTTCCATGCCAGAGTGTAATTAAATCCAGGAGCAGCAGGCTCAAATAATGAATGGTCGGGATTGTTAGGCGTGTCTTCTGTTAATGGTTGTGACTGGGGAAGAGCCCGCCACGGGCAATTAGCGATTCTCCTGTAATTGGGATGCTCAGTTGGCAGGAACACAGAGAGCAGCTTGCCTGTCTGGGTGGCAGATGGAGGCTGGGCCTTGCCTGGGCCTAGTGGGCCAGACAAGGGCACGAGTCCCAGAGCAGGTTGTGGCCCTCCTGACCCCTGTACATGGAGGCCACAGGGAGGACTCAATCCAGAGTGGCTCTCCCCACTACTGATGACCTTTTAGCTCAAGGAGTTAACACTGGAGACTGGCTGGGGCTTGTTTTAGTTACAGTAACAATGAATAGTGGGTTAAACATTTACATTCTGAATAGGCAATGAATTTGCATGATTCTAACATCAAAATTTGATTTTGTTAGAAAGAGTCGACCTTTGTCAACCAAGGCCTGATGACCCAAGTTTAATCTCTGGAACCCACATTAAAAAGCCAGATGTTGTGATGCACATCTGTAATCCCAGCACCCCTACAGTGAGATGCAGGCAAACCACCTGGAACCTCGCGTGCAAGCTAGCCTGGGGTACGTGGCATGGCAGAGACACCAGGATACCCCACCTCAGCAAAGGAAGGAAGAACAGGAGCCCAACACATCCTGTCTGTCCCCCACACATGCGCCGTGGCATGCACACATGTGCACTCATACACATACATCAGACACTGCTATTAATAAATTAATATCTATTGAGAATACGTGAAAAAGGAGCATTGCCCCGCTGCTGAAGTTGAAGCCTGGTATTACCGGAAAGCCCTGAGGTCGGTGCACTGTGGCAGAGTCTGCCTCAGGGCTTCTTTCTCTGACCTTGTCTGGGCAGCTCGGGACTCCTATACCCTCTACCTGCAGAATAGCGCGAGAAGCCTTGATTAGATTACAGGTTCAGTAAGAGCCCGTTCAGCAAGCACCTGAGATCCCGGGAAGGCCTCCCCATGCTAATGAGGCGTCTCAGTACCTTAGCCCACAGCCCATGACCTTTGCACATCCTGGATCTCCCTACTCTGTCCCCCAAACTACAGAACTCTTGATTCACCCCCAAATAAAGTTGATCTGTCTCCCTGAAGCTGATCCCGGAATGACTCTGTTTGTACTCATGGGCTGGTCAAAACCCTGGTCATTGGCTGCTCCCTTCATCCTTGTGGGTCAGTGGCCAACAACCTGGAGGAAAAGGGAAACCCACAAAGATGTAGGGAGTGATGGGACACACTGGTAACCCCAACCTGAGACAGGAGGATTGCAGGTTTGAGGCCAACGTGAAGTACATTGTAAGATCTTATCTGAATAGAACAATAAAAAATATGAAAAGACAAACTGAAAACCTCCATCTTACTGATTCAAATATAAGTCCTCTCCCCCAGTTAACAAACACAAAAAACCCACAGCTGGGAATGGTGGGGCACACCTTTAATTCCAGCCCTTGGGAGGCAGAGACAGGCAGATCTCTTGAGTTTGAAGCTACCCTGGACTACACAGAGAAACCCTGTCTTAAAGAAAAACAAACAAAAACCAAAAAGAAACCAAAAAACAACAACAAGAAAACCCCAAACCCTCACAATGTTAGCAAACATATTAAGACTTTTTATTTCTTATAAGAAAGCTTCTTAGAATAGTGGGACTGCTCTGTAAGACACACAGTGAGCACAAGACATTATCCTTCCGCACCTGTCTGGACTACAGTAGCCACCCAGCACACTGGTGTGAACTGTGCGCCCTGGGTGTCATCTGTCAGTCATAACCAGTGCAGCGCTCTGTGAGGGATGCTAAGAGTGAGGAACACTGTGTGTGTGTGTGTGTGTGTGTGTGTGTGTGTGTGTGTGTGTGTGTGTTAGCAGAAGGGATGTGGTATGTACTCTACCACTGTACATCAGTCCTAACCAGTGCAGTGCTGTTTTAACACCTGTACAAAATTCCATAGACAGCTGTGTTTTAAACTGTAGCCAGTTATCAGCTGGGGGACTGTGTTAGTCAGGGTTCTCTGAAGGAGAGAATCAACAGGTGAATAAATATATTAAAAGAATGCACAAATTCAGCTTACAGTAAAATTGTAACAAGTTATCTCTCACTCCAGGCTGAGAGCCCCTGAGTCGCCTGATCCTTGAGGCCAAGAACCTCTGCAGTCCCAAACCTGGACGGTTCCTGGAGAGCTTCTGGTCCTTGGTCAGTATTGGAAGACTGGAAACTCTGGTTCTGATGTCAGTGAAGGAATCATCTGCCGTGCAGTCATTTTGATCTGGACCGTCGCCAGATGGTAATGTCCACCTCTGGGAACAGGGCTTCCCACATGGAGAAAGGCAGTTAGGGTAATTTTTGGAGTGAAGCTTCCTACTGAGGCCACCGTAGTGTGTAGCAAGTTGACACTAAAAACCAACCAGCAAGTGGATAGTCAGGCTGTGTTGTCTTCAGATCACTGAGCGGATTCACCCTGACCGGACCCTGAGGAGCCCAGTGCCTTAGATCTTCAGTTTTGCCTGTGTCAAGGAACGAGACAGTAAGAGATGGAGACTGATTCACAGCCCAGCAGCCTAAGCCAGGTGGGACCAGTGACAGCCAGGCTTTATTTAACTGGGCAGCCACAGCGGCAGTGCAAAGAGCTCTGTCCCCATTCTGTCAGCTGCATTCTGTCCGCAGCTTGGTGGCACGGCCAGAGTTAGCTGTTGGAAGAAGCATGCCTGTAACTAAAGTAAGGAGAAGCTGACCCCGCCAGCCCTCCGCCACAAGGAAGATCCGTATAACTGGCAGTGCAGGGCCAAAAGAAACAAGTTTTAAGAATTATAATCAACATAGCAAGTGCGCAGGTTAGTGAATTCACCGTGGTGTCTCCATACAAGTATCCACTGGGCATGGATGCTGTCTACCCACCCTCTACCCTTTCCTGTCCACCCGTTAACGCTTTCCTGCCCTTGTCCTTTCTGAGCTCCTAGTAAGAAGCCCTCTTCTGCTTTTAGGATGTCTACTTTTTTAAAAGATTTACCTGTAAAAAGTGTGTGTGTGTGTGTGTGTGTGTGTGTGTGTTTGGTGTGTGTGTTTGCTTGCACATGTGCGTTTCAATGCAGCCTCCCAATAGACCAGAAGCATCAGATGGTCCTCTGGAGCAGGAGTTTCAGACACAAGGTTTTGAGCCCCCTGCATCCCCTGCAAAATCAGAATGATCTCTTCACTGCTGAGCCATCCGGCAGCCCCAGGATGTCTTTGTTGTTTGCTTGCACATATGAAAGAAAACCCAACACCCTCCTGTTGTTCTGTTAAACAGGATGCTCTCCAGCCCCTTCAGTCTCCTGCAAAGGACCGCGTTTTTTCTTTTTGTGTGGCTGAGAGATACCCCTATGGTGTAGACACACCATATTTTCTTCATCCACTCATCTGTTGAGGGGTATTGAAACCGAAACTCAGCTATTGTGAGCAATATTTTAATTAGCATTAACATGCAGATGTCTCTTGTTTAAGGAAAAATCTGTCTGAATTTGTATGGCCTCAAATGAAAGGCATCAAGGGTGGGAGGTACTGACTGGATACTTCCTTATGGTTCATACATAAGCACACACACACACACACACACACACACACACACACATCTTAAAGGGCTGGAGAGATGACTCAGAAGCGAAGAGTGCACACCTCCGTTGCAGAGGATCGTAAATTCAGTTCTCAGCACCTCACAATACCCTGAAACTCTAGGTCTGGGTGATTAGGAGCCCTCTTCTGGCCTCTTTGGGTACCTACATTCATGTGCACACGTGTGCATGCCCACTGGTGTATGTGCGTGTATGCATGTGCACACGCACGCGCGCGCGCACGCGCACACACACACACACAATTAAAAATAACAAAATAGATCTAAAAATTAAAACAGTATCACACAAATCTCGTAGACACTGTATGATTCCCACAGCTAAACCGAAATCTCGGTGGAAACTGTGTGATATTTACAGGTAAAAACCTTGTCTATGATAAGGTTGTCTACTGAGGAACTCGTGAGACTCCTTGGCCGGAGAAAATGCTGAGCTGAATTTCTCAAGGCAAGCCTTGCCTGTCTGACTTTTCTTTAACCTGTTTCTTTACTTACGAAATGTTTTTGGTAGCAAGAACTGTGAGCACCCAGGTGTTAAAGCTAACGAGAGTTCAATTCTTTGAGCTACAGCACTGGCCATGATTTATCTTCTAGAGATCCATTGCTTTGCCTTTTGATCAGCTATACAGTTATTACCTAGATACATTAAAGAATTAACTTCCCAACAATATATATAATTTGCATGGCTAGGTGGCTTTGGCACTCTGACATGGAAAGCATCAGTTAAGTAAAGTTTCAAAGTGAGCCCAAAAGAGTCTCACAAGAAGGAAGCAGGATGTTAGTTAAAGACTACACTAACAATAGACCTAGGGGTATGACGAGGTGTTCTCAAGAACTTTTGAATTACTAATTTATCATTGACTACAGCTACTCTGATCAAGGGACGTAATGCTTTGTAGGTGTTCTCTGAAGTTCATACCTGATTGATTTTGTGTTTCCTTGTGCCAGATACTCATGGTAACCATTCTTTGTAAACACTTCACTGGACACAATTTTTTCTACAGTAATGTAATGCCAACTTATGTGTATAAAAGTTCCTGCCTCAGAACAGTAAAGTGCATTCACCAGTAAAGTAAACCTACACCTGGTGTGTCTGTCTGTCATTCGCCGGACCTGTACCTTCCTGCATACCAAAGACCTTGGTTCCCCCACGGGTGTGTGTCCCGACTGAGTCGGTCTGTGGCAAAACAGACCAGAAAACTCCAAGTGCAGGGCAGGTATTGAGAGATCAGACCCCTGAGGTTAATGTAGGGGTGAGGTGAGCGTGTGTCACATTAGGGCTCCAGCTTTAAAGAGGAAAGAATTCTGTAAATGACAGACTTTGGAGAATGATCACGTAATACTGCTGACTCATTAACTGCCTCAAACGCACAACAGGGAACCCAGGAAGGGACGGGCACAGTCTGTGGGCACGTGCGGGGCAGGAGAGCTTGCTTTCCTTCTTGTCCATCTGGGTGTATGGTCTGTTCTTTCGGCTCTGTTTTTGTGAACTTAAAAATCACTCTACAAAATAAAGCCTGCTCTTCTTCCTTTGAGGCAGAGGCTGGGTTCTGTCAACAGCTGCCTTGGGATGAGCGAGGCACTCTTAGTCTAGAAGGTCACCTGGGACTCTTCTCCAGGTCGGAGAAGCTGCAGGTCTTGAGAGACCTTGAGAGCAGCCGTTGATCATCCTGGCGGGGACTCACTCCACAGAGTGCTCCCAGGACAGCAGATGTTTGCTGGCCTTTTCTCCTGTAGACATCTGTCCCCAGATGGCTGGGAACTCAACAGTATAGAGTCAGGCAGGGGTGAACAGAACCAACAAAACCTTCCATAACCCACAATGCCACGGGCTCCAGCACACTGATGCTGATGACTGTCTGACAAAAAGTGGCAAGGATCCTTGTCCCCCTCAGACCTGCCATGCTTTCCTGGGCCTTCGGCAAGCTGGGAGGGGAGGCTCATGAGACCAGGCTGCGTCAGAGATGCCACCTGCATTCAGGGTAGCTAGCAGAGACCAAAGAGGAGTCTAATGTGTCACTGCCTCCCACCCTGGCCCATGTGGCTGGCACGGGCATGCATCTGAACCTTGTCCAAGAGATATTGTCCCCAAAGGCACCCAGCCTGAGAGTTTTGCTCCCCATTTTATTTATAATTCTAAATAATTCATAATTTTAAAATGTAATATATTTGGGCTTTTGTAAAATAATATTTTTTGTTTGTTTTTCGAGACAGGGTTTCTCTGTGGAGCCCTGGCCAGAACTCACTCTGTAGACCAGGCTGGCCTCGAACTCAGAAATCCACCTGCCTCTGCCTCCCAATTGCTGGAATTACAGGCGTGCACCACCGCTGCCCGGCATAAAATAATATTCTTAAGCCAGGCAATGATGCACATGCCTTTAATCTCACCACCTGAGAAATTCTGTCTCAGAAAACAAAAACAAAATCAATAATAATAATAATAATAATAATAATAATAAATTTATTAATTCTTTGAGAATGTCATACAATGTGTCTTGATGCATTTGTGGTTTTAATAATCCACAATGCTTTGAAGTGTTTTACATACTTTATTTCAAAAACCAATCAGTGTTCTGTCTGGAGCCCTTGGCTCATACAGATAGATAAGAAGACAGAAATTAAGATCAACTGCCTTGACACCTGGAAGAGATGCGGCCGAAGGTTCTGAGGTAAGCCTCCTGGTCCTTCCTTGCTCGGGTCTTTCTTCACTCATTGGACAAACGCTCGTTGTGATTCGCTGCTGTCAGCGCTGCCCTTGCACCAGGAAAGCAACGGTCGGTGAGCCTGGACTTCAGGAAGCTGGATGCTCGCACAAATGCCTGAACTCACGCACGCACGCACGCACACACGCACACACGCACGCAGAGCTCGGCTCCTGCTGGCAAACACATACACAGATTACTTACATTTTTTTCCCACATAATGCACGATGAACAGTTCCCATGGGATTCAACGCTGTGTCAGAATACCATCTCCAAGACTACATGGTGCCCAGCTCTGTGAGTGGGCCTTCACTTATTTAAGATGAGTTGTTTACTGTTGAACATTGAGTGCTTCGGCCACGGTCCTTCCAGCGGGATCCTTATACACCTTCATGTTTGCTTCCTTATTTTCAGGGGTTTTTATTTTTTGTTTTTTTGTTTTTTGTTTGTTTTGTTTGGTTGGATTTCTGAGTTCGAGGCCAGCCTGGTCTCCAGAGTGAGTTCCAGGACAGCCAGGGCTACACAGAGAAACCCTGTCTCGAAAAACCAAACCAAACAAAACAAAACAAAAGAACAAAACAAAACAAAAAACACACAAAAAAACAAAATACATACAGCACAAAACCTAGCATTTTAGCCACTTTTTCTGTGGTGCTCAACAGCACTGGTGTGTGACTGTCGCTCCCTGTCTGCCCCAGAACGCTTTGAATTCAGAAAGTAGAGATGCTGTGCAGACTCAAGAAGGAAGGTTTCGCTGAAGCAGACACAGGAGAAAGGATGGTCGCTAAAGCAAGCACGTGGAAGGGCGCGTGAAGAGAGACTCTTTGCTAACGACGCGCATGCATTGGTCCGCCTTACATTGCGCAGCAGTTGAGCTGCATTTGTTGGGACTCTATAGAGAGAAATGCACCAAAAACCTTCTAGTGGTGTGCTGCAGTTTCTTGCCACAGCCTCAGGCTGATTGGCAGAGTGATGTCAGCTGAGACAGATGCTGAAATGAGGCAAGGCCCGTGGAGGACACGGCATGTTTGGAGGGTATAAATAGGACTCCCGGGCAGCGGCGGAGGCTGGGCTTGGCTTGCGTGTAGAGCTGACGGGGCGACGCTTGTGGGTCTTGTGTCTCTGCTGATCTTTGCTTCTCTGAGAGGGACGCAGCTGAGAACTTCTAGGGTCCCTCTGGGTCCCTCCTGCTGACTTGTGCGGAAACCTGGCTGTCTCCACCACTTTTTTGTTGTTGTTGTTGTTGTTTTTTGTTTTTTGTTTTGGTTTTTCGGGACAGGGTTTCTCTGTGTAGTCCTGGCTGTCCTGGAACTCACTCTGTAGACCAGGCTGGCCTCGAACTCAGAAATCCGCCTGCCTCTGCCTCCCAAGTGCTGGGATTAAAGGCATGCACCACCACCACCCGGCTCCTGTGTCCACTTTAATGAAGCGTTCCTTCATGTGTTTGCCCCAGCCAAACACCATCCAGCCGACTTTCCGAAGAACCCTTAAGTGTCTACTTCAAGTGACTTTAGTAGGTGACACTTTTTTCTCTCTGTTGCCCAAGTCTCCTGTATTTAGGTCAGCTTCCTTTCCTGTTTTCTTTAAAGATTGATTGATTGATTGATTGATTTTATGTATATGAGTACACTGTAGCTGTACAGATGGTTGTGAGCCATCATGTGGTTGCTGGAAATTGGAACTCAGGACCTCTGCTCACTCTGCTTGCTCTGGCCCAAAGATTTATTTATTATTATATGTAAGTACACTGTAGCTGTCTTCAGACACACCAGAAGAGGGTGTCAGATCTCATTACAAATGGTTGTGAGCCACCATGTGGTTGCTGGGATTTGAACTCAGGACCTTCAGAAGAGTAGTCAGTGCTCCTAACCGCTGAGCCATCTCTCCAGCCCCTTCCTTTCCTGTTTTTAGGATAAGAGTTTTCAACCCTCTATGACTTGTCAGCACTGAACATTATAAGGTTGTTCTGAGGGGAATGATGGCTGGGGCCAGGGACTATATGGATGTGTGTGGAGGTGTGATTGCTCATGTGTGTGCTGTGGGTGCATGTATGCCCATGCATGTGGAGAGCAGAGGTCAACCTTTGATGTCATTCCTCAGGAAGTGCCCACTTGGTTCTTGTGTTGGTGGTGGTGCTTTGGTTTGGTGTGGGGTTTTTGAAAAAGGTTTCTCTATATAGTTTTGGTTTCTATGGAACTCACTCTCTGGCCTCGAACTCAGAGATCTGCCAGCCTCTGCTTCCTGAGTCCTGGGGTTAAAGGTGTGAGCCACCACTGCCTGGCTCCCCACTTTTTTTAAACAGGGCCTCTCACTGGGCCCTGGGACTTGCTGATTGAGCTAGCCTGCTGTCCAACAATCCTCAGGGATCCTCCCATCTCTATCTCCAGAGTTCTGAGATTATAGGTGAGTGCCTGATGCTCACTTTTTAGAGAAGTGCTGGGGACTGAGCTTCATGCTTGTACAACAAACACTTTGTATATGTATAGGTATAAGTATATGCATATTTATATGTATAAATATAAGGTATATGTATGTGTATTATATATGTATGTGTATATGTGTGTATATGTATGTGTATAAATATGTGTATAAATATGTGTCTGTGTCTATGTGTGTATGTGTCTGTATCTGTGTATATGTATGTGTATAAATATGTATATGTGTATATGTTGTGTATAAGTATGTATATGTATGTATATGTGTGGATATGTGTATGTGTATATGTGTGTATGTATATGTGTATGTGTGTGTGTATACGTGTGTCTGTGTCTGTGTCTGTGTATATGTATATACACTGGTGTCCTCGCCCTTTTCCCTCCTGGCTTTCCCTGCCACGTTTGTGCAGGACTTGACCTGGATAAACAGCCCTCAGAGCCTGAAGAGGGGGACAACGCTGCCCTGGCCCTGGCCCCTCAGATCAGCCTCTTGCCAGGGTTTTGAAATATCACAGTTGTCTGCTTCAAGCCAACACACCCCACCTGTCCTTCCGAGCCCTGGGGAGCCCAAGCCAGTGATTCCTGTTTGGGTTCAACGTTTCCTGCAGGATCTGACAGGCGGCCAGCCGGTTCTGTTTCCCAGAGGCCACTGCTGAGTGTCAGCCGTGGTCAGCAACCTCGGGGTGGCTATTGATCAGTGTCTGTGACAGCCGGGCCTGGTGTCCAAGGCCCGGTCCATCCTGGAGGAGGACTGTGGATCGTGGGAACGTTCCTGTGGTGCCTGCAGGGACAGGCTAGTCCCTTTAGCAGGGCTGTGGGGGGCCTTGTCTTCAGAGGGATGGAAAATGCTGAATCAATGAGCTCAGAGCCACTGGCAGTAAGAGCTCTGCAGAGCCGCCAGAACACACTGTCACTGTCCTGTTGCTACTCTGTATACAGGTTTTAATTGAATTAGTTATCACTCTTTCCAGGACCCATAAAAGGAAAAGATAAGAAAAATAAAATTCCATATTTAACTTGTCTCTTTTGTATCACATTTTCCCTTGTTTCTGTTGAGATAAATGTCACTGCACAGGAGCTGAAGAGACTGTTCAGTACCCAGTGGTTAAGAGCACTGGCTGCTTCTCCACAGGACTGGGCCTCGATTCCCAGCACCTACACGACAGCTCACAACTGTCTGTAACTCCAGTTCCTGAGGGTCTGACACCCTCTTCCGGCTTCTGTGGGTACCAGGGATGTGCATGGTACACATGCAGACAAAACACCCATATGCACAAAATTAAGTGTTTTAATGTAAAAATTATAAAATACAGTTAAATACGTAAAGTTAGTGGGAAATAGACTTAAAAAAAATCCCTACATAGTTATCATAATAAGTTCTGGTCTTGGAGCTGGAGAGATGGCTCAGTGGTTAAGAGCACTGACTGCTCTTCCAAAGGTCCTGAGTTCAAATCCCAGCAACCACATGGTGGCTCACAACCATCTGTCATGGGATCTGATGTGTGTCTGAAGATAGCTACAGTGTACTTAGATATAATAATAAATCTTTGAAAAAAAAAAGTTCTGGTCTCATCCACAGCACCAATCCTGCTCTCTTTTCCAATTATTATGGGATATACTTTATGTATCCTGTGTTTTATACTATAGTTCATATCTACAGAAACACTTGTTTGTTTTAACATCCTAGCACTCCTAAAGATAGCAAACATTTCTTTCCTTTCTTTTTCTCTCCCTTTCTTTTTCTCTCCCTTTCTTTCTTTTTCTTTCTTTCTTTCTTTCTTTCTTTCTTTCTTTCTTTCCCTTCCTTCCTTCCTTCCTTCCTTCCTTCCTTCCTTCCTTTTTTTGGTCCTTTGATATTTTAGATATTAACTAATCCTCTGTCAGATACCTACCTAGCAAAGACTATTTTTTTCTATTATGATAGAATTTTCTTTTTCATTTAATTTCAATGTGCATTGCTATTTTGTCTGCATGTATATTTATGAGAAGATTGAGAGTTGCTGCCTGGTTGCTGAGACTTGAACCCCAGTCCTTTGGAAGAGCAGTCAGTGCTCCCAGCTGCTGAGGTATCTCTCCAGCCCCCAGCAAAGGTTTCTTAAGAACACAGGAATTTAGGGCTGGAGAGATGGCTCAGTGGTTAAGAGCAATGACTGCTCTTCTGAAGGTCCTGAGTTCAAATCCAGCAACCACATGGTGGCTCACAACCGTCCATAGTGAGATCTGACTCCCTTTTCTGGAGTGTCTGAGCACAGCTACAATGTACTTACATGTACTAATAAATAAATCTTTAAAAAAAAAAACACAGGAATTGCAGTCAAATCCTTCTTTTCCTGTAGTCAGTCAGCCAAGCCCGCACCTACGCAAGGCCTACACCTTGTGTTTGCTCACCCGAGGGCACCATCACAAATGCCCCTCAAGTCTCATAAACTGAAAGATAATCGTTAATGTTGTTAAGTGATAATTTACAAATGGGGCTCTGGAGAGGGGGCTCCGTGGGCAAAGCGCTCACCGCCCAAGCCTGACGACCTGACTTTGAACCCCCAGCACCCACACAACAAGCCGGACTCTGCAGGGTACGTGGGGAGGAAGGTGGCGTGGAAGAGGGTGGACCTCCACAGCCCTCTAGCCAGCCAGCCTAACCATCGATTAGGTCCAGACTCAGCTAGAGTCTCTGAAAAGAAAGAATAATCCAGCGGGCAAGGTGGCTTCATAGTTCAGAGGACCTACTGCTCTGGAAGAGCTGGGTTTGAGTCCCAGCAATCCAGCACCATGTGGAGTGGTTCACAGCTGCCTACAACTCCAGCTCCAGGGGCTCTGATGCTCTGCGTTTGACCTCTGCAGGCACTACACACACACACACACACACACACACACACACACACACACACACGCACGCGCACACGCACGCGCACACGCACACGCACAAGTGTGCGGCACACACATACATACATACATACATACATACATACATACATACGCGCTCATGCGCATGCGCACTCGAACACACACGTGTGTGTATGTATGTATTTGTGTGTGTATATATATATATATATGTATATATATGATTAATTATCACACAGGCTTGGAGAAGAACTAGAAGTAACCGGAGAGTGGTGGACATGGGATGGGTGTCAACAGACTCAGCTCTTGTTACTGGCCCATGGGTGAGCAGATGTGAATATGAATATGAATATGGCATAGTTGTTTGGGTAAATGGGGAAGTGGACTGACAGACAGGAAGTCTCGGGGTTCCTCCATAAAGGTGACTCGCTGTCGTGAGTCAGCTCTAAGGCTCCAGAGGAGTGGTCCTGAGGTGGGGGTGGGGGGTCGATAGGCAGGCCGCTGGCTTTGCTGGTACAAAGACTCTCCAGCTCTCGACATGACCACAGTGAGACCCTGGAACGGGCCCTGGGAAGCTGGCCTGATTTGGAATCATGGAATTTAGATCCACCTGGCTTCTGGTCACATTTACTGAACTGTCCCTAGATCCTCCAATGAATGGTGGTTCTGTCTTCAGTAAGGCCAGAGACACTCAGGCAGACTGCCCAACACGCACCACAGGGCCTAAAATTCACCCAACCGTTTCCTTCCCTTGCTGTTTTTCTCTCTGCTCCTCTTCTTTCTTCTTCCCATTCTCTTCCAGTTTGGAGGGTTTATCTTCCTTTTTTTTTTTTGGTTTTTCGAGACAGGGTTTCTCTGTGTAGCTTTGGCTGTCCTGGAACTCACTCTGTAGACCAGGCTGGCCTCAAACTCAGAAATCCACCTGCCTCTGCCTCCCAAGTGCTGGGATTACAGGTGTGCGCCACCACCGCCCGGCTTGTTTTTGCTTTTTTTTTTTTTTTCCTAGACAGGGTTTCTCTGTGTAGTCCTGGCTGTCCTAGAACTCACTCTGAAAACCAGGCTGGCCTCGAACTCAGAAATCCGCCTGCCTCTGCCTCCCAAGTGCTGGGATTACAGGCGTGCGCCACCACTGCCCAGCTGATTGTTTTTGCTTTTTTAAGACAGGGTTTCTCTGTGTAGCTCTGGCTATCCTGGAACTCACTCTGTAGCCCAGGCTGCCCTCGAACTCAGAAATCCTCCTGCCTCTGCCTCCCAAGTGCTGGGACTAAAGGTGTGCGCCACCATCACCTGGCTATCTTCCTCTGTAATAAGCAGTTTTGTAATTTTTTTTCAGTGCACTAGGGGGAGCTACCCTGTAACAAAACCTGCAGGGACTTGGCCTTGGCCACAGCCGCAGCCAGGGCGGTCCTCTGGTCTGGGACCTGCAGGGAAGGATCCAGTTACTGCAGAGGTGCATAAAGCTTCCCCTTTGGGCTGACGCAGAGCAGGGTCTCAGGAGACCTGGTGAACCTGCCTCTGTCACCCTAACCTGGAAGACCTCCTCTCCTTCCTGGGTGGGCTAGGAGAGAATTGGATAGGGGCAGTACTTAGTGCTGGGGCTTGTGACTCTAAATCCTGACCCTGTCACCTATCTGCTGTGTGATCATGGAGGGGTTGCCAGACCTCTCTGATCCTCCTTCCGGGGGGCACCAAGGCAGAGTAAGTGCATTGCCTTTGGCACAGAGCCTGGGGAAGACAAGCATTCGATAGACTCAACGGTATTGCTGTTTATGAGATAAGCTGGCACAGAGACATTTCCCTCCTAAGTCCAGGGCCTGGGAAATGCTTGTATGTTTATATTTACAGCCTGCGAAGCAGTCAAGGCTTAAGAATGGCATTCTGTATGTGGGGACATTGTAGTAGTTTCCTTAATAAAGTACCCACCGCTCCCTCCCAGTGACTCCCAGTAGACTTTGCTGGTTCCTGCAAGAGAACGTGAATGCTCTGTTCATCATGTAACCATGGCAACTTCTTTATAGTATCTGGGCTGGTCCCCTTTGAGCCACTCAGTAAAAGAGAAGTGAGTGGACTTCTGTGGCCCAACTGCAGATGCTTCAGAGAGACAAGGTGGTCGGTCTCAGGCAGGCTTGAGGGTCCTGGGCACAGTGTCTGTGAGCTTCTGTATGTGGAGAGGCACTGCAGACACTGCAGGCTAAATAAAGCCTGCCCCTGCCTTTCAGGTAAGCTGAAAGGAGCCAGCCTATGTGGCTAAGGCCTATGTCTTAACTCAGGGCCAGATAAAATAGGTTCTAGATGTTTCTGCTAAAGTGGAAGGAGACAGACCCCAGAGATCTCTACCATGAATGGAATCATAACCCTCCATCATCCCCACAGTCCCTGAAGTACTGCAGGGGAGGAAATCCACTCTCCTGTTTCTGGAATCTTCCCTTGAGCCCTAAGCAGCTCCTCAGCTGGATCCCGGGGTCCCCAGGGCTGCTGGATGTTTCAGTGGCTGGACCTGGAAGATTGTCACCCTGCGCGGCTGGATGATGCAGGAAAGCAGGGTGCTGGTCTCCAGAGAGGACAGTGAGTCTGTTACCAGACAAGGTCAAAGACAGGAATGAGTTAGAGACAGAGATGATGAGGAAAAGCCTCGGGGGACTTGGGGACAGAACAGAAGGAAACAAAAATGGCGGGAAGGTAATGCCAGAAGAAGAGGCTGAGAAGTTGCTGGTGTCGGGAATACAACAGTAAATCTTTAAGGTGAAGAAGCCTTAGGAGCCTTGAGCAGGAAAGTCAAATAAGCCCACACTGGACACATTGGCGAGAAACGTGCCCCATCTGAAGCACGAAAGACCATTAAAACACAGGCAGAACAGACAACCAATATACAAAGGAAGCCAGACTCTCAGCACAGCAATGCAAACTGGAACAATATTTTATAATCTCATAAATATAATAAATATCATAAATGTCATAAACTATCTTCACGACAGTTTGGGGTTCTAGAAGGAACTGTTTAGTCCTTGGCAGGTGCAATGTCTCAACTACAAGCCGAGGGAATAAAACCAAGAGAGCTGTCGCTGACCGTGGTGGAGACAGACTGAAGGACGGGCCAGGAGGGAAGGCTAGCTGCTTTTTATTTCCTTTTGTCTTGCAAAGATAGGCTCTGGTATAGCCCAGGCTAGTCTCAGGAACGTCAGAGGGAAAGGGGATTTAAAAAAAAAAAAAAAAAACTGTGCTGAAGCCGGGCGGTGGTGGCGCACGCCTGTAATCCCAGCACTCTGAGAGGCAGAGGCAGGCGGATTTCTGAGTTTGAGGCCAGCCTGGTCTACAGAGTGAGTTTCCAGGACAGCCAGGGCTACACAGAGAAACCCTGTCTCGAAAAAAAACAAAAACCAAAAACAAAAAAACCAAACAAAACAAAAACGTGCTGGAGTTAGGGAGAAGGAAGTCAGAGCTGAGGGTTTCAGAGTTCCTGAAGCAGGGAAGGGGAGGGCATGGGTCCTCACGGAGCTTCCGGAAAGAGAGCAGCCCTTAGGCTGGCTCAAGGAGAGCCATTTTGAACTCTGACCTCCAGCACGACCGGTGATACACTGTGTTGATTTTATGTCACTTAGTTAGAGCAGCTAACAGGAAGCTGACGCAGGCCTGAGGATGGACCCTGGGGACTGGGAAGAGCAGAAAAGACAGAGAGCTTATCTTTCCTAGAACCAAGAAGTTGCCCTGGGTTTTTATACTTTTGAAACTCCTTTACCTAAAAGAAAATGTCCTTTCAGTTAGTTTAACTCATTCTCACTGTGGTGGTTGGTAATTCACAAGCTTAATGCCTGATTAAATGAGGGGACCACTTCATTTTAACCTACATTTAAGAGAATCTCACAGCTGTTCACCATAAAAAGCAGTAGGAACATAAAACCCAAGGTGTTTACTCTCCCCCATTTTCTTACATTGTTAATTTTTGGGGCTATTAAAGGCCATTTTTAGTGAGTAAAAGTATTCTTTGAGAGGCAGAGGGCTGGCTCAGTGCTTAAGAGGGCTTGCTGCTCTTCCGGAGGGCTGGAGTTCAGATCCTAACACTCGTCCCTAGAACTTCAGTTCACCAAGGAGTCCAACAGTCTCTTCCGGTCTCTGCGGGCATATATACATCCATGTAAATAAATTAAAAAAAAAATCCTGGGCTTCATTCAGAAAGAAGACAGTGAGTTAACATCTTTCTTTTTAAAAGTATGCTTGGGACGGAGAGATGGCTCAGTGGTTAAGAGCACTGATTGATTTTCCAGAGGTCCTGAGTTCAATTCCCAGCAACCACATGATGGCTCATAACCATCTGTAATGAGGTCTGATGCCCTCTTCTGGTGTGTCTGAAGACAGCTACAATGTACTCATATACATAAAACAAATACTTCTTAAAAAATATGTTTTCCTGTCTCATCTCTAGCCTATAGATTATACAAGGGGAAGAAGAGACCCAAAGGCTGTCAATCATCCTAGAGCGCAGTCCTTTCTCAAGTGAGACTTGTGATATCTGTGCCTCTCTCATAATTGTCGCTCATGCCCTTCCTATGCTCCATGGCTGTCTGAAATTCTGAGTATAGTTAATGTTTGCTGATGTCAACCTTGTGCCCGGGGCATCAAGGCTGGGAGGGTTTGGCTCAGAATAAACAAACCATTTACAGATCGTGGGGCTAAGCTGGGAATAACATGCAAGCACAGGCTCTTTTTACAACAGGAAGTGCAATCATGTCTTTAGGATGCAGAACAGGAAACTGACCCTATCCGTAGAGTCCAGGTGAAGGGATGCATTAGTCAGGAGAGAGTATGAGAAAGCAAGATTCAGGCAGAGGGACCCTCATGTGCAAAGGGCCTGTGGCCAGAAAGAGGCTTGCTAACACTGAGGCATGAAAGTGTGTTTTGTACCACAAATGGTGGGCGGGCATTGTGTGGAAGGGAGGCAGGCAAGGGTGGAGAGAGTGGAGGGCTCTGGATCCTACACAATGTGCTTCGAGTTCATCTCCTAGAGTAAAGAAACACGAGGACCACAAGCAAGAGAGAGGCAGACCCGTGCTCCGTGCCCTGAACCTGGGAGCTGAAGGAAGGACGGTCCTGATGCCTCTCACTATGCTGAAAGCTTCTGGGAAAGAACTTCCAAGCAGCAGCAGGTGATAAGAGCCACTGGAGGTTTTCAGCCAGCGGGGAGATATGGGCAGATCAGCTGTGTAGACAGATTGCTTAGTGACAGCAGAAAGCAGAGGGCATGGAGACTGGGGACAGGGAGGGCATGGGGGTCAGGGGTGGGGCATCAATTCTGGCATGAAGTTCTGTGGGCTTGAACTCACTGGCCCCATCGTGGCTAGAGGAGGAGATGGCTGAGAGAGATTCGGAGGAAGTGGAGAGACCAGGCTGCCCAAGGGCAGATGGCAGACGACAAGGGCGACGGGCGGAGACGAAAAGATATGAACATGAAGACTCAGAGAGGATGTGCCTGCAAACAGACCCCTGCAAGCAAGGTCACCTTTCTGAGTGACATCTTAGCTTGGCTGGGATGTTAACAGCACCCAGTGTGCAGGGCACTGGGAACTCACCAAATCCATGGTGCCCCTTCTCTCAGTCCTTCTGCAGAAGAGGCCTGAGCTGCAATTTCCATTATCCCATAAACCCATTTGCTTGGATGGAGGACGGGTGGGTGGGTGGGTGGAGCCCCGCTTCAGCAGGAAGCAGCTTTGCAGGTGAGTGAAGACCCAGCATCAGCCAGCGGGAGTCCCAGGCAGCAATGGGCTCCGAGCTGAGCTGCGGGCCAGATTAGCTTGCCAAATTGCTCTCTAGTGCCTCGGTCAGTGGCTGGAGATGAGAGGGATAATGATGGACGTTCAGCTGGCTTGTGTGACTAATGAATTAGCTGCTCCATCTCTGATGCAGCCTTCTGCCAGGCGGTACCCACTCGCCTGGCCCCTCTCCTGACTGCTCGTTCCAGGCACAGAAAGCACTGGCACTGTGGAAATCACGATGAGGATGGCGGAATAATCCCCTCACTATGGGACATTGTAACCCTGATATTTACTCCGTAGTATTCTGGGTGCTTTGCATGTCTAGCCAGCAAGTGTGCCGGAGAGAACACATATTCAGAACACCACCCTTAGGGAGTTAATATGCTTGCGGGTGTGCAGTTCATTTTCTCCAATCTTACACAGCACAAGGTCCACTGCCTAAGGAGTGGTGCCACCCATAGTGGGCGAGTCTTCCCATCTTAATTACCATAATCAAGATAGTCAATCACAGCCATCCGTACAGTCAATCCCTTGCTGAGATTCTCTTCTCAGGTGATTCTAGACTGCACCAAGTCAACCATTAAAACCAACCTTCACAGCATGCAATGGCACAAGCTACCCCTGGAGGAAGTCTCAGCCTCCCTCGGTCCAGATGCTCCCTGGTCAGTCCGACTTGGCCCTCTCTGCTTGCTGAAGTCTCCTGAAAGTCATACGATGAGACCTGATCCTCAGAGAGGTGGTGTTTACATTCAAGGCCTTAGAAGGTGGTTGGATCATCGGGAACTCACTCTGTAGATCAGGCTGGCCTCGAACTCAGAAATCCACCTGCCTCTGCCTCCTGAATGCTGGGATTAAAGGCATGTGCCACCGCTTCCTGACTCAGAGAACTGTCTTATCCTTTCTACCACACAATGATTTACCAGGTAAAGGCACTGGCCAGCCTGGTCTACAGAGTGAGTTCCAGAACAGCCAGGGCTACACAGAGAAACCCTTCTGGGGGCGGGGGGGGGGGGAGGCGCCTGTCACTAAGCCTGAGGGCCTGAGTTTGATCTCCTGCACCCATGCAGCAGGAGAGAACTAACTTCCAAAAGTTATCCTTTGACCTCTACATGTCCTGGTTAAAGACCCAGAAAAAAACGAGGGCGCCCCAGCACCCCATGCCTTGGAAGGCGACACCCCAATCACTCTTGAGAAACAGTCTTGATGCAACAGCAAGAGGATTTTTATTCCAGAGGCTCTGGGGTTCACAGTCTTACACCACACAGGGGTAGAGGACTGTGGACCCTGAGTGCAGAATTGGGACAGCTTTTATAAGTTCATAACAAAGTCTGCACATCGCAAGCCAATTGATTTGTACCACTCCATAGCTTCTAAGCCAATCAGTTTAAATTATCCAAGCTCATGCTCCAAGGACCAATCAGTTTTCTATAGAAGCCAGATAGCAACTAGTTAGCTCATTTTCTCTTAGGGGGCCAGGATCACATACTCAAGGCCTTTTTATCTAGTTTCTAACAAAGAGCAGGGTCTGAAATTTGAGTTGTTTAGGGCTTCTTAGGAGGCTGGAGTTAGAGCTGTATTTTTATCCTTTTACTGACACTTGTGTGCACATATAAACACATACCTGTGTGTGTGTGTGTGTGTGTGTGTGTATGCACATGCATGCACACACAATAAATAAAATAAAATAAATAAATATCATTTTTTAAAGCAGCATCTATAGCTGGAAGCAGACCCTTCTCTGCAGACGCCAAGTCTGCAGGCACCTTGGCCTTGGATTGTGAGTTCCAGGATGAGCATGCTGTTCCTAAGCCCTTGAGGGTCTGTGCCCTGAGTCCCTAATGCCGAAATTCCCTATTTAAACTGGAAAATGGCAACTCTTTTTTTTAAAAGCACATTGTTTTGTTTTTTTAATTAGAAAATAAAAATAGGAAGTAATTGGTTTTTACAATCTTAGATGTATTTATTTTCATTTTATGTGTATGAGTGTTTCGTTTGCATGTATGTCTGTATACCAAGTGCCTGCAGAGGTTGGAAGAGTATGTCAGAACTCCTATCAGCCATTAGAAACAATGAATTCATGAAATTCTTAGAGAAATGGATGGAGCTGAAGAACATCATACTAAGTGAGGTAACCCAGTCTCAAAAGAATACCCATGGTATGCACTCACTGATAAGTGGATATTAGCCTAGAATCCTGGGACACCAAAGACACAATCCACATACCAAATGATGTCCGACAAGAAGGAAGGTGTGGACACTGGTGCTGGAAAGGATCAAAACATCAGTGTAGGGGAATACCAGAACAGGAAAGTGGGAAAGGGTAGATGGGGGAACAGGGGGAGGGAAAAGGGCATGTGGGACCTTTGGGGGATGGGGAATCAGAAAAAGGGAAATGAAATGTAAATATAGAATATATTCAATTAAAAAATTTAAAACAAAAAGAAAGAACTCCTAGAACAGGTGTTCCAAGCAGTTATGTGACACTTTTTGGGTGCTGGGGGCCAAACCATCGTCCTGTGCAAGAACAACAGTGTCTACCACGCAGCCACCTCTCCAGACTCTAAAACAGGAAACTAAAATGACTTGGTTTTCAGTGAAAGTCCCATTTGTCCCATGTCCTTCCGGAATGTTCTCAGTCATTGGTCCAGGCCACACCCATATTCTGATTTTCTGAGATAAAAACGTCAGCATACAATACTTTGCACTCTGCAAGCTGCTTGTTATTTTTCGTGTGCATTGTGAGAACGAGACCCTGACAGGACACCAGGGCCCTACACTGAATGCTCTATTGTAAGAAAGGGCTTCAGTTGAATTGCACCCCCTGGGCAGGCTTTTCAGTTCGCCCCTCTACACTTTTCCCGCTGTAACCAGCATTGTGTGTTTGTGTGTCTCACTCACAAGCCTGGGCAGTAACATCGGTCTTCTTAACCTTGGGGGGTCATCTGGTCCCCTGGCTCACGTCATAACGGAAATTGATTCCCCCTACCCCAATCAACAGTGATTATATGCACAATGGTTGCCGAGCAACCTGGAAACTGGACTCTGGGTGGAGGCCAAAGCAAACAGCAGCCTCCACCTGCACCCCAGGCACCCACAGCATCTCGGGGCGTTGTGCGTCTGGGGACCGAGTCCATGAGTCCATCCCTCACACTGCCAGCGGTGCTCAAGACCAGTCCCTCACCCCTTGAGTACACGATCACTGCCCACATTCCCAGACACAGGTGCTGACCAGCAGAATGTCCCCACACTCCTCACCGTCCGCACCGCCCTCCTTCCCTTCCTCCTCTCCCTCCTCCCCTCCTGTTCTCCTTTCAGTCTCTGTTTCCCTTTCCCTCCCCTCTCCCCTGTGCCTTCTCTTCCCTTCATTCCATTTTTAATTTCCTGTGGGTTTTTTGTTTTGTTTTGTTTTGTTTTGTTTTTTGAGACAGGGTCTCCTGGGCTCCAGGCCGACCTCAAACTCCATGTAGAAACAATGACCTTGAACGCTGATCCTCCTGCCTCTACTTCCCAGATGGTAGGATTATATTTACCAGCGTGCCCAACTCCCACATTAGTTTCTTTAAATGGGATTAAAATTTTTATTACTTTATTTATTTATTTATTTATTTATTTATTTATTTATTTATTTAGTGTGTATTTGTGTGTGTTTGTGTGTCTCTGTGTGTGTATCTGTGTGTGTGTCTGTGTGTGTGTGTTGCATGCCGTGGTAGGAGTTGATTCTCTGCTTCCATACTGTGGGTCCCGGGGCTCAGACTCAGGCAGCCAGGCTCAGCAGCATCTGTCTTTAGCCACTGAGCTGTCTTGCTGGTCCCAAGTGATATTTTTGTTGGTTAGTTTGTTTGCGACAGGGTCTGTCTGTGTTAACGCTGGCTGTCCTGGAACTCCCTCTGTAGACCAGGCAAACTTGGAACACAAAGATCCCCTTGCCTCGGTCTCCTGAGTGCTGGGATTAAAGGCGAGCCCTGCCCACCAGGCCTAAATGGGATGCTGAACTGGCAATGCTTCCTGAGCATTTGCTGGACGTAGCTGTGTGCTGTGTGGTCAGTGTGTGTGTGTGTGTGTGTGTGTGTGTGTGTGTGTGTGTGTGTGTGACCGGGTGACTGCCAACAGACAAGGCCAGAGGGCTAACGGGCTACGCTGTTGGCTCGCTTTCACTCTGGGAGAAACCAGCGGCTGTCATGAAGATGCTAAGGAAGGAACCATCCGTGCAACTCAGAGCTAGGGCCTCCTGTTCCTGGAAACAGTCACACAACTGTCATGAACACGGACAGCATTCATCTGCCTTAGGAATGTAAGGATCTTCTGGAAAAATCCCTAAGGAAACAAGTTTCTTTTGAAGACTCAACACAACACCCAGAGCACGCTGTGAGCTTTGAGAAATGAGTCTGTGAGCATCTCCTCAGGTAGGAAAGGCAGAAACTTGGCTCTATGGCGCTGACATTGGGAGGGTGAGTTCCACAGACCACACTCCTGCGACGGGTGGGTGCTGCCATATTAGTCAAGGTGGGATGCAGCTTTACAAAGGGCAGAGGGAGGGGTGGGCAGGCCAGGGCTGGGTCAGCAGGGGCTGAGCCTCTGGAGTGTCTCTGAAGTAGCTCTCTGGGCTGGAGAGCAGAAACAAGCCAGCCCTCCCCCTGGCCACAAGGCCCCATTCATCAAGCTTGTTTGTACTGCACATTGTCACCCCTACCTGCCTCTGGTGAACTGCCCAAAGACTTCTTTTAGCTATGTACTCTGTAGCTGTCTTCAGATGCTCCAGAAGAGGGCATCAGATCTCTTTTAGGGATGGTTGTGAGCCACCATGTGTTGCTGGGACTTGAACTCAGGACCTTCGGAAGAGCAGTCAGTGCTCTTAACCACCGAGCCATCTCTCCGCTCAAAGACTTCTGTCCACCTTGGCTACTAACCAGCACCAACACTGCCCTCAGTTATCCTAGGCCCACCCTTCCATGGCAGTACAGTTTTTGTTGTTGTTGTTGTTTTTCTGAGACAGGGTTTCTCTGTGTAGCCCTGGCTGTCCTGGAACTCACTCTGTAGACCAGGCTGACCTTTAACTCAGAAATCCTCCTGCCGCCGGGCGGTGGTGGTGCATACCTGCAATCCCAGCACTTGGGAGGCAGAGGCAGGCGGATTTCTGAGTTCAAGGCCAGCCTGGTCTACAGAGTGAGTTCCAGGACAGCCAGGACTACACAGAGAAACCCTGTCTCAAAACAAAACAAAACAAAACAAAACAAAACAAAACAAAACAAAACAAAACAAAACAAAACAAAACAAAACAAGAAAGAAAAGAAATCCTCCTGCCTCTGCCTCCCAAGTGCTGGGATTAAAGGTGTGCACCTCCACTGCCCGGCTCAGTTCTTCCCTTTGAGGCACTAATTTTTCTATTCATGTTTTTATGGCTAAGTCCTAGCAATCCTCCTGTCTCTGTCTTCTTTAGATCTGGGGTTATAAGCAGGTATGGGGTACCTAGATTGTCACATGAGTGCTGGTATCTGAATTCTGGTCCTCGCGATTGATTGTGTAGCAAGCTTTTGTAACTGCTGAATCATTGCTCCAACCCTACCAGTGCTTCTTAGTGGCTCATAACCATCTGTTACCCTAGTCCAGAAGGATCTGATACCCTCTTCTGGCTTCTACAAGAGCCAGGCACATACATAGTGCACAAGCATGCATGCAGGCAAAACACCCTTACACATAAAGTATTGTTTTTTTTTAAACGTCTGAAGCAAATAACAAAATGTGTGTAGGTATTCTTGTCTGTACTTGAAGACTGTCTTAGTCAGGGTTTCTATTCCTGCACAAACATCATGACCAAGAAGCAAGTTGAGAAGGAAAGGGTTTATTCAGCTTACACTTCCACATTGCTGTTCATCACCAAAGGAGGTCAGGACTGGAACTCAAGCAGGTCAGGAAGCAGGAGCTGATGCAGAGGCCATGAAGGGATGTTTCTTACTGGCTTGCTTCCCCTGGTTTGCTCAGCCTGCTCTCTTATAGAACCCAAGAATACCAGCCCACAGATGGCACCACCCACAAGCCCCCCCCCTTGATCACTAATTGAGAAAATGCCCCACTGCTGGATCTCATGGAGGCATTTCCTCAAGGGAGGCTCCTTTCTCTGTGATAACTCCAGCTGTGTCAAGCTGACACACAAAACCAGCCAGTACAAAGACTATGCCATGATTTTAAGATACAATTTTATGACGTCGTAGAGGGAGATAAAACCCCAAAAAGTATGCACTGTCTTCATGTTCTGATGAAGAAACTGAGGGAAACAGTTACTGGACCAGAACCACACAGCTGACGGGGTGTAGAGCCAAGATCCACGGCCAGGCTTTTCTAGGGCCTTGGCAGATGTGGGGGTGGGGTGGGGCAGGAGCGGGTGGGTATTGGTCCGGTGGGTGGCAGAGTTAACATCTCTCTGTCGGGAGGATTGCAGGCAGCTGTCGGTGTGCAGAGCCAGGGAAGGCTCAAGGCAGCTGAGCACAAGGGAAGGGTCTGCCAGCTGTCAATCAAAGGGTCAAATCATCCAGCATCTCAACGGCTTAGTTGATGTGAACGAAAAAGCATTAAAAGGAGATCTCCCAGCAATGTTAAAGCTCTTAGTGGAGTTTAACCGTGCAGACCCCCTAAGAAAACACCTCAGGGGGGACTGGGTACCACGAATTTATCTCAGATTTTTTTTTCTTTTTTCTTTTTTTTTCAAGACAGGGTTTCTCTGTGTAGCCCTGGATATCCTGGAACTCAATCTGTAGACCAGGCTGGCCTCAAACTCAGAAATCCATCTGCCTCTGCCTCCCAGAGTGCTGGGATTACAGGCGTGCGCCACCACTGCCTGGCCAGACATTTTCTTTAAATTTTATGTGTGTGTGTGTGTGTGTGTGTGTGTGTGTGTGTGTGTGAGAGAGAGAGAGAGAGAGAGAGAGAGACAGAGACAGAGACAGAGACAGAGACAGAGACAGAGACAGAGACTGAGAGACACACAGAGAGGCAGAGACAGAGAGAGACAGAGACAGAGACAGAGAGGCAGGGAGAGGGAAGAGGGTGTTTATATGCACCTGCAGGTACACACAGAGACCAAAAAAGGGCACCAGAACCCCTGCAGCTGGAGTTACCTGTGGCTGTGAGATGCTTGCTACGGGTGCTGGGGACTGAATTCGGGTCCTCGGCAAGAGCCGCAAGCCACTCCTAATTGCTGAGCCTGCTCCCCAGGCCCCGCCTACCTCAGGTCTGTGCAGCAGCACTGAGGAGTCTCACTGGCATTAGCAAGTGACGCTCAGGAAGGCTGTGTGACCCCACCCCCTCTCCCTCTGTGAGACTCCAAAGCCTTTAGCTATGGCTCACAGAGTCCCTGCAGGTTCAGCAGGAGAGTGTTGGGTTCAGAACCAGGACTCTGACCCCCCAGATTCGCAGAACAGTGAGGACTTCACTTGCCAGGTCCACAGTGGACTAAGCACTTACCTCTCCTGACAATCCCTTAGTAAATAATAATATATAAATAATAATAATAATAATAGATAATAAATAATAAGTAATAATAATAAATAAATAATAAAGGTGGGCCACCTCCTGGCCCACCTCTGTGTCGTAGGTTCATGTGAACTTGCGATTGCAGAGTCCCCATGCCTGCCTTTCCTCTGTCACCATGAGGATGGCCACACCTCTGCAGCAGGTGTATCATGATGGGGGGGGCGGGGCGGGGACCTGTTCTCTCCCTAGAGTCACTTTGCTCCGATTCCTTTCCCCACCCCCCACCCCCACCTAAGTTCAGCTCAGCAGCCACCCACCTGCAGATTCCCAGATAATTAGCCACCCACCTTCTATCACTTCTGATTAGACTCCCGGGGTCCCCGAGCGATCGAGCAGCAGGAAGTCTGTTTCTGGACTCTAATTAAGAGAGGAAACAGCTAACTCAGAGGGGTACAGAGAGCAACCAATGGCCCCTCCAGAACTCTAGTCCCTTGAACGTTCCAGGTGACAATTCCAGCCTTCTCAATTTACCATTTAGTGAGCACCTACTGCATACATACCCCTCTGTTGACACAGAGGTAAGCAAGTCCCCGTTCTGTGGTGAGGAAGTAAGTGTATTAGTGAGCACCTACTGCATACACACCCCTCTGTTGACACAGAGGTAAGCAAGTCCCCGTTCTGTGGTGAGGAAGTAAGTGTCTTAGACAAACAGAAAACATTCTGCTCTCTGACTAAAAGTCAGATCCAACTCTCCTCCCCGGTAAGAGCGTCATGGCATTCTGAAGCTTGCTCCTGTGCCCCACACAGCATGTGACTTTTCCCAGGCTCTCCCCACAAATCCCCTCCTCAACTCCGCACTGGAACAGGCTTTGCTACGACGGCGGCGTCCCCAAACAGGGCAATGCAGCGTGAGGCCACCCTCCACCAATGGGAAAGACAATTCACAGACAGGGCTGCAGCCTGAAAGCCAGGTCCTGCATCCTTCACCCAGAACCTCCTTGGTCAGGGACAGCATCAGGCCAACTGTGAGCCAGCCCTGCTATGTGGGGAAGACGTGAGGGGCTCACACATCTGATCACAGAGCAGTGTTCACAGACTGTCTGCTT
This sequence comes from Apodemus agrarius, assembly GCA_964023405.1. Lineage (NCBI taxonomy): Eukaryota > Metazoa > Chordata > Mammalia > Rodentia > Muridae > Apodemus > Apodemus agrarius. Next base: position 21,300,590 of record OZ030011.1, on the reverse strand, counting down.
TGAGCTGTTCATACCAGGGACCCAAAGATCTGTGGGATGGTGATGCGTCAGGAGTGAGGATCCTTGGAACCACACATCTGGACTGGGATGGGTAGGACCGAGCGATTTCAAGTCCTCGGGAGTTTGGGGTGAAGTCCTGGCATCTTTCAGCCACACTTGACAAGCTGCCGTCGATGGGTTCTCTTCCTGAGAACCCCTAAGATCATAGACGGATGACAAGAAATATCTTCCATCAAACCCAGGACACACCCAATTTCTGAGGCGGTCCCATCCAATTTCTTCTTATATAAGTAGGTAAAGAGGCCAGACGATGAGTGGGAGACACTGAAGTATCTCCCTTGAGGGGGATAGGATGGAAATGGTCACTCGCCTTCCTCCCTTCTACACACACAGGGCAGTCTGCAAAGGTCTCCAGGAGCTGAGGTGGAAGGCCCCAGTTCTAGACCCACCTCTGCAGTTGGCCTCCTACGGAACTCGGTTTGTGTGTCAGTCAGGATGGGTTGTGTAATGGGAGGTATCAAACACCTCCATCTCAACGGCTAAAACCCACACTTCTCTTTTTACACACACACTGGTGGTCTAGGTACCTCGAGGGTCTTGTCCTTTCAAAATGTCTCATCTTCTGGATCTTTCCTCTCTACATACGGCACCAGGCCTTCTAGGGTAGCTGCGGAGCGACGTACGCTGGCTCCTAACCGCGTTCATTCAGAACTGAAACACACAGCTTCCGCTCGCATTTCACTGGTCAAAGAAAGTCACATGACCGCCCCCAAAACAAGGCGTGGGCATGGAGATGGCGCCATCAGAAGCTGATAAAGCATCCTCTGTGGGTGAGCAGCAAAATGTCAGTCACTCTTTCGTACAGATGACAAAATAACATCTGTCAACATTCCTCCTCCTTGATCTGTCTGGTGCATGGCGCTGGCGAGAGCAATTTGGTGGGCCGGGACCGAGAGGAGCTCAGGTCTCCTGGCTCCCTGGCCACTGTGTATAGCGGTCACTCTCCCATTTACAATATCTGCCAGCCTAGCTCATATTTTGCCTTCTCTCTGAAGGAAAGCCTAAGGCAAGGACTCAGATTTAGGGGATTTTTTTTTTTTTTTTGAGGCCATTTCCAGAGGGCAGCCCAGAGGAGGAGGCAGTGAGACACAGAAGGACAAACCGTTCAGCTGTGCTATTAAGCTGTCACTGGTGTGGGCTTGGTTCCTCCAAACTCCTTGTGCAAGTGTGTAAGATACACAGCTAAAGGATCCGGAGGCTACGACGTGACCTCTGCTTCCTGACAGGATTGTCCCTGGAGACACGTACCACTGCCCTCCATCAGCAAAGTTCAGAGAAGCTCGCAGGCTGAGACCCAGGAGAGGCTCCGGTTGAGAAGCCACGGGCGAGTGTAGGAGCTATCTGTAGAGGCTGTGCCTGGTGTCAGAGGGGGCTCAAAGGATGCCGGACTGAGGGGTGCCAAGACGGAAGCTGAAGAAACAAACGGCTGTCACGGGCCATATGGAACTCCAAAACAAAAACCCTAGCTTTAGCCAAACGCCGGAGGCAAGTGTGTCTCTCGTGACAGCTGCAAGACTATTTTCTTCTAATCTCCTTTCCCAATTTGGAAGGAAGGACCTCCTCCACTGGGAGAGGCGGGAGACTGGTATACCAGTTGTCCATGTGTGGGGACGGGTGGCGATGGTGGTCACAGGTGTTGCGGGACGGAGGCCGCTTGCTGGCTCTGGTGTGCTACTCATGGAAGGCAGGGCACTTGAGGACATAGACATGGGTCTATTTGTCACCTGCTACAGCTAGTCTTCCCCAGAGCTCTGGAAACAGATGACCCAGCCTTGCCAGCTTCCACAACAGAGGCGTTGCAGTGGAAGCCAGACAGTCCCACTCTGGAAACAGGTCTTAGGTTCAAATCTCGATATAGCTGACCATATATCCCCTACCCCAAGTCTGAGTTAAAGACCAGAGCACAAGCAAACCATGTGATCTTCACTTGGTGAGAGGTGGGCTCGGTATCACCCTCCACAGCCTAGGGGCCTGGAATTGGACAGTCGGATCCTCCCAGCTCTTGCCTGCAGGGTGTCAGACTGCAGACTTGAACCAGCTCCTCTGGGCTCACTCTCAAGCTCCTCTGAGCTCACGATTCTGGAACAAATGCAAAAGCAGAGCCCACGTGGGATCACGGGAAGGCCCTTACATTTGCAGAATGACTTTATAAGCTGGTGAGAAGTAACATAGACAGGAAGGGACAGGGCGACTCACTGTATTTGCTTTGGAAAGTGGAGAGGACTCAGGGTATCCGGAAGAAACAGTGAAGGCCAAGACAAAGGGCACAAGAAGCCACAGACTGGGGCTGGAGAGATGGCTCAGTGGTTGAGAGCACTGACTGCTCTTCTGAAGGTCCTGAGTTCAAATCCCAGCAACCACATGGTAGCTCACAACCAGCTGTGATGAGGTCTGATGCCCTCTTCTGGAGTGTCTGAAGATAAGCTACAGTGTACTCACATATAATAAATAAATAAATCTTAAAAAACAAAAGAAGAAGTCACAGGTTGTGAACTCCTCAGAGGCTGCATCCTTGTATTGGGCTGCGTTAACCCTCAAGGCAATCTGGAACTCTCTCTCTCTCTCTCTCTCTCTCTCTCTCTCTCTCTGTGTGTGTGTGTGTGTGTGTGTGTGTGTGTGTGTGTGTGTGTGTATGTATGTGTGTCACAATGATCTCCCTTCAATAATGAGTTCTTGGATGAGGTTCTCTGAGGTTGCAGAAGTCAGGAGGGGACCATATCCTTGTCCCCAAGGATTTAACAAACAGAAATGGCTTGCCCTGATTTCAGAACAAGGACTGTTTTGGTTTCCTTTCTTGTTGCGGTGATGAAGTTTGACAGAATCAGCAGGGAAGATGGAGGAAGAGACCACTGGAATGGGGGTGAGGCGTCTCTGGGATGACCTAGTAAGGACGGGCAATGGAAACTCCCAGGAATCGATGAGGGTGAAGCCCCTGAGACTCCTAGCAATGGAGGATATGAAACCTGACCCGATCATCTCCTGTAACCAGGCAAGACTTCCGATGGCGGTACTGGAACCCAGCCACAAAACCTCCAGTCCGCAATTTGTCCTGCCTACGAGACATGCAAAGATGTAAAGATGGAGCAGAAACTGAGGGAGTGGCCAACCAATGACTGGTCCAGCTTAAGACCTGTGCCACGAGAGAGCGCCCTCCCTCCCTCTGGCAATGATATTGTGCTAGACTTGCAGACAGGAAGCCAGCATAACTGTTATCAGAGCGGCTTTACCCAGCAACTGATGGAAACAGATTTAGAGACCCACAGCCAAACATTCGGTGGAGCTTGGGGAATCCTGTGGAAGAGGGGGAGGGAGGATTGTAGGAGCCGGAGTGGTCAAGGACACCACAAGAAAAGCAACAGAATCAACTGGCCTCGGCCACAGAGACCGACGCCAGCCAGGGAGCGTGGGGGGGGGGGAGGGAAGGGGGAGGGAGGGAACGACTCTGCACACATGTAACACGTATGCAGCTTGGTCTTCATGTGCAACTCTAACTCCTGACTCTGTGGCCTGCCTTTGGATCCCTTTCCCCTAACTGGGCTGCCTTGTCGGGCCGCACCTAGCCCTACTGCAACCTGATATGCCAAGGCTGGTTGACAGCCATAGGAGGCCTCTTCTTTTCTGAAGAGAAATGGAGGAGTGGACAGGGAGAGGGGGCGTGTGGGAACTGGGAGTACAGAAGGGAGGGGAAACTGTAAGTAAATTAATTAGTTAATTAACTAATTAGGAAGAGAGAGCAGGGCTGGAGAGATGGCTCAGCGGTTAAGAGCACTGGCTGCTCTTCCGAAGGCCCCGAGTTTAAATTCCAGCAACCACATGGTGGCTCACAACCATCCATAATGAGATCTGACATTCTCTTCTGGGGTGTCTGAAGACAGATACTTATATATCATAAATAAATAAATCTTAGAAGAAGGAGGAGGAGGAGAAGAAAAGAAGAAGAAAAGGAGGAGGAGGAAGAGGAAGAGAAAGGAGGAGGAAGAAGGAAGAAGAAGAGGAAGAAGAGGAGGAAGAGGAGGAGGAGGAGCAGGAGGAGGAGGGGGGAGAGGAGAAGAAGAAGAAGAAGAAGAAGAAGAAGAAGAAGAAGAAGAAGAAGAAGAAGAAGAAGAAGAAGAAGAACAAGAACAAGAAGAACAAGAAGAACAAGAAGAAGAAGAACAAGAACAAGAAGAACAAGAAGAACAAGAACAAGAAGAACAAGAAGAACAAGAAGAACAAGAAGAACAAGAACAAGAACAAGAAGAAGAAGGAGGAAGCAGCCTTAAGGGCCAACGCGGTTATTCAGGTGACAGTTCTAGGCTGGGAAATCATAGAGGGCACTTGAAGATGACAATCACATTCAACCATAGTCAAGAGCAGGAAGAGAGGGACTGGGGAGATGGCTTAGGGTGAAGAGCCATGGCTGCTCTTCTAGAGGACACAGGTTTGCTTCTCAGCAGCCAAACGGCTGCTCACAACTGCCTGTAACTCCAGCCCCAGGAAATCCAAGCCCCTCTTCTGGTCTTCATGGACACTGCATACACATGGTGTACAGATGTATATGCAAACAAAATACTCATAATACTCATATTCCTAACAAAATTGAATCTCATTGAATCTCACTCACACACACACAGGGAGGGAGGGAGGGAGGGAGGGAGGGAGGGAGAGAGAGAGAGAGAGAGAGAGAGAGAGAGAGAGAGAGAGAAGCCGTTTATGCTTACAGCTCACTTTCTTTGCTTTTGCAAAGTTCATGACTGAAACCCAGGAAAGGGTGCTGGATCTTCCCCATCAATTACGACAGTCTCCCACAGACAAACCCATAGGCCAACCTGATCGATACAATCCCTCATTGAAACTATCTTCTCCCTGGGCAGTGGTGGCACACGCCTTTAATTCCAGCACTTGGGAGGCAGAAGCAGGTGGATTTCTGAGTTCAAGACCAGCCTGATCTAGAGAGTGAGTTTCAGGACAGCCAGGGCTACACAGAGAAACCCTGTCTCGAAAATCCAAAACTTGGTTTGATGACCAAACATTGGAGTGATGCGTATTCTCAGTTGTCAACCTGACTGTATCTGGAATGAACTACAATCCACAAATGGAGGACATACCTGTGATCCAGATCCTGAGGCATACTGGCCTTGAAAAGTTTAGGCTCAGGCAAGGTGGTGCATGCCTTTAATCCCAGGAGACAGAGGCAAGCAGATCTCTGAGTTCAAGGACAGCCTGGGACAGGGAAAGTTCCAAGTAAGGAACAGGTCAGGTCCAGGTGTGGCGGGGCACACCTTTAATCTGGATCACACCTTCTGCTGGAGGCCTACGTAAGGACTATGGAAGGAGGGAGGATTCTTCTCTGCTTGCACACACTTTGCCAGCACATCTGTTGGAACTTATTTCTTCAGGATTTCAGTTTATAGAGAAGAGCAGCTGAGACACCCAGCCTCGTGAGACTGGACTTCCCATTCACAGCTGCCCATTGTTGGGTTAGCTGGACTGCAGACTGTAAGTGATTCTCATAATTCACTTTATAGATTTATAGATTTATTCTATAAGTTGTGTGACTCTAGAAAACCCCAACTAATACAGATGGTTCTAGATTGTGTCCAGTTAGCAATTTAACCATCGCAAAGCCCCTGCCTGGTGTCTTAGCCCTAGGCCCTTTGCCTCTATCCGGACAGTGGGCTAGCATGGCTGCTGACCTTGCCCAAATCCTCCCGGATGTTTGACCTGCATTCAGGGTCCAACTGCACAGGATCCTGTATGAGGGCTGGGTTTGCTGAGTACTACACAATCTTATATGAGGGCTGGGTTTGCTGACTTAGGGGATAGGTGACCGTGAAGGTCGAGTGTCTGTCCCCAGAGCGTCTGGACTAGAACAGTACCCGGCACCTAGATTCTGAACAGGCAGGGCATCTGTGCCCTGGAGCCAGCCTAGAGTTTCTTGAGCTAGTTTGTGGGCACTGGACCCACCGGCCTTTGTTAGTTTTCATGCCACCTTTATATACAAAATACAGAGATGACAAAGATTGAAGCTTGAATGAATCAGGGAAAGCTGCCCCAGGGGGAGTGGTGTGTGTGTGTGTGTGTGTGTGTGTGTGTGTGTATGAGCACATGTATATGTAAGTACATGTATGTGCAGGTGTGTGTGTGTATGAGCACATGTGTATGTAAGTACATGTATGTGCAGGTGTGTGTGTGTATGAGCACATGTGTATGTAAGTACATGTGTGTGCAGGTGTGTGTGTGTATGAGCACATGTGTATGTAAGTACATGTATGTGCAGGTGTGTGTGTGTATGAGCACATGTGTATGTAAGTACATGTATGTGCAGGTGTGTGTGTATGAGCACATGTGTATGTAAGTACATGTATGTGCAGGTGTGTGTGTGTATGAGCACATGTGTATGTAAGTACATGTATGTGCAGGTGTGTGTGTGTATGAGCACATGTGTATGTAAGTACATGTGTGTGCAGGTGTGTGTGTGTATGAGCACATGTGAATGTAAGTACATGTATGTGCAGGTGTGTGTGTAGGACAGAATGTATGACACTTCATGTATGTGTCCGTGTGTGTGTGTGTGTGTGTGTGTGTGTATGAGCACATGTGTATGTAAGTACATGTATGTGCAGGTGTGTGTGTAGGAAAGAATGTATGACACTTCATGTATGTGTTCATGTGTGTGTGTATGAGCTCATGTGTATGTAAGTACATGTATGTGCAGGTGTGTGTGTAAGACAGAGTCACTTCATGTATGTGTGTGTGTGTGTGTGTGTGTGTGTGTGTGTGTGCAGGTGTGAGTGCATGTATGTGGAGGACAGAGTATGACCTTTAGGAGCCAGCCATCTTGCCTTTGTGAGACAGGGTCACTTACTAGCTTGGGATTTGCCGAGCTGGCTGGGCTGGCTGGCTGGGCAAGCCCAGGAGTCTACCTGCCTTCACATTCCCAGCACTGGGATTCTGAGGCACACACCCTAACACCCAAGCTGTTTAAAAGGGGGGTCTGGAGAGTCAAACGGCTCCTCATGCTTGCAAGACAAGCATGTGCCCATAATTCATCACCCCGGGCCAGAGGGGAGCGAGCATCGTTAGCCTTAGCACTGACCACGTCAGGCTCGCAGCAGTCAGGTGCTGGGGCGGGGGCGGGGGGGGGCGCGGGGCAGGTGGGGGTGTCTTTTCTAAGGATGACTTCTTTCTCCAACTCAGCCTCCATGACCTGTACGGCAGATAGAAACAGCGCCTCCCTCAGAGGGCCACTGCATCGAGACTGTGCACGGAATAGATTCCGGTAATAAATCCTGGTAAGTGACAGCTAGTTTTAGAAGTCGTGACTATTTGCTGCAGTCTCTGTATTTTGGTATTGAAGCCATTGAATGAGTTGTGATGCTTCTACACTCGAGTGGATAAAAGGTTGGAAGTGGACGGCATCAAAGAGTGACATAAACACTTGATTTGCCCCTGATTTCGTGCTTACGATCTGGTATCCATGGCAACGGCTGACTAATCAATACCTGAAATAGGGTTTCTTTGTTGAGTATCAGAGGTAGGGTGAGGCTGCTGTTCTTTGTGATGCACAAAAGGTACACACCTTGTTCCTCTCTCCCCAACACAAAGCAAGGTCTGTTTAACAGACCTTCAGAAGCCCAGCATCCTGGGGCTCCTGGAAGGCAGCAACTGCTTGTCTGCTCTCGAGTGAAGCCATGGAGTTGGTTGACTCAGGAAATAGCAAAGCCGAGTCTGGGGATCCCAGATTGGGGGGGGGGGCTCTGGGGAAGCCGGTTTCAGAATCCCCCTGATATGGGCTGACTTAGAGCCTGTGGGACTGCACCAGCTCAGGGTCAAGTGCCAATGAGCAGGAGAGCTAGGCCACCAGGGCCAATCATATCGGGACAGAAGTGGTGGTTCAGCCTTACAGACTCAGGCCTCCGCTTCATAGGGGTTAGCTGGTCCTAGTCACATCCTCAGGAACGTCACACAGACGAAACGGCCTCATAAATGTCCACTTGTCCACGAAAAAGCGAACTCTACTGTCTTTACTGCTAATGTTTGAAGTGGACACAGTAGTAACCCTTCCCTACCCAAGACTTTGGAAATACTGACTGGATAAGTCAGGAGAGACTTCTTTATAAACTTTATATAAGGCTGCTTATAAGCTTTATAAGCTGCGCACCACCACCCCCTCCACCCTCCACCCCCACCCCACCCCAGGGATCCTAGGATGGCTTGGGTGGACACAGTGGCAGAGAGAATCTGACCCTGGAGCTGAGGGAGGGAGCCTCCCACCGTGGGGGATGACACTCAGAAACAGGAAGACCTGGGGTTCTGCAGGAGTGGGGGATGTTGCGGCCGTGGATTTGAGAGTCAGATGGCCCGAGGCAAAGGCCTGTCCTGCCTTCCTGGCCTTGGATCAAAGCCAGCGAGGTGAGGCCTGCTGGTCCTGGTGGTGTTGCAGATGGTGGGTAGTTGTGGAGACTGACTGGAAGTCCTTAGCTCATGCCTGGAATGCAGTAGGTGCCCCTTACATCCAGCTAGCCCGCCTGTTCCAATCTCATTCTCCACCCCCACCCCCCATGCCCTCCCAGGGCGCAAGGTCTCCTGCCTCAGGTCACCTGTCCCATCCTTGGTTTGTCAGGTGTAAGAAGAGAATGAACCATCAGGGGATCAAGGTGGTGGTAGCGGGGGTGGTTTGTGTTAAGGAGTCTTGTGCGGGTCCTTAAGGTCCCTAAGGCGCTGACCGGTTCACAGCAGGATGCTGACCCACAGACCCTGCTGTGTCAGGAGGAGAGCCCGCCCTTGCTTGTCTTCTGTTATCTGATCTGCTCTGAACTTCTGCTCCTGGCTGGGTGTCCAGAGCTGGGGCGGGACACAGGGGAAAGCAAGCTAGTGGGTGCTTGGAACCAGCCTGAGAACCTACCCTAATCACTACTATCTCCCAACTCCTCTTGCTTCTGCTGTGACCTCTTGTCCTCTGGTTCTCCCGGGATAGGGGCCTGAGAAGGCTCTTCAGAACCTTCTGAGCAAGGGCTGGAATCCCTAGCAAGGCTGCCCCTCCCTCATCAGATAAGAGCATGTTAGGCAATTGTATTTACCCTTATCTCACTCCCCCGTGAATGGATCTTCTCAACAATTAAGCTACGGGGCTGGCTGCAGGTCTGCTGCTAGGGCGGAGGAGGTGAGATTGCATCTTCAGATGGAAGGACAGCCAGTCCTTCAGCTCGGGGCGTGCTGAAAGGCCCTGATGGCTCCTGAGAGCACAGCCTGTTCCTTGCCAGAAGTGCCAGAAAGCGCCGATCTTTGCTACAGGGTCGGCACTAAGTGGCTCTTTAACTTCAGGACTAGGCCTCTCTGGATCTCAGGTTCTGCATGGGTCAAAGAGGAACAGCAGCCTTCTCCTACAACGATCAAACCCACCTGAAACTTAAGAGACTCCTATACCTGATCCCTGTGTTTGTATAGTGGCTTTAAAAAAAAAAACCCTATTGATATATATTTGTATACGCTTAAATTGTACAATTCGGTAAGTTTTTACTTGGGTGAATATCTGGGCAGTCATTGCCGCAAACTGTGGATAGAGGCATCACCCACCGTGTTTGTTCGCTTTTGTGTTGCTGTTGCTGTTTTAGTTGTTACTCTGAGACAAGGCTTTGCTATGTAACCCAAGCTGGCCTTAAAATTCAGTCTTCCTAGTTAGCCTCCTGAGTGCTGGGATCACAGGGACGATCCTGCTTCTTCTGATTGCTAAGCATTGTCCTCTTCGCTGCTATGCCTGGACCCCAAGCCTTTCCCCATCCATCTGTCCTTAGGTGGGGGTGTAGGGCAGGGTTCTCCAAGCCCTAGAGTTCTCAGTGTGTGCCCCTATCCTTTCTTCCTGATATGAGAGAGCTATAATGAACAGGCGACCTCCCAAGGACCTTTCCAGACCTGTGATTCTGAGACAAATGAACTGTACACCCGGCTTTCCTTTTGTATAGAAGGTCTTTGGGCTCTCATTACCACTGACCTGGGTCCATTTTAGTGTGTATTATTTGTTAGTATTCAATGCCTTGGGAACAGGGTGACAGGATTAGGGTTCTGAGCTCCCTATCTTACCACAAGACCCAAACTACATGCCCTAGAGCTGAGGGGAGGACCACTTGACTTCTGGGCTCCCTCACCGAGGGTGACAACAGCTCAAGCTTTCTGGGGCTGTCCAAGGTGGCAGGGTCCCCAGTTCTAAGTGTGACTCCGTAGACTGTCATTCCAGGCTCCCAGTTGTCGGAGGAAAATCTGCATGGCCTATCTGCGGAAGCACAGAAGAATGAGTGCCTCGTGGTCTTGTAAGATGGCTGTAGGCATCATGGGCAAAGCTCTCTGAACATTCTTAGGAAGGTCATCTGTAACAAACCATCCTTTGATATGATGTGAGATTCTTTTTTTTTTATTTAATTAATTAATGAGTTAATTAGGTGTTTTTGAGACAGGGTTTCTCTGTGTAGCCCTGGCTGTGCTAGAACTTACTCTGTAGACCAGGATGGCCTCAAACTCAGAAATCCACCTGCCTCTGCCTCCCAAGTGCTGGGATTAAAGGCATGCACCACCACTACCCAGCTGACTTATTTATTTATTCATTCATTCCTGCTCACTAACTCCCATCCTGGTTACCCCACCACAATCCTTCCTCCATCCCCCTTCTCCTGTGAATAGGGGGAGCCCCCCTCAGCCTCCCCCAACCCTGGGGCTAGGCCTTTCCTCTCCCACTGAGGCCAGACTAGACAGCCCCACTAGAAGAACATAGACATGGGATTCTTTTTAAATGAGGATTTATTTACTAATTTTACTTACCTGTTTGTGTCGGTGCCTGTGCCAGTGTTGGTGTCCATGCACTGTAGGTGTGAAGGGGCCCATGGGGGACCAGAAAGGGGCACTGGATTCCCGGAACTAGGATTACAGGTAATTGTGAGCCTGCTGTGGATGCTGGGGACGGAACCAGGGTTCTGCAAGAGCGGTAAGTGTTCTTTCTGTCTCTGTCTCTCTTACTGTGTCTTCCTGTCTTCTCTGTCTCTGTGTCTGTGTCTCTGTCTTTCTCTGTCTCCCCTCCTCCCATTTTAAAATAACATCTCTCTATTTAGTCCTGGCTTTCCTGGAACTCACTCTGTAGACCAAGCTGACCTGGACCTCACAGGGATCCTCCTCTCTCTGGCTCCCCAGTGCTGCGATTAAAGGTATGCATCTCCCTGGCAGCCCCAGTAAGCTCTTCTAACTGATGAGAGCCATCTCTCAAGTCCCCCAGATATTCTCATTTATTGCAAAGAGCGTAGGAGGAGGACTTGTGGAGGTGTGGGCAGTAGGGCCAGGAAATCAGAGGACACATTTCAGCACAGAAAGGAATCTGGAGATAAACCAGTTCAAAGGTCTTCCATTGCTTCTACCATTTTATCAATTAATTCATCAGTTAATCTAATTAATTAGTCACCGTATAATAAATTAATCATCTAATTAATCTAATTACCCAAAAAGCCTAATTAATTTAGACAATCTAATTAATCACTATGTATCCCAAGTGATGTTTATAAAAAGATAAAGTGATATAAGAATATGTTCTATGGGGGTGTGGTGAGGTGTGGGGGAAGGGGGTGTCTCAGCGGGCCCATACTGAGGCATCCCTTCCCTCGGAGGGACCGACCACACGATGGTATAGTATAGAACAGAGTTTATTCAGGGCATGGGGAGGGGAGTTAAGAGGGTAGTAGAGGCAGAGAAAGGCAGAGAGGGGGAGAGAGTAGAGAAGTAGAGGCCGGCCATGACCATGTGGAGAGAGGGGGGAAGGGAAGGGGGAGAGATTGGGAGCAAGATTGGGAGAAGGGGCACGCATTCCCTTTTGTAGTGGGCCAGGCCTACCTGGCTGTTGCCAGGAAACTGTGGTGTGGAGCTTAGACAGAATGCTAACACCAAGATGGAGTCAAACTCAAGATATTTCTTCCTCAGCATCACAGGTGCAGTAATTACAAACCTGGTTGTTTTGACCATTATAAAAGGGAAAATTGTAATGATGAATTGGCTTGTCAAAAGCCAAGTAGCCAGCGTGAGCTAGAGGTAGGACGATGTGTTTTTAAAAAATATGAAAGGTGCTAATGCAATCAGGTGTGGTGGTGCGTGCTTGTAGCCCCTGCACTCTGGAAGCTGAGGCTGGAGGGTCTTGAATCCAAAGCCAGCCTGAGCAACATGGAGGGACTCCATCTCAGCAGCAGCAGCAGCAGCAGCAACAACAACAACAACAACCCACAGAGCCACCATAACTAAAATTACATGGTACCCACATCCAATGGACTCACAGACAAACAGAATAAAAGAGAGCCCAGAAAGAAGCAAACACACCCGTGCACACCTGCTGAATAAAACAGCCTTCTGTAACAAACAGTGCCGGGAAGGCTGAACACCCACATGTAGAAGACTGAAACCACAACCCTACCTCTCACCTCGTACAGAAACCCAGCTCAAACTAGAGCAAAGATCTTAGTAAAAGGCTGGGAGCTCAGGGGAGGGTGGGCATGGTGGCCCACATCTGTAACTCCAGCATTTGAGCTGCAGCTAGGAGGATCAGGGGTTCAAGGCCAGCTTCTGCTGTACAGCAAGTCTGAAGCCAGCCTGGACTACATGGAGCCCCATCTCCCAAAAGTGCCAATAACTTTCCTATAGAGAAAGTAGGGCCTACAGACCACAAAAGTGTCATTGTATGGGGTATTATGGGGAAAGGGTCGATCCTCTAGGCTTCAGTTTCTCAGAGGTGAAAAATATACAACTTTTGGGAGTTTGACAAAACTTTATAAGTTGTTTGTCAAAAAAAAAAAACCCAACTTATATTTTTTATATAATTCTTTTATATAATAACATATTACTCTGTCATGGTTATTGTCTGTCTGTCTGTCTGTCTGCCTGCCTGCCTGCCTGCCTGCTTATTAAGTTTAAGTCATTAGACAAACATACTATCTTAATACAATTTGTTATTTAAGTCCCCAAAGCTAGGAGTCCCAAGGAGGGATGAGCGTTTCAGCACCGCGGACAGCGAACCGGGAGCACTGTAACCTGGATCTGACTTTCTGAGCCTGGAAGTGGGCTCTGCAAACCTGCTGCACTACCTCCGCTACCTCCTTTACCTCCCTCGGGGCTCTGGGCTGGCAGGGCTTGCACGTCAGAGGTCAATCCCGCCCACACGACCCTCCTATGGAGCCCCTGAGGAGCTGCCATCAGGAGAAGCTCGTAACTTATTTCCGGAGGGAGAGTTTTGCTGGGGAACCTGTGGGCACACAGACTGGGAAGACGGAAGCCGCGTGGAGCCTGCAGCCTCCAGGCTCTCCCAGGTCAGGGTCTTCTTGGCTAGCTGTGCTCAGGGTCCTTATTGAACCAACCTAAGGGTCTAGGGTTTGGTATACGTGGCACTTCCCTCTGCCACCCCCACCTAGTCTGGGGCTCACTATAGCAACCATCTGCCTGTTGAGGAGACCTGTGAACTGCTTTATTAGATGAAAGCAAACATTTAGCAAAGAAAGAAGACAAATCCTTAATTGGAGGCCCCCGGGGCTGTTTGCAGAGACAGCTGGGAGGAGATCTAATGAAACCACCTCACACAGTCCTTGGCGCACCTTACAGATAAAGCCTCATCGCCAGGCAACAGAGTTTTTCCACCCAGTGGCCTGATAAGGAGCTTGGTAGGGCTCTGTGTTTGGAAAATATGATTTTGTAAGCAGGGCCCAGAGCGTGTTGACTCTGCGCGATGCCAGAACCCGACCGCCAGATAAGCAGCTGCCGCGTTCCCTGGGGCCCTGGCAGGGTTGTTCTTCCCGGGATCTCTGACAGAGCCTGTCAGCAAGAAGACACCCCCCCCCCCCGAGCCACAGCCAGAGAGGCCCATCGTTAGACACCGAGGGCAGGGTCCAGGCCTGGGGATGAGGGTGGGAGTGGGTCAGAGATGCAGAGACTGGCTACATCTACGCGATACCTCAGCCCCTGGTGTCTTCTGCTGCTACCCTAAGGACTTCCTCTCCCTCAGACGGGAAGCCAAAGTCCACGCTGATGGTTGAGAGTCTCTGCATGACCTTGGCTCAGCACTGTCTCCCCTCTGCCTCCCAGCGCTGGGCCCCTCCCCTCTAGTCATACTGGCTTTATTTTTCTTCGCTTCCTCACATGGGCTGGGTATACAGGCTGCCCGAGAGTTCTTGCACGAGCTGTCCATTCTTCCTACAATGAATGTTCTTCCATATTACCCCCTCCCTGTCTGTCTCTCTCAGTTACCACCACCAGGAGGCCTGCCCACACCACTTGCCTGCTATTCCAAGGCTCCTTATTCTGCTCGGGACTCTCTTTTTTCCCTAGCCGCCAGCCACCAGCCGCCGCCAGCCGCCGCCGCCGTCCAACATACTGTCCAATGTGCTTTATGGCTCATTGCTCGCAGTCTGTCTCTACAGTTTAGCAAGGCTCCAAGAAGGCAGAACTCTGGCCTTCTTGTCCACATTAGCACATTCCAGACATCAGGCACAGAGCACACAATAGGTGCTCAATAAGTGTTTGATGACTAATGAAATGTCTCTTTGGCTCCATTCCAAATTATTCCAGTAGAGGTAATGAACAAGAATCCACACACCTAAGCTGGGCATGGTGGCGCACGCCTGTAATCCCAGCACTTGGGAGGCAGAGGCAGGCGGATTTCTGAGTTCGAGGCCAGCCTGGTCTACAGAGTGAGTTCCAGGACAGCCAGAGCTACACAGAGAAACCCTGTCTCGAAAAAGAAAAAAAAGAAAAAAAAGAAAAAAAATCCACACGCCTAACAAGCCCCTGCCAGGACACAGAGCCTCTGGGGGAGGGTCAGCGTCATCACCTACAATCTCAAGAAGGAGGCAGCCTTGTCCACAAAGGAAGACCCAAGGACTTGTCTCTCATTCTACCCTGCTGTGTTATGCTGTGTGGCTCTGGCCTTGGGGCTATCCATTTCTAAGTCTGGATTTCTTCTTCCGCAGCATGAGATTGACTTTAGTTCCCTTTGTCTAAAAGCAACAAACACACACAGTGCATGTAGATGCACTGCAGCTTTGGGGCTCTGGCCTGAGCACAGCCCTCCCTGCCTGTCAAGTACCAGCCATGTGCTGGTGGTGGCAGTTTTGATGCCCTCTCTGAACCCTACCTCCGAGTCTGCCCATGGGGTGCGACCCTTTGGTTATGACTGCTATCCTATTCACTTCAGACTATAAATGTCAATGGCTTCCCTGTGGGAGAGCATGGGAAAGTGGCTAGCAAGTGCTGCTGGGAGAAGCTTCAAGCTGACTCTGTGGTGGGCTGACCCCACAGCTTGGGGCTTTACACACACACACACACACACACACACACACACCATTCTGCCTTAGAGGGTTAGCAAAGATAAAGCCTTGTTAATCCCCAACCCAGTGGTCTTATTCACAGTCCGTGGTCACTATTTGGCTTCCATCCTGGTCGGAGGCCTCCTAAGACATTTTCCCCAAATAATCACCAAGGAACAGCCAAGCCACAGAGCCAGCGTGGAGGGGGAAAACATCTGCATCCTGGAGAGAGGGGAGGCTTGAAAGACTCAGCACCCATGCACTTACCAAGGACCAAAGACCATCAGAGGAGCAGGGTACTGTCAGCCCACCCACACCCCAGAATCAAAGCTGGTATTGACCAGCATTTGAACTTGGGTTTCCTGAGATAATAATTCTGTTTATCAGGGACCCCTATGAGAGAGAAGGGGGGGATGGAAGGCATGTGGGAGAGGGAGGGAAGTAGACAAAGGTCTGATGGAGTGTGCACTATTGATAAAACAAGATATCAGCGAAGTGTCTGTTATTAATATAAAATTCTACTGATAAAGTACATTACCGATAGTGTGCTATCGATAGTGTCTGCCATTGATAAATCACACTATTGATAAGGTGCCATCACTTAATTATATGCTGTTGATAAAGTGTGTTTGATAAAGTACACGCTCTTTGAGCAGGTGCCAAAGTGAGAAACGGGGCTTAATTCTTACGGGTGACACTGATGTTACTGGAAGTCCTCCTCAAGTCATCCCAAGTGGAGGAAGCTGGTCTGTGACCTGTGGTCTGAAAGTGGTGGTGGCCTTTGGCTACCAGTACATCTCTCTGTCACACATTTTGCTAAAATAAATGTATATTTATATTTTATATGATATGAAAATGAATATAAAAATAAGACAGCCATCACACCTAAACTGTGACCCACAGAAGGGTGCCTGGGATGGTTAAGCCCAGGGTGCAGGGAGTATTTATTTGTTTAGAATCAGGGTCTCACTATGTAGCTCTGGCTTGTCCTGGAACTCACCACACGGACCAGGCTGGCACTGAACTCACAGAGGTCTGCCTGATTCTGCCTCCCAAGCTCAGGGATTCGAGTTGTTTGCCACTATGCCTTGCTGTGGCTACTATTTACGAGATGATAGTTTGGAGATAGCATGCTAGGAGCTTGCGCGTGATCACAGTGACCTCACGTTCTAGGACCTGGAGCACTCGATCTCCCAGTGCTGAGCTGGAGTCCTTTTCTAGGACCTAATAGTAAATGAGATAGGCGATGTCTCAATGCAGAATAAATGTCTTAAAGTTGCTGGCTCTTGTCCCTGGCGCAGCAGCTGTGAGGGACCTCTGATACCTCTCAAGATTGAGATGAGATGTGACGTTCATCCCCAGGGCTCTGGAAGCCTTGTATGTCCCACCTGCTTGCTGTTCCTTAGATGGACCAGGCACCTCTTCCTTTGGAGGCATTTGGCTGGCTGCTCCCTCTCCTGGAGAGAGAACTCCCCCTCTAGGCAGGTGCTGGCTCACTTCAAATGCCACCTCCTGGTAAGGCCTCCTCAGACCCTCCTCTTCAATATATTCCTGTCTCTCCCTAGAACTCAGCCCTCTTCTCTGCTTTATGCCCGTAGTACAGCCACGACCCAGTATAGCGTACAGCCTGCTTCTTTCACTGGAAAGGGACTTCTGTAAGGGTTAGGTTTGCTGTTCTGTTTGCTGCTGCGTCTTTGGCATCTAGCACAGCTGAGTGATGTTCTGAGGTGTTCTAAGCCCACGTCGATGCCTGACACATGGTTGTTGAGTGAATACACGCGAAGCGGTTTCTCATTTAGGGGCATGAGTGGGCAGAGGTGTGGGCAGGAAGCAGGAAAGAACAGAAGCAGGTGGGGACAGGAAGGAGGGGCTCTGAAGGGTGCCAGTCAGTGCCAAACCGTCGTCCAGATAACCAGGCTCACTGTGGCACTGGGCCCAGGCTGCACAGGGCTTCCCATGTGGTCCCCGGGGTGAGAGCAGAGCTGGAGGCAGGGTGAGGCGGGGTGAGGCGGGGCAGGAGGACACCAACCAGAAAGCAGGGTTGCACCCCAAATATCCAGGTTTTAAGAACATTTAAGAAGAGACAAGGCTGGGCTGTTGAAGGCAGAGGTATCCCTGGGGGTGCTGGACTAGGACTGACCACTCCTGTTTTAGCTTAATGGTGAGAACTGCCTCCCACAGCTACCTGCCTTACTTGCTCCTTGAGAGCTGTGAGCCCAGGACCCACCCATGTGTGGGTTGGACCCTCAATCCACACACTGAACATGTGTGAAGCCACCGGTTGTCAGTGCGGGGCTCTCAGCTCCGAGAAAGCAGTGACTACTATCCCCTATCAAAGAACAATTAAACACACACAGGATGTGAGGCACAAAACTGAGTTTCAGGAGAGGCTTCTGTAGGACCCGCGGATGTTCCAGGGAGTTCTGAAAGGTGAGCGTGTCTCCAGCCAAATGAAATCAAGAGAAAAGTACGCTAAGTATAGGAAAACTCAGCAGTCTGGATAGGTAAAGAGGGGAGGAGTCGAGGCTCAGAGACAGGAGTGACTTGCCCACGAACGCACAGCAAATTGACAGGTGGCGGTTCGGCTGTGCCACCCTCTGAAGCCATGTACCCTTCACAGCCACCAGATACAAGCAGGATGGAGGAAGTCCGTGATTGAAGCTGGAGGTGGGGGGCGGGGCCCCGAAAGTGCGGGGGGGGCGGGGGGGAAAGGGTGCAGGGGGCGGTCCCATGACGTAATTTCCTGGGTGTGTGCGTGTGCGTGCGTGTGCGTGTGTATAAAAGTGGGCATAGCCTTACCGCTGCTGCTGCTGCCGCCGCCGCCACCACCACCATCACCGCCGCCGGTACCACCGCTACCGCAGTGCTCCCGCTGGTGCAGAGCTCTGGTCGCTAGTTCACAGACCCACTCCCGCCATCCTCCTGCAGCAGCTCGTCTACTCTTTCCGCAGCGTCCGGTTCGCTATGCGCTCCGCCGCGGTTCTGGCGCTTCTACTGTGCGCCGGGCAAGGTGAGCGGCTCCGGGCTCTGCAGCGCGATCCCTTCTCTTGCCCCAGGTCCCTAGCGGCGCCGGAGGATTCAGCACCTCGGACAGCACCAGGTCTCCTGCTTGAGTCCGGGCGCAAGACCCATAATGTGGCCTAGGGTCTCCCACCACACCCAGAGGAAGTATAGAGCCTGACCCGCTGGGCAGCCCACCCCCACCCATCCCCGTGCATCACCCACTGGAGCTCTGGCTCCACGCCGACCAAGGTCACTGGGGGGAGATAGGGTTACTGGAACTGGCTCCCCAACCCCTCTCCTGGCCTTCCATCCTTCAGTCTGTCCTTGATCTCTTCCCTCACCCCTGTTCTTTCCCGCCACGTCTGGGGTTTCTCCACTTGCCTGCCTCTGTTCCTACCTCAGTCCCACTACAAGGCTGGGCTTGTTTTCATTGAACTCGATTTCAGCTCTGCACTCCCATGGGGAAGGGTTGAGGCTCTTCAGAGCAGCCTCTGAGCCGAGCCCCCCTGGGGGGGTGCAACATGAAAGGGTAGCAGAATCATGGATGCCAACTTATTTGGGGTTTGGGTGGAGATCAATTTAGGGGTGTGTTGGTTGAGTGGGTCCCTTGAGCCTCCCATAGGGAAGGACTGGGGTTCCCTCGGTGCAGAGAGATAGCCCCAATCAGCAATCTCAGGCTCACTCAGTCTCTCTCTCTCTCTCTCTCTCTCTCTCTCTCTCTCTCTCTCTAGTCTTTGCCCTTCCTGTGAACAGCCCCATGACAAAAGGGGACACCAAGGTAAGAAGGAATTTGGGGTGTTGGGGTACCCTGGGAGAGGGAGGATGCCCTGTGGACCCCTCAGGGCCAGTCCTTGGGCAGCTGCGGGACGGAGTCTGGCATTGAGCCAGAAGGCAGCACTGCAGCAGCGGAGCCAGCACAGGGACAGCTTGCACCAGAAGACATCAAAGATCTCCTGCTTCTCCCGCTGCCCAGCCACAGTGACTTCCCCAGGGGCCCATGTCTCACCCGCTGGGTCCTGGGTCCCGGGACACTGGTCTGAGCCAGGACCATAGCTTCTCCCGCCCTAGGTGCACACACCTGCTTGGTTGTGGCCTCTCTCTGTCATTCCTCTTCCCCCACCCTCCCTCTGCCTGGGGCTTCCTCGGGCAGTGAGCCAGAAGCCACATCAGATGCTCGGGCCGCGTTCACATCAGAACCAGAGGTGTTCTTCCACGGGAGGATCGGAGAGCTCTGTTCTCCGTGTTCTGAGGGCTGGCTTCTTCTGCAAGAGGCCACAGTTTAAAAAGTGTGACGTTAAAGGGAACTCACCGTTTACTTGTTGAATTGTATTTTCTTGTTTACTTGTTAACTGAACACAGCCAGTGTTTAAGTTTTCACTACGTATTCTAGCCATGCTACCTTGAAAATTTCTTTCTTTCTTTCTTTCTTTCTTTCTTTCTTTCTTTCTTTCTTCCTTTCTTTCCTTCCTTCTTTTATTTGAGACAGGGTCTCTCTGTGTAGCCCTGGCTGTCCTGGAACTCATTATATAGACCAGGCTGGCCTTGAACTCAGAAATCCTCCAACTTCTCTCTCCCAAGTGCTAGGATTAAAAATATGCACCACAATACACAGCACCTGAGCATTCTGAAGGCCCCTTCCCAACTCCTGTCTCCTGGTGTCTGCCCTCAAAGGCTGGTAGTTGCCAGGTATGCTCTATGCAAAGTCTAGTGTCGGGGAGACAGGTCACATGCTTCTAGGAGATGCTTGCCCGATCCACTCCCAGTGCCAGTATGGCAGCAGGGGTTGGGGTGCCGGCAGGTGGGGAAGGCCTGTGTGCTCCCTTTGACGTTGTTGGGACTACATACCCTGATGGCCTTTGCCAGCTTGCTATCCTGGAAGCATGGATTGGGTGTCTCGGCATCCCATAGACACAGCCTCCCACACCTACCCTCCCTGCCAGTGCTGCCTGACGCATGTCTGGCACCTCCTGCGTCTCCGCCCAGCCGCAGGCTGTCGAAGCAGGTCTGATGTGATTCCCTCCCCGAGCATGTGTGGACCGTCACACTGTACAGAGTGCTTTCCGCTGGGTAGGTGTTCCCATCCCTGCTTTATATGTGAGGACTCCGAGGCTCAGGGAGACTTAAGTCACTTGCTCAAGGTCACACAAACTAGCATACCACACGACAGTGAACACCAACTTCAAAAATCATCCATGGTGCTTTGCGACCTGCTGCCCCTCACTGGCCTGGATAGCATATTCAGAGATGTGTCTTGTTGGTCTGGACCAGACATCCAGATGTCACTAGTCAGTATCCACATCCAGCCAGGGGATTCTTCCCATGGAACCATGTGGAGCCACACAGTGTGGCCGCAGAAAGGGAAGTGGTCTTGTTTCTGGCAAGTTCAAATCCAGGTAGGTTCGTGTTCTTCAATGGGCAGCCTGGAGGAGCTGGCCCTGTGGAATCTGCTGGACCCCAGCCCTTTGCAAGAGGTCCTTTTAGGTCTCAGAGGCAGCACCGCCCTGCAAGTGAGAAGATGTCAGGCACCTGCTCCTACCCCTCCCTCAGCAGTGGTTCCCTCGAGACACATGCTGGCATGCCCATGTGATTTGATTGGCCCACAGTAAGCAGTATGTGTGTGTGTGTGTGTGTGTGTGTGTGTGTGTGTGTGTGTGGTCGGTCAGTCTCTATGGCTCTATGGTCTTGTTAGGGAAGCAGAGCTGGGTCCCATGGCCTCTTGCAGACAACACAAAGGCTCTTCTGCCCTTCTGGGAAAGTTGCCCTGGCACCTCAGGGGCTGAGTTCCATGTTCGTACCAGCCACAGCCTTTCTGTATCCCAGGTGATGAAATGTGTCCTGGAAGTCATCTCCGACTCGCTGTCCAAACCCAGCCCCATGCCTGTCAGCCCTGAGTGTCTGGAGACCCTCCAAGGAGGTAGGAGTCAGAGGCTGGAGGAGGGATTGGGAGACCAGGGTGTGGTGGGTAGCTCTTGACAAAATTAATCACCCAGGGGTCATTGCCCCAGTGCCCTGGTATGTGCTAGGATCTGGGGGAGACACATGAACCGGTGACAGCTCCTGGGACCCTGAGGTTTGTATACTCTCAGAGGGGACATATGGCAGTTAACTAGAAGTCTGGCAGAATGAAGGAGCTGGGACAGCAGGGTGCAGGCTGGGTACCCTGTGGACCAGGGTTCTGTGCGCTGTATTCCCAGTGTTTGAAGTCCTGCTGGCTGTATTCCGGTAGCTATTCTCTGGATCTGGGATGAATGCGGTGTTAAGTGGGTCTAAGAAAGAGCACATCTTTCCAAGCTGATAGTCCAGTTTAGCACGTGATAGTGCTGTTATAGGTAGGAAACAAGAAAGGATGTCAGGAGGTACAGACAGAACAGGCGGCATGGAAGTGGGAAAGGGAGGATTTACATACTCACTGGAGCCCTCGGTGCATAGCCCCTTCCTCGGGGGCTGGGAACAGAGTCGGCAGGTGACCTTTCTGCAGCAGTAGGAAGGTGATTGACATCTTGGACATGAGGAGTTTCCAAACCGTCCTACCAAGATCGGGGCTTGCCTCCTCGTGCCCAGTTTCCAGAATAAATGCTTGAGCTCGGCTGAACATGTCCACCACACTAATCTCTCCGGAGGCTGTCCTCCGGAAGTCGCCAGTCACCGCGTTCTCTCCCTGCAGATGACAGGATCCTCTCCATCCTCCGACACCAGAATTTGCTGAAGGAACTCCAAGACCTGGCTCTCCAAGGTATTTTCAGCCCCATACATGGTTCCACACAAGGAAGTCAGAGACAAAGCCTGAGGGGACGTGGGTGGAGGTAGCAGCTACTCTTTCAGGGGTCCCTTACATAAAGAGCGCCCACGAGGGCTCCAGGTGTGCTGTAGGGTCCTGATGACTCCTCACTGCTCCCGCCGCCCTGGAGAATTGTCTGTTCCTTTTGGGCCTTCATCGCTCTCTAAGGTATAAGTAGAACTTTCTCTCATTGCCCACGGGGGACACTGAGTCAGAGGGTGGTGTGGCCTGATGGGTAGAGCTGAGAGCCTGTACCCTCGAGGGAGGCCCTCACTGTTGTGGACAGCTATGTCAGGGCTTGGCCACATGGGACCTTCCCGTGTCCCTTTCTGCCAGGTGCCAAGGAGCGGGCCCAGCAGCCACCGAGGCAGCAGCAGGAGCAGCACAGCAGCTTTGAGGATGAGCTCTCAGAAGTGCTTGAGAACCAGAGCCCTGAAGCCAAGCATGGAGGTTAGTGTGGTCAGCTAGGAGGGGAGGGGACTGGAAGGAGGACAGCAGTCCCCAGGGCATGCTGCTTCTTCAGAGCAGGGAGGCGGCTACCATTGAACTGGCCTCGGGACTCCCCAAGGGCATCTGGGTCCTGTGCTTGACCCTATGCATCCGTTTGTGTTTGTAGAGGCGGCAGCAGAAGCCCCCTCCAGGGACACTGTGGAGAAGAGAAAGGATTCTGACAAGCGGCACCAGGACGGCTTTGAGGGAACCACAGAGGGACCTAGGCCTCAGGCCTTCCCGGAGCCCAAGCAGGAGTCCTCTATGGCGGGAAATAGTCAGTCCCCTGGGGAGGACACAGCCACCAATACCCAGTCACCAACCAGCCTCCCCAGCCAGGAGCATGTGGACGCACAGGCCACGGGAGACAGCGAGAGAGACCCGAGTGCCCAGCAGCAAGCCAGAAAAGCCACGCAAGAGGAGAAAGAGGAAGAGGGGGAGGAGGAGGGGGAGGAGGAGGAGGAGGAGGCGGTGGCTAGAGAGAAGGCTGGGCCCGAAGAAGTCCCCACTGCAGCATCCAGTTCCCACCTCCACGCAGGCTACAAGGAGAAAGATGATGGTACGGATGTATGCACGGGGATAGAGGCCCCAACTGATGTGTCTGGGAGATGGGTGGGTAGGGACCTCATGCCACCTTCATAATAACCCTGAAAGATGAGTAGCATCTCCACTGTCCGGGGTAGCCAGAGTGAGCGCTCAGAGAGGTTATGTAATTTGCCTAAGGCTACACAGCTAATTTAAGGCAAGGTGTGGTTCCAAGCTCAGTTTATCTGACTCCCAAACCAAGTGTCAATCAGTCTTCTACACCTGGGAGCAGGAGGAGCTTAGGGGAAGGGACTTAGGGGGAGGGGCTTAAGAGGAGCTTAGGGGGAGGAGCTTAGGGGGCGGAGCTTAGGGGGAGGGGCTTAGGGAGAGGGGCTTAGGAGGAGCTTAGGGGAGGAGCTCGGAGAACTGGGGAGATGACAGGGTGAGCTTCAGTGAGGGACTCTGCCAACTCCTTAGAGCTCGGGAGGGTCTTGCTCCATGCTCCTCCCTCGTGGGGCTGGCTGGGAGTGGCAGGGTCTGGGGAAGTGGCAGTCCTTCCTCACTTCCTATTCCTGCCACCTGCTCCAGGTCAGTCCGAGCCTCAGGCAGTGGACGGAGGTGGAAAGACGGGGCTTTCTGAAGCTCTGCCGTCTGAAGGGAAGGGGGAGCCGGAGCACTCTCAGCAGGAGGAGGACGGGGAAGAGGCGATGGCAGGGAGCCCCCAAGGTCTCTTCCCGGGTGGGAAGGGCCAGGAGCTGGAACATAAGCAGGAGGAAGAGGAGGAGGAAGAGGAGCGTCTGTCCAGAGAATGGGAGGCCAAGCGATGGAGCAGGATGGACCAGCTGGCCAAGGAGCTGACAGCAGAGAAGCGGCAGGAGGCGGAGGATGACCCTGACCGCTCCATGAAGCTCTCCTTCCGGGCCCGGGCCTATGGCTTCAGGGACCCTGGGCCTCAGCTCCGCCGGGGCTGGAGGCCATCTTCTAGAGAAGACAGTGTGGAGGCCCGAGGCGACTTTGAGGAAAAGAAGGAAGAGGAGGGCAGCGCCAACCGCAGAGCAGAGGTTGGTATGGGCAAGGGCAGCCACCCCCAGCAGCCCCGCTCCCACTGAGGTGACGTGGTTCCCGGAGCTGGGTCCTGGAGAGGTGCTCAGACGAACCTGGGATGGGGGGCAACTGGCTTATAGCAGGGGCTCCACAGAGTTGCTGGGCCAGGTGAACAGGGACATGGAGTGGGGGCATTGTCTCTGCTGGTGTGTGAGCAGGACATGGGAGTGATGGGGTCAGGTATGGTGCTTTGGATGGAGAGCCTGGCAGGGCTTGCCTGGGGCCTCTCAGGAGGCCTCTGGCCCCGGGAAATAGGTTTGCTAGGGGACCAGTGGTGACTGAGGAAGGCAGTCTGGTTGGTGGTCATGGCCTCCTGGTCCCCAGGGAACTCAATTGTACCCCCTCCTGGGTTCAAACTCACAGAGAGGCCGCAAGGGCATGGCAGAGGCGGGGCTAGCTGGACCGTGGCGAGCAGATAGGGAGTCCTGGCGGTGCTGGCAGACTTGGGTTCCAGCGGGCTCTGGCTGCGTGACTTTGGGCAGGCCATTCCCCTCTCTGGGTCTCACTTGTTCCCCTTTGTGAAATGGGAATATGGAGTTTCTCTAACTTGCCTTATTATCATAATCAGAACATGACCTTCAAAACCCTACTATGCCCAGGGCCACTTGGGCAGCTGCAAGTGGGGGTAGAGGGACACAGATGTGACCTCATGGGAGGTGGGAACTGGGCTCCTTGGCAGGGCAGGGTGCCTCCTGAGCTGGTGGGACCTGACTAAGCCCGTGCTCCGGAGGGAGTTGGGCTTCCACAGGGAGCCTGGTCTCTCCGCAGCCCTGACGTCAAGGCTCTTCCAGTCAGCCGGAAGTGGACCTTCTTTAGGTCCGGGCCCTGCCTTTTGGCCTGGAACAGGGTCCTGCCGATACCTGAGAGCGACAGGCTCCTCTTAGGAGTGGGCCCTGGCAGGGAGCATCTGTCCTTGGAGGTGGGGGAAGAGTGAGAGGCATTGTGCTCCCTGCGCCCCAGCCCCAGAACAAGATGGGGCAGCCTCAAGCACCCCCTTACACACCCATAAAAGCTTCTTTCTCATGGAACCTGTGGTGAAGACGTGGGGGCCCTGGGTGTTATGGACACGGTGAGGCGGGGAGAGTCTTGTTAGAAACTTGAGCGACACAGAACTCATACTCCAGCGGCTGCCCTAAGGCCAAGGGATCTAGAATCCCTAAGTCCAAGGCGGCCACTGTCAACATTTTATGGTCATCGCATTGGCAGGACAGTGTAGAGACTCAGAGGAGGGTGTCCTGTTTCCCTGTCTGCCCTGACCAGAGCGTGGGATCCTCTGGGGTCAGGACCAAAGGTCAGACAGAGCCCAGGCATGGGCAGGTCCATGGTGATGCTGCTCTGACCCTTGACCCAACAGGTACAAAGGCTTTAGGGAACACCTCAAGTGGGACTGGCTGCACCCTGGGAGCCAGCCCTGGAATTCAGGCTGAGGAAATGTCCTAAAAAGGAACTACATCTCCTAAAGAACAGGCAGGCTCCTGGTGGTCCCATAGAACAAAATGGGGGCTGGATAATCAGCCATGGGGGCCTTTGACATAATGGTCTCCAGAGTGTCCTAGCATTGCCGGGTGGCATCATTGTGCCCATGATGTGGACAAATCCTCTGGGGCTCAGAGGCGAAGTCACTTGTCTGAGGCTAGCAGCTAACAAACAGCAGGGCCAGTGTGGCACACTGTGCCATCAACGCTTCTAACACAGGCCAGCCCTAAGTGACCCTGTCTGTTCCCTCCCAGGACCAGGAGCTGGAGAGCCTCTCAGCCATCGAGGCAGAGCTGGAGAAGGTGGCCCACCAGCTGCAGGCTTTGCGACGGGGATGAGGCACAGGCTGGTGGGGCCAGCCATAGCTTCAAGGCCCGACTGCTGCTCAGATAGGGCTGCTTCCAGCCGTAGAGCCCAGGTTACCCCTTTTGCCCCTCACATTCTCTTGTTCTCAGCCCCTGCCCTGGACACTTCTGCAGGGTAGCCCTGAATGTCAACACAGATTCCTTCTCAGAACACAGGCAGCTTTCTAGAAGTTTCTCTTCCACCTTCTTATCCACGGGGCACGACTGCAATAACTTCTGACCTTTGGGCGAAAAAGCTGAGAACTCCTGACTATAAGATATTCCAGATAAAATTTATTGAAGGAAGAATAAACCTGCTTTGGGCTCTTTCCTTTCTTTGACTTATTTTTATCCCTTTTACAGTCTGAGTTGGGTGGTTTCTACACTGGGCTGGGTGTGTGGCTTGGGAGACTTCTTGCTGGGCCATTTCCTGGGCAAGTGACTTTGCCTTGTTGACCCTCAGTTTCTTCTGTCGCTGGAGGTGCTGAACTGCCTAGAATGGGGTGTAGGCATGAACACAGGGGACGTCACCACACACGTGCCTGCGGGTCTCCCAGCCATGCCTGAACCAGGCACTTCCTGCTGAGTCTGTTCTCCTGGACTGTCCCCTAGCTATCTTGGTGTTGGGTGGCAGTTGACAGGCCCCAGGATAATGCCTTCCATTGGCCACAGGCTGGCCACGCAGGACTCCCTAGTATAGCTTCTTGTTGCTGAAGCCCACAGTGCCCATGACCACAGGCTTGCGATGTGCATGGGACCACAGGGTGTCTGAAGAGTAGGGCAGGGACGATTCACTAGGGAATAGCAGGTCTAAGGTCCAGGTTTTTGTTTTTGTTTTTCGAGACGGGGTTTCTCTTTGTAGCTCCGGCTGTCCTGAATTAGGTCCAGTTTTTAAGAGAGGGAAACAGAGGCAGGGAAGATAAAATGGCACATTGACGTCACAGGTAGAGCTGACACCCCCCTCGCCCCCTTTTTTGGCTTTTCGAGGCAGGGTTTCTTTGTATAGACTTGGATGTCCTGGAACGAGCTGGCCTAGAACTTAGAGAGACCCACCTACCTGCCTCTGCGAGTGCTGAGATTAAAGGCATGCACCACCTCAGCCCTACTGACACGCTACCAAACTTTCTTTTAAAGATTTATTCATTTTATTCTCTGTGTGTTTTGCCTGCACGCCTGTCTGTGCACCATGTGCGGTCTGGTGCCTTTGGATAGTCTGGTGCCCTGGAACTGAGGTTATGGATGGTAGTTAACCACCATGTGGGTGCTGGGAACTGAATCCAGGTCCTCTGCGGGAGCAGCGAGGGCTCTTCACCGCTGAGCCTCAACACAGCAAACATAAGTTTGTAGGTTATTCAATCAAGCCAGGCTGGGATGTGCTGCTGGGTCCCATGGGTGCTGGCTACCAGGGCCAATCATTCAGTCACTCATCAAACATTCCTTATGTGTGTGGCCAAGCACGCCTGCACACAAAACACGCGATGAAGCCTGGCTTTGGAAACCATTGCCTTGGGGGTAACTCGAATCCTTCTATAGGCAGCGTGGCCTCTCATGTGTCAGGCTCGTGTGTGGCTCTGCTTGGTTCAGCTTCAGACAGGAACTTTACCTCATTCTGTTCTCCACCCGTGCACCTCAACTGGAAGCCGGGTGGTGGGGAAGCTGAACATGTGGGGATGGCCTTCGTCTTAGCAGTCAGCCTGTGTGAGGCTCTCCTGCCAGGGAAAGCAGGAGCATGCACATTGTGACTTGAGAGACAGAGACATTGCTGCTACCCCAGGCAGAACCAACTCCAGAGTTCTAGCTAGTATGTGAGGGCTGGGTCCCCAGAGTCCAGGCAGACCACCCATTCACTACCTGGAGTGCTTGGCCCGCTTTTCTCTCTCAGCCTCAGTTTCCCAATATGGAATACTTAGCTCTCTACTGAGGTAATTGTAAGGCTTTACAGCACCAGACAGCACAGACCAAAAGCTGCAACAGTGGGAGACATGGTAGGATAGTGATGGGGTGGGAGGTCTCACCTCCCACCTCAACTTCTCAATCGAGGCCTGGCTTCCCGCTGCAGGACAGCCTGCACCTGGAGGTGGAGACACCTGTATGATGACACTGCTGAGGCGTGGTTTTCTTCATGTTATAGCTGAGGTGATTACACAAACTCCCACTAGGCCACCAGAGACCAAGAACATCTACCACCACCACTAAGTGGCAATGGACCGCAGGGACACCGTGTGACCAAAGGACCCCATCCCAAAGACAAGCAACCTGCATTGTATTATGGGAAGCAAAGACGCAGCCCAGGCAGGCGCTGACAGACGGCTTTGTAGGCAGTACAGGGCCAAGTGTACTTGCCATACAGATGTGCACACGATACATGGGGTAGTGTACAGATGTGCGCACAATACACGGGGTAGTGTACAGATGTGCGCAAGATACACGGGGGAGGCAAGCAGCACACTAAATGTGTGCCCACAAAATTCAGACATGGACGCTACTTGGCTTCTGAGGTAGGAGAGCTCTGTGCGAGCCCGGGGTGAGCTGTCTATGTAGGGAGTCTCAGGGAACTATTATCTCCTATGTCCTGCCCCTCGAAGATGTCAAGGCCCGTTAAACCCAGGAATCAGAAAACTCAATCCCTCCTGCAAAGGACTCTGAGGTCTGGTTAGTACTTCCTAGTCCCAAGCAGAAGGAAGAGGACCCCAGCAGGAGGGTCATGCTGCTACGGAGGTCAGCCCTTCTCTGCGGAGCACTGGAAGGGGTCACCCCCAGAGTATACTGGCATTGGCTTGGGAGAGGAGAGGGAGTGAGGCACAGGCCTTTACCACGAGGGGAAGATCTGTGGAGATGCCTCATCTGAGCTGTAGCCAGCGGAGCAGCAGCAGTCAGAGCAGAGCTGTCCAAACTGCCTGACCCGAGGAGTTCCCAGAGGGCCATGGCACCTGTCCGCGCTGGAGGAGGCTGGCTCTTTCAGACCAGCTTGAAGGCTTTGAAGGGACAGGGGCAGTGAGCCCCAGCATGCTGGGGCGGGGAATGCTATTGGAACCCCACTGGCTAAGTGACCAATCAGAGGAAATATAACAGGGCAGAGAGCCCCTCCCAGAACACCAGCAAGGGCATCCAGTGGCTCTATAGTTAGCAACCAGTGTGAATGCGCCAGACAAGGACCAGTGGTCAGGTCAGGAGAATGACAGTATCCTCCTGCCTCTGAATGTGTGCCCAGTAGACACTACTTGCCCCGGCTGTTAGAAACCCAGCTTCTTACTGTGGCCTTTGTGGGGGGCTCCTGTAAAGCTCCAAGACCAAAACAGGGTTGGGTTACTCTCTGCCCGCCCCTTTTTAATGTAGGGTCTCTCTCTGAACTTGGGGCTCATATTTTCTTGGCTAGGCTGGAAGCCACCAAGCCCCAGTGATCCCCGTCTCTATCCCCAACACTCGCTAGAGTACTGAATGCCTGGCTTGTTACATGGCTGCTGGGATCTGAACTCCAGATCTCATGATTACACAGCAGGCCGTGGCATCACCCACTGAGCCATCTCTCCAGCACCCTCACCAACCCACTGGAGTCTTGACTCACTGTGGAGTCTACTCAGCAGCCTCAGGGTGATGTCCACTCACGGTGGCTTCTTCCTCCATGGATGGGGCTCTAGGGGATGCCCCCCCCCAATCCCTGAGGATTAGGTGACTCTAATTTTGCAGACTAGCCTACCCATGGTGTGTGACAGGCCCCATTCTTCCATGACACCAACAGCGATCCAGCCCCAGGGTGGATCCCTCTGAAGACAGACACCAGCAGCTAGTGCTGCGTAGTGTCCTGTTTGTGAAGGTCACATTTCTGTATCATGAAAGAATCTGCAAGAATGCGGGCCCAGGTTTCTGTCGCTGTTTCCAGTCCTGGAACGTGCAACTGCCTTCCTCTATGCCCGCATGGAGACCTGTGGAAAATGCTGCCTGGCCAGGAGGCAGTGACCCGATAACCAGGCCTGGTTTGCCATGTGTGAACCCGTAGAGGAAGGAGCTCTAGGGGACACAGCACCGCCTACTCTGCCTGTTCTCAAGGCCGAGTCTGGGGATTCTATTCTACAGCTGTCAATAACCATCTTGTCTTTAAAGACTGACACGTATGAAATGCAGGTTGATCTCAGTAGTTTATTCTGGAGACAAAGCAGTGCAAGAGGCGGCCACGCTTCCCACCCCCTGTATTCAGGGTCGGGCCTGGGAAGGTGACGTACAGACGTCATCAGTTCAACACTCAGGTCCTGTAAACGTGGTTAGTCCTGGGGTTCTGCTTCCAAGAAAGCCAATCAGCTTCTCCTTGCCCAAAGGATGCCCCAGCACGGCCCTTAGTGGCCTTCCCGGGGCTGCTGTCGGTTCCTCTAGAGTACTCTGTTTCATTAGACCGGAGGGCAATCCAAAGGCCTCATTCTCTTTTGCACAGTGAGCAGTGTTAAGACACAGATCAGTCTTGGCTGCTCAGCTGAGGCTCCACAGGTGTCCTTCCCTGTGGGCTTTGGGGCCAGTGGGTGGGCTGCCAGCTGCTGTGGGGACAGAGTGAGTCTGAAGTGGGGCACAACTCCCGTGGGGGCTTGCCTAGTGCTCAGTGCAAGGGACTTGCCGCGAACACGGCAGGGCTGTGCTGTACCAGGAGGGGCTGGTGCGTGTGACCAGGAGCAGCCCCGCGGGCAGTCTTCTCTCACCTGAAATGAGGGACCGGGATGATGACACGAGGAAGCAGGTATCCTCGTGGGCTAGAACATGAGGCCAGGCCTTCAGTTCTCCATTTCAGGAGCCACCCTGAAGAGATGAGGTGGTGGAGGCCTGAAGACTCACGGAATGATCTGTTCAAGGTCCCAGTGTAAATCCTGGGTCCTGGCAGACTCCTGGACTCTTAGCCACATGGCCTCCTTCTTGGATCTCAGTGAGCAATAGGGCAGGGCAGAGGGGCGAGTGGCCTGCTGTTCCCCATGAGCCAGTGAAGACGCAATAGCCAGTGGGCTTTGGCCACACCCGCAGGAAGTCTTGTTTCTCTTCCTATAACTCAAATCCCCCATGCAGAGCTCAAGGGGGCACCTACTGTTGCCCTGGCTCTGGAAAGCAAAAGGGTCAGCTGCACAGGGGCAAGGGTTAGCTTTGGAAGAGAGCACATCTGGGAAAAGAGGGCGGGTGAGGTCTGGGTGTGGTCAGGTGTGAAGGGGAGGGGAGCTGGGAAAACCGTTCGTTCGTCCTTTGCCTGCTTAGCTGCAACAGCCTGGTCAGATATGGGCTTCCTTCCAGGGTGCCCAGAGCCTGGCCTGAGACAGCCACGAAGACACACAGACATGCACACTCACACTTGCATGAAAACCACACACACATGCACACACCCCACCTCACATTCAGACCTAGTGTTGAGAACACAAGCGTGTGTAAACTCAGTGAGGAGATCTGCACAGCAGGAGTTCGGCGGCACCCTCGAGGCTGGGCCACTTGGTGTTCTGCTCTGTCTCCCTCCCCCTTCATTCCGATCATAACGTCAGAAAATCAGGTAAAAAATTAAAACAGAGAAGCATCAGATCACCGGGAATTCTTAGTAGTGTTCCCATTTGGAGCTGCTGGCCCAGTGGGTGTGTTCCACGTTCCGGCACCGTCCCTCTGGGTCCTGGGCTCTGTAACTACTGTGAGGAGGCCTTGGTGGCCAGAGAGGCCACACAGTGCTGCTGGAAGCTGGGCGACACGCCTGTGGTGCAGCCAAGTCTCTGGTGCGGCAGCTTGGCGGACCCGCCAGCGCCCATGTTGCCTGCTTCGGTCTCAGTCTTCCAGGGCGTGTCCTGGCCCCTCATGCTGCTGCAGCAGCCAGGGCTGGCACTGCACGTCCGCTCACCAGCCGGGCTGCCCGCCGGTTCCGCCAGGAGCCTGGCGTGCCTCAGCGGAGCCACTCCCTCCGTGGCCGCTCCTCCTCCCGTGCTCTGGCCTTGCAGCACTGTGGCAATGTGGTTCAGGAGGTCGGTGAAGAACTCATTCACTCCCTCATAGCCTGGAGAAGGGAGACAAAGGACGCATGGGCATCAGCTAGGGGAGGAGAGGAGGGAGCAGCAGGCAGAATGGGCGCCTGGGACCCGGGAGGCACTTTCAGTTTCCCACTGTAAAGGAAACTCAGGCTTGGCAGACACAGCAGGATGGGGGGAGACACAGGGCCTAGTGTGCACGGTCCGGTGGCTGGCCCTAGGCCATGGTCTGTCCCCTGAGTGTGATCTTGTTTGGTTGGGGACAGCCCTTGCTCCCAACTGCTGTGGTTTGGGTAAGCAGTGCTCTTTCCAAAGCCTACGCGTGTTAATGTTTGTCCTGAGCTCAAGGAGGAGCCTGCTAAGGAGACTCTCCAGTCATTCCGGACACGCCTTCTCTCAGGTGGCTTCCTCTGCCAAGGCTTCCCTTAACATCTGCCCTGTCATAGGTCCACATCAATGGGGCAAAGTCATCATAGACTGAAAGCCTCGAAACCCGAAAACCTTTCTTCTTTACGTGGTCGTCTCGGGTGTTTTGTTAGAGCAGTGGAAAGCTGGGAAGGGAGCCACCCAACAGGACGTGACCTAGTCAGAGACCGCCTCGCCAAGATGGATTCCTCATGCACTCGCTCACAAACTGTGAGTCTGGCCGCAGCCCTGGGCCCTGGCCACTGTAGCCATCTTGAATCTCAGCTTCCTTGTCCACACAGCAACAGGAGACCAGCTCTCACAATGCTTCTGTGATCATCACAGGAATAGTGGATCTGGGTGGGTTTGACCCAGTAGCCACAGCCCAAACCAAATCTGTTCCCTCTCACCCACGAAACACCTTCAGGGAGGATATTTGTGCCCCAGGCTCAGAGGATCAGGACTTAGGAACAGACTGCCAAGGCCTCTATTTCTGGCATAAAAATTGCTGGTGAACACCTGGGGTAGAACACATGCACACACATGCACACACCTACAACAGATGCAAATGCCAGCACAGACCCCAGGAATTACCCAGCAGGTTCAGATTCAGGAGGATTTGGGGATTCCATAGCAAACTGCCCCCCAAAAGACGTGAGGTGAGACCTCCCCCCACCTGCTCGGACTGATGTGTCCGGATTAAAACTGGTACACAGCTACCAGAACCGGCTGGGGTCAGGGAGCGGGCCAGCTTTCCTTTTAACCCCCCTGGGGGAGGGGTGGCCTTCAGACACTGGCTATGACCACGACCATACTACAGTGTAACCAAGTGAGTACCAAGGGGTTAACCAAACCTTGGCATGTGCTCTAGGGGTATTCAGACTACTAGCACAAGTTGAGGTGGCACTCACTGTGTGGGGGCCAGGGGCCTGGGCCACTGTGTGTTATTTGGCAAACTACTCTGTGGTTTTGAGGAAGCCTGAGCTGTCTGAGAAGCAAGGGCACTCGCAGTAGAGCATTCAAATGTCAACACCATCTTTATACCATGCCCAGTATACACATGGAGATGAGGGAAGCTATCTCAAAGGGGACTTTGAGGCTCCATGAGGCCCCAGGTCATAAAGCTCCTACGTGGAAGAACTGTGATCTGACCCAGATCCTGGTCTTGTGTACCTGGTACTGAGAAGCCCCACTGCGGACCCACTATCCCACTAGCTCTGAGAAAGAGGGTGAAGGAAAAGGCAGATGGGTTTAAGTATGATTCAGGGTGGGGCGGAGCATCAGGACCCAGCTGGGTTGCCAAGAAACCCAGGAGGCTGCCACCTAGCAACCACTCTGCTTTAGCTCCCAGATGAGGCCCAGAGGACCAGGTAGGCTACAGCAGAGAGCGAGGGTAAACTTTCCAGAGCATTGCAGAGTCACCTCCCGGGGGCCTGCAGTAAACAGGCTGAGGTAGGTTGGTGTTCGTTCGCCTGGGAGTGGGGACTGCCAGAGCAGGTGCCAGCTGCATGCCCAATGCCGTGCAAGCCCACCTGTCTGCAGCGTGGGGGAAACTCCCATTTGTACAGAAGTGAAAGCAGGGGCAATGTAAGGTTGCCTGAACCGGCAGAGTGAAGAGGTGGGCCAGGATCGGAACCTGGTGTTCTGAGACACCGAAGGCCTCAGAATCAGAGTGAAGGCTCTGGAGTGACAGGCTACAGCCCTTTGGGGACCGTGACCGTGGATAAGGTTCTTTAGCTTACAGTATCACCTCTCATGGGCGAGCAGAGATCGCAGCACATGGCAGGGCCAGGAGCGCATGCTGCTCAGGCTTGGGGAATCTGAAAAGCTGGGTGTTCTGACAGGACGCCCACCTATCCTCATGCCCCCCAGGCTTCCTGAGTAGCAGCAGGACCCAGAGCCTCTGTCTCTGCTGGGCCTAAAGAGGGCTGCCTCTACACCATCAACAGTGCACCAAGTCACCTCCCAGACACCACCTCCTCTCTGCCTGAGGTCCCTGGGACAACAGAACCCTTGGGCCATCTCTCAGCATCTATCAGCTTTGACTGGGCTCAGACTTATCAATCTGGTAGTCACAGACCCACCACATGGACAAACCAGCTCTTGGCTCCCTGGCAGAAGACACTGTGTTCATACTGGCTCTTAGTGATTATCTCCCTGAACCCTTAAGAGGCTCTCCTGTCTTTATGATACATTTGGCTGTCGGGAGGGGCTGCCCATCACCAGTGGGAAAGTGTATCTCCCTCCTCCCGAGGCTTTCTCAGTGCCCTAAGTCACCCACCTTCAGCTCATGAGTGAGCTGTACGTGCTCTTGGTTCACCGACCTCTTTACTTCATCTCTATGACACAGCAATCCCCCCAGTCTATACTCTAGCTCACCTCAAAGGCCCCACCATCTACACCTAGGGCGTTGGGAAATGCACTGGCCTTGATCTGAACACACTGATCAGACACAGGCCTCAGTCACGGGATGTTCTCATCTTGCCCAAAGAGAGAGCCAAAGTCTCTGCCAGGCCTCCAAGGTTCCCCTCAGACCCCATCAGGTCCCAATTCACCCTTCCTGGTACCCAAGCTGCTCTTCCTTGCTGAAGTCCCTCCCCTTTGCCGAGTTCTCTCTGGTGTCTACATGGCAGGAGCCACCAGCTGCCGCATCCCTGTCCTCTGCCCGAGAGCAGGAAATGGAGCCCCTGGCAGATGTCAAGGGAACGGCAGATGGAGCAGCTGGGATCCTTGGCCCCCGGTTCCTTGCTGTGAACTGTGATGGTGTGGAGCGGTTCATGTTCTCTCTGGGGGTTTAACAGGATATAGGCACTGAGTACCCAGCATGCTTGGGACTGGGGAGTGGCTTCCTGGCCACGCATGCCCCTGAACAGCAAGGGGGAGCTGGCCATCCCTTCCTATCAAGAAAATGAAGAGCGTCCAGGAGCAATGGCCGTCAGTACAGTCCCAGCTACTTATGAGGCTGGAGCGTGTGGAAGTGGTTATGAGCTAGGAGCTTAGGCCGGCCTGAGGCAGGGTCTGGAGAAGTGGGGCTATGGAGACTCAAAGCTGGACTGTGCCTCTTTTTCATCTGACCCCCCACCCACCCAACCCCAACCCAGGCTTCCTGGGCAGGATCTTGTTATACAGCCCCAGATGGCAATCCTCCTGCCTTAGCCTCCAGAGTGCTAAGGTGACAGGCATGAGCCAGCAGAAAGCGTCTACTGTCACCTGCAGTGACAATAGATAGACCACTGGTCTTAGGGTCTCCAGGGCATGCCAGCCTGTGAGCGCTGGCCGGCATTATACCTGCTCTCCCTGCCGGCCTGGTGGATCCAGGCCTGGGCTCAGTTGGCAGTAATCCCTCAGGCCCCTGGCTGAGTGGAGACGGGGGGGGGGGGGGGGAGATGGAGGGGACGTAGTGGGGGGACCTTTGTGGCAGCAGACACTATAATGGGGAATGTTGTGGCAGGGTGTGGGCCTGGCTCTCAGCCTTGAAGCTCAGGACAGTGGAAGCAGTACTTGACTGGGAGGGTCTGGCCTTGCCAATTCATACTATGTGACCTCAGAAAAATTCTGCCATTGGAGGAGCCTCAGTCTCTCTACCTGTGAATGATAGGGTTGGGTCTTCCAAGTCCTTTTTAGCTCCTTGGGTCTGGAAGGGCCAATGGGATGGACTGAGTAGGCCAGTTAGGGCTTAGGCTGATGGTAAGATTGAAAGAGGAAAGAGTATACAGTACTGTTGGGGGGGGGGCCTGGGCGTGGCACCCCCCAGACAGGCATCTGGGGCGTCACTGCTCTCTCCGTCTTAGGTGGCACTCAGCCTAGATTCCAGCACGAGCAGGGGTTCTCCCATCCCCAGCCAAGCTGACTCGTTCCCCATCCCCTGAAGATATCAGGCAGCCACAGGACCGCCAGCGCAGGGTCTCCCAGTCCCGCTGCTCACCTGGGAAGGCGTTGACATCAATGACTGCGTGCTGCCCGGTCTGGTTGTTAATGATGATGTCAATTCCAAACAGGGACACACCCAGCGCCTGCCGCAGAGCCCGGGACAGCTCCCGGATGACCTCATCACTTGGCCGTTCGAACACACCCTCGATCTTGTCCAGCTGTGAACACATACAGCGCAGGTCAGGCTCGTGTGGCTAAAGGTACCATCCAGAGTAGACCCCTCTCAAGAAAAGCACTGCCATCCTTCCGGCCAGGAGGTGGGGCTAACCCACCATGGGGCAAGCTGCCCGGCCCTGGAGGCACCAATGCATGACACAGGGTACTTTGTGCCTGAAGAGGCTGGTATCAGTACATTAACAGGCAGGGAAATGGGCTTACAGGGGGACAGGGGCTGGATCCAGGTCACAGAAAGGAGGAAGGATATGGGTTGTTAACAGAAGAAGACATACAAGTGAAGAGAGCATTGGAGTCAGAACTTGAAGGCAGACACAGCCAGGTAGAAATGAGTGCCGACCAGCACCCCACCAGCACCCCACTTTACTGGCCGCCTATAGGAGAGGCTGAGGATCCAGGGAACAGGTCTGGAGAAGAATACTCTCCTCCTAGCTGTGAGGTACTAGGAGCTTGCAAACAACATCCCTTCCCACACGACCTGGGCTTTCCCAAAGGTGCTGCGGGCCGTTGATCCTGCCTGACTCTGAGCCTAGCTTCCCAGGATGTTTTCCCCACAGGCCTCTGGCCCAAGTCTGCCCACCCTGCCCCCGGCATCTCCAGTGTTACACGTTTTCTGCTTTCTGGGAAAGGCATGCATCCTCACAGACAGCCATGGGCCAGGGCCTCTGAGGAAGAACGAGTCTCATCTCGGGGAGGCAGATGAGGATATAGATTTAAATCCCATCAGAGATTTCTCAGCTCTGAGGACTTGGCTGTGCCTTGGTCTGTGCCTCCATTTGATTATCTGCATAATGGGAATGATTAGACCTCCATCCTAGGCTTGCTGGAGGGACAACAAGGCAGGGACAGTACAAGCCGGACTTCCAGGAGGTGCAGCTCCTGGACACAAGGACACAGACTACATCACCTCACGTTGAAATGTCACAACAGGGGACACACTAGCTGCCAATAAGTACTGTGGTCTGGGGAAAGGGGAGGTACAAATTAAAGTGGGAAATGAAACTGAGTCACAAGCTTTAAACACATTGGGCTGGTGAGATGGTTCAGTGGGTTAAAACTCTTGTTACCCGATGACCCGAATTTGACCCTCTGGTCCTGCAGAGTGCAAAGACTTCTGAAAACTGTCCCCTGAGCTCCACACACAAAAATGAATGAATAAATTTATTTAAAAAAAATCTTAAATGGTTAAACACAGAATACCTTAGGGCCCAGGTAGATAGTCTATTAGGGGTTAAAAAAAAAAGGGTACTTAAGAGACCCTGGGGCACCAGTGGTAACTGCAGTGATCTTCCAATGGCCAAACATTCCAGATGGCCTAAATACCCATCAGCAGACAAAAGGAAAGGCTGGAGCTTATCCTCACAGAGAGAAGTGGGTTGTCCGTAAAAAGGACTCGAGTCCTTCCATGCACCATGGTGCCGGGTGCCGGGAATCGGCTGCGGGGCTGTGTTGAAGATCCCGCTTATACAAAATGCCCAGCCCAGTTTGAGTGCACGTGGATGAAAGTCAGACCTGAGGCGGCCAGGGGCTGGGGTGGGAGGACTAGGGATCGAGGGCTCATGGGACCAGGGGGAGGAAAATGCTTTGGAATTGGATAGAGGTGTGTCTACAGGACACTGGGTGTGTGACTGTTGCTACTAAATTGTTCGCTGTAGGAGCTGGACAGATGGGAGGACCTGGACTTGGCTGCCAGCATCCACGTGGGATCTGATGCCCTCTTCTGACCTCTGCAGGCACAGCATGAATGTAGTGCAAAGACATACGACATACATGTAGGCCAAGCACTCATATGAATAAAAAAATAAATAATAAATCTTTAACAAGGTATTTAAAATAGCTAATTTTACATGTGGTTTGTTTGTTTTGTTTTGTTTTTGTTTTGGTTTTTTTTTCGAGACAGGGTTTCTCTGTGCAGCCCTGGCTGTCCTGGAACTCACTCTGTAGACCAGGCTGGCCTCGAACTCAGAAATCCGCCTGCCTCTGCCTCCCAAGTGATGGGATTACAGGCGTGCGCCACCACTGCCCGGCCACAGGTGGATTTTTATCTCAATTTAAAAAGCACAGAAAATGCTGGATATGGTGGTGCAAATCCCAGTATTGGGGGCAGGAGCAACCTGATTTACATAGAGAGCTCCAGGCCAGCCAGGGCTACAATGTGAGACCCTCTCTAAAAACAAGACAACTGTACAACTCGCCACGAGCAAGAGTCACTGGAGAGGAGGCAGGCTCTACTGAGCATAGGCCTCCATAAGATTGGGCTGCGGGCCAGCCTGTAGGGCAAGCTTATAATTTGTGACTGATGGGGGAGGGCCCAGCCTGATGTGCGTGGTGCCCCTCCCAGGCTGACAGTTCTGGGTTTTCTAAGACAGCAGGCTGGAGAAGCCGTGTAGAGCAAGCCGGTCAGCAGCACCCCTCCACTGCGTCTGCATCAGCTCCTGCCTCAACTTCCTGTCCTGACTTCCTTTCAAAATGAACTGTGATGTGCAAGCGTAAACCAAATAACCCCTTTCCTCCCCAGGCTGCTCTGCTCACGGTGCTGCATCACAGCAATAGTGACCCTAACTAGGACAAGAACCAAATAAAAAAGTGCTGGTCACTAATAAAAAGATCTCAAGATAGACATGTGCTGAGCAGGGACAGACACACAGGTCCACCTCCTATGTCCTGCTGCTCAGGCTGTCCCCACAGCTCGGAGATCAGCAGGGCCCTCCATCTGAAACCCTGGTATCCAGAGCCTGACCTAGGGAAAGTATTTCCTGGGGTGGGGGTGAGGGGACAGCCACCATCTGGCTGCAGTGGGCACCCAACCCTGCCTGAGCTTCCTGGTCACTTGGGTCAGTGGCTTGGCCCAGCCTAGAGTCCCAAACCAAATCAGAGACCAGCCTTGGCCTTCCTGTATCCACTGTGTGGCCCCAATCTGTCACGTGGGCCTCCTAGACCTTGTTTTCCCACCCCAGTGAATAAGCTAATAAAAATACCTAAGCCACGAGGCTCGGGTAAGGAAGGACTGCGGAGCGGATATCTGAGGCTCATGGCGCCGTGCCTGGGAGCGAGACAGCGGTGGCCACGGCCTGTGACAGAGCCCCGTGACATGCTGTTTATAAAAGCACCTTCTTAGCTCAGCTAAAGAATCTCAGAAATCTTTCTGAAGTCACTTGCTTATCCAAAACCAAACAGCGGTCTAGAGGTGGCCTGGTGGACCCACGTCAGCTGAGCTGTTGAGTTCTGGGTGAGGAGGGAGAGTTGAGCACCTGGTGCTCCTACGGATTGACCCGGTGACCCTCAACCTCTATCGTCGCAATACAGTTGTACATATCAGACGCAGACATTCCCAGTGACTCTTGAGAGATGAAGAAACTGAGGCTCGGGTAGGTGGTGTGTCTCAGGTCAGACGACAGGTAGTCCCAAGAGAACTCTGCTTCCCCACTATGGCAGTGCTGAGGATAGATAATAGGTGTCCGTCCGTCCGTCCGTCCGTCCGTGACACAGAGCTACCCACTGGGAGCCTATGCTCATTAATCCCTTGAACTGACTCTCAATGGTGAAAGGTGTTCACCGTCAAAAAGCTTAGGGAGAGGTGAGGCCTGTTTTCAAAGCCATCGTCCAGGCATGAGGCGGACCCTTAAGGCTATCCGGTGTCTCTGCATGGCACTCTTTGGGGCAGGAGGGTGACGAGTGGGGCTTGCTCTGGCCACTGGTTCCTGGGAATAGAATCGACTTTCAGTTCAGCTTGAAGGTGTCCTGGAGGGTGACATCCCTGAGGCAAAGGCTGTCCTTGCTGTTCTGCATCACAAGATGTCAGCCCTGAAGTTCAGTGTGGTGAGTGGAAATCTGGGGGTACTTGCAGGCCTCAGGTATGGGGAAGGACCTTGTGGTGTAGTAGACTATTTCTATTCCGGAGGACGAGGAAGAGGAGAAGGAGGAGAAAAAGGAGGAGGAGGCAAGAGGAGAAGGAGGAAGAGGAGGAGGAGAAGGAGGAGGAGGAGGAGGAGGAGGAGGAGGAGGAGGAGGAGGAGGAGGAAGAAGAAGAAGAAGAAGAAGAAGAAGAAGAAGAAGAAGAAGAAGAAGAAGAAGAAGAAGAAGAAGGAAGAATAAGAGGAGGAAGAGAAGGAGAAGAAGGAGAGAGAAGAGGGAGAAAAGGAGAAGGAGGAGGAGAAGGAAGAGGAGGAGGAGGAGGAGGAGGAGGAGGAGAAGGAGAAGGAGAAGGAGAAGGAGAAGGAGAAGGAGAAGGAGAAGGAGAAGGAGAAGGAGAAGGAGAAGGAGAAGGAAGCGAGCCAATAGGCAATGATTCAAGAAGACTTCCCAGCCCTTAGAGCATCCCCCTGGCACTGGCTGGTAACAG
Organism: Apodemus agrarius; assembly: GCA_964023405.1. Taxonomy (NCBI): domain Eukaryota; kingdom Metazoa; phylum Chordata; class Mammalia; order Rodentia; family Muridae; genus Apodemus; species Apodemus agrarius. Next base: position 21,259,689 of record OZ030011.1, on the reverse strand, counting down.
CCCTGGTGGCCTGCAGCCCTATACTACGCAAGGACACCATCAAGGACAGCTTCTCAGGAAGCCTGTGGCAGGCCATCTCCCTCTGCCACCACACTGAGCTGGGGTCTCGGGGGCCTAGTGGAGGAGGACAGGGTGCCAGTGATTCTGACATGTGGAGAGCCTTCCCACCTACAAGGCTCGGCTTATATTCCTCAGTGTGCATAGCCCGCTCTGTGAGTCTGGGCAGATGAGGCGGCTCAGTGTGTGACAGTCCTGAGAGCTGAGCTCCAGCCACAGAACACACACACAGGTCGGGTGGGAAGAACCCCGAACTACACACACACACACACACACACACACACACACACACAAACACTCAGCAGTAAAAAGATGGTTCGAGGCTTCTGTATTTGTTCTAGGGGTCGGTGACGTTAATCAATATCCTAAAGGACAGTCCTATCTTTCCAGGTCCTGTCAAAGCCACGCTTTATTTCTTGGCACACAGTCACATCTTCAAAGGAAACACAAACATGGAGCTAGTCAAGCTCGTGGCCCACGCCTCTAATCCCAGCACTCAGGAGGCAGAGGCAGGTGGATCTGTGACTCTGAGGTCAGCCAGAGACATACAAGAAAGGAACTGCTGGGCTGCTGAGGTCAGAGGTCAGAGGTCAGGTGCCCAAGGCCAGGCCAGGGGCCTGGAACTAGGTTAGGTACAAGCCTCTGGAAGCTTCTGTCATTGAGTATAACCAGGAGAGGAAGAAGGATCTACACAGAGCTCCCTGAACATGTGACTCCCCCATGGAGAGCAGGAAGCCTGAAGTCAGACTTCTGTGGGGAACAGAAGGCTGTAGCCAAGGCACTTTCTGTCACTATCAAGGAAGAAAATGTCCAGAAGACTCAACTTTGCAATCAGATAGGTGAGGGTAATCTCTGCTTGCCTCTGTGTAAACTCGGTTGGTGACATCTCCAGGCTGGTTGCCCTTTCTGTAAAACTGTAAAGCCACCAAGCACCCCACTAAGCCTGACACACCGCTGCTCCAGCCGTGATGGCAGGAGGGAGGCTGTTCCAGGGGCAAGCTGACCTGCTGTAAGCAGTCCTCACCAGATCCTCAGTGCTCCCTTTCCAGACACATACACGACTGTGATGCCCACTGATATATGGTTGTGTGGGCCCTTCATGTGGGGACAAGGGTCCTTTTTGCTAACTCTAGCCTGCTAGACAGGTCAGCTGGGGACTTCTTGATGGGCTGCCATGGATGGGAGACATACCTCAGTAAGGACTGACGAGGACTCTGGCTTCGACACGTTGTGGCTGTTGAAGAAGATGGACTCACGATCTGAAAAAACAGAAGTCACGGGGTGAACACCAGGGGGCAGCACCATCCCAGGCACGCTCTGGGTGGCCTCTGGCTCAGCCCTGGGTTCTTGGGAGCTAGGCGCCCACAGCTGCGTTGCAAATGGATGTGCATCCATCAGGACCCCGGTTGCAATCTGTCCTCCCACATAAAAATGAACGGTTTACCAGGACACCCTCACTATCGTCTCACGGCACCATATATGGGTTTCCTTAGCACCTAAGGCTGGGCAGGCAGTACGTATGCATAGGAGGGAGGCTGTTCCAGGGGCAAGCTGTATGGGGGGAGGGGGCAATGGAGGTAAGACACTGTGTGCCCAGATATCGAAGGTCTGCTGCATCCCGAGAGAAGAAGCCTTCTAAAAGCCATCGGGTCCAGGTACCCCCAATCACAGGGCCACTCATGTGAACGTAACAAAGGTTCCCAACTACTTAATAGGAACCCAAGCAAGGCTTCCTTCCACAGGCTTACCAGGGAAAGCCTTGCAGCGTCCCAGTCTCCCCCACTCCACACGTCCAATCTGCTGCCGCCCCCAATCCCTTAGCCCCAGTGGGCACCAGAGAGGCAGCTCGGTCCCCCTCGTACGGACCTCCTTGAGGTGTGAGCCAGGACTGCTCTGGGAAGATGTAGGCTCGGCCGCACAGTTTGCAATGCTCTCAAGCACTTGGAAGCATGGACGCGCTAGGGCCAGAATAATCACAAAGCCCCAAGCCCAGGGGCTGAGTTCTGGCCATTACCCCCTCACAGCCCCACTCCCACAAAGAACAGCACAGGGCCAATCTGGGCTGGGAGCCCCCCAGGGGATCCTGACAACCCTTGCTCAATCAAATTCTTGCAAAAGAGGTGTCACGGACCCCACCCTGCAGGACATGGTGATCATCCCTGGGACCCAGGCCCCCAAGCACTAGGACAGGTTCGAACACCGGCTGAGGGCATGTGTGCCAGGGCTCAGGTGCCTGTTGTGGCTGCCGTGATCCCCGGCAGCTCCACGACTCTACGGCGCCGTAAAAATCATGCACAAGGAAGTGATTCAGGCAGAGCCAAGCAGGCAGGCGCTGAAGTACCTGGCGTCCTTCCCGCTAGCGGGGCACAGAGGCCCCTGGCCACCCCGGTGTGCCCGACAGTCCTCCCGCTGCTCCGACCAGAGCCAGTCCAGACAGGGGGCATGAGAGATGGTCCTGGGGAAAATAAACACCCTGCGGGACTTGTGTCAAGCACGCCCACTGGTCCCTTCTCTCGGGCACAAGCGGAACCTTCAGGAGTGGCGGGCAGAGCCTGACAGGCCAGAGGCCAGACCAGGGCCTCGTCACTTAGGACGGCTCTCTGGCCTTCTATAGGCGCTGCCGACCTTCTTCTCCTGGAGCCTCCTGAACTCTGGGCACCTCCCACCCAAGTCTCTACAGGTCCCCAAGAGCAAAGGCAGAAAGAGCAGAGCAGGCCTGGGGTGTGAGGACAGGCCACCAGGGAGCAGGCTGACAATCATGCTCCAGCTCGAGGAGTCCGGGAGGCCTGCAGGCGCCTGCACGACGCACAGAGGCACTCGGCAGGTGCTAGGAAGAGACAGAGCGCCAGAGACTTGTGATGTCTGTCTCACTGGACAGGTCATGTCCTTAACATGATCGTCCAGACTGATCAAATGTACAGATATCTCAAAGGGAAACTGCCCTCTACTCTGACTGCTACTGCTGGCCTGGGGCACTCTGGCCTGAGGACCACGAAGCAGATGTCCCCGGCTAAGGCTCCTCTGCACAACCAGGATGCAGGAGGGAGCGGCTTCCAGCCATGCCTGTCATTACGGGACTGAGGAGAGTTGAGATGGGTTAGAGGTGTCGAGCCCCAGCAAAGAGTCCAGGCGCCTGACTCCTTAGGAAGCTTTGAGATAGCTGGTTCTGCTGACAGATGGGTGGGGCCTGGGCCTTGCTCTCTACCCTTAGTAGCAAGGTTCTTACACCCAGGAACACTGATAATTTGGGAGCCCAGCCACTGACTAGTCCCCCAAACACTGAGCATGGGGGCCACCTTAAACTTCCAATAAGAGTGAGAGGCCACGGGGAGGGTCACCACGTGGTTTTGCCCTCAGGGAGAGAAAACAGACTCAGAGGGAGGGTGAGTGACCAGACTGGCTCAGACATCTCAACGATGCAGGAAGCTGGGCGTGGTGGCGCACGCCTGTAACCCCAGCACTTGGGAGGCAGAGGCAGGCGGATTTCTAAGTTCAAGGCCAGCCTGGTCTACAGAGTGAGTTCCAGGACAGCCAGGGCTACACAGAGAAACCCTGTCTCAAAAAACAAAAACAAAAGAAATCATAACAAAACAAAAACCATAATGTAGGCTACGACCCTGCTGCTGGCAGCCTTTATGTTGGGTCTCCTGTCTTTCCCCATGGCGTATGCTACCATCCTGTCAGTGAATCCTGACTGCAGAGGTGCCTGTGTCTGCCACTGCCCTGCTTGGCCTTTCTCACAGGGCTCTCTCAGCCTTCAACCTGGTGTCCTAGCACTTGCCTACGTCCCCTGAAGCTCTCATCACCAATAAAACTGGTCCTCCAGTTATGTCTTCCCCATATGTTGTTATCCCTTACGGGAACACGCATTGCTAATGAGCCTGCCTGGCTGGCTCCTGGCTGGCCCTCTAGCATGCCACCCAGGGTGAGTCTATGGCATGTTTAATAAAAGCAGCATCAGATGACTTTAGGCATCCTGGAGTCAGCTCAGTAAACTACAGACTGCATCTGCAGTCTTCTTGGAGAGTACAGAGCATGGCCCTACCCACTCAATTTCATACCACAGACACACACACACACACACACACACACACACACCTGCAATAGCATCAATAGACTGGGACAACCCTGGAGATGCTTATTATCCTTTCAAATAAATAAGAGGCACCGTTCTTTTACACACCCTTAGGACCTGGAGGGAGCGGGGAAGAGAGGCCTTACCCAAAGCTAGGAGCCCAAGGCAATGTGGCTTCAGGGTCAAGGTACAGGATGGAAGAGAAACAGGAAGATGCTGAAGCCACTTAGAACTGTGGCTCTCAACCTTCCTAGTGCTGTGACCCTTTAATTCTTCCTGCCATGAGGACCTCAACCATAAAATTATTTTTGTTGCTACTTCCTAACTGTAACTTTACTACTGTGATGAATCATAATTTAAATATCTGATATGCAAGCTATCTGATATACAGCCACCAGGTTGAGAACACCGACCTACAGTGTGAACCGAAGGCAGAGAACACAGCACATGCAATCCTTAGAGGCTGGCACAAACCAGCGCTGCCTCTCTTAGTAAACTCCTTGGGTTCCAGTCCAGGGACCGGTAAGGTACCATAGGCTATATAAGTCACACATTTGACTTTGGACCTTGACATGCAAAGGCCAGAAATGCACATGAGAATCAGAGAAAATGGACACTATGGAGCAAAAGGGCCCTTTTCTATCTACACCCCCCCCACCCCTGACCCCACCCCCACCCCCCATCCAGAACCACCCCAAGCCCGGAGACCTATCTTCCAAAGTGCATATGGGAAGCTGAGGGCCCTGCCACAGGCAGTGGTGGGGCTGCAAAGTTGAGTGGGCTCTGGAAAGAATCCTCACAGACCCTTCCCAAACAGCCAGGAGAAAGGGCCGCGGCAGCCTGGGCTCTCTGGTCCGGCTAAGAACCTGCAGGCCGAAGCTGGAACCTGCCGCTTCCTGATCAGACAGGCCCATGCAAGGTCGCTCTGATCCCCAGCCCACCTCCGAATTTGATGCCTCAGGGCACTTCGTGGCCTAGAAACAGGCACAAGAGAAGATACTCTGACGGGCTCTTGCCTTTATCTTTCCCAGCTCCCGGCGCCAAGGCGGAAACTGGCCTCAAGCTTTACAACCAGGAAGAAAGAGGGGGAAGCAGTGAACACACACACTTTTGTGGGAGTAAGGAAGGTCAGATGCCACATTTCATTCAGAGATGAAATGATCTGGGTAAGAAAGGAAAGGGAGTGACATTAGCAAGACAAGACTGTCTGTCTCCCCTGCCCCGTGTGTGTGTGTGTGTGTGTGTGTGTGTGTGTGTGTGTGTGTGTGTTGTTGGGGATGGAACTTGGACCCTTTCATGCAATATTCTCTTTTAAGAAGCAATATTTTACTGCTAGACATGTCTACCTAACTTAACTGAATACACTTTTCATAGGTTTAATGGGTGTATTTTTAAAATCAGGCAAATAAACGTTTTTGTAAAAACCTTATTCTCCTGTGTCCCACAGCCTGCAAGAATCTCTCTTGGTGGCACACGTGACACACCTGTCTATCACTGCCCTCGTTGCATGGCCTCAGCTGGGACCTGTGTTGGGATGGGACTGTCCCAAACCATCTGGTCTCAGCGAGGGAAGAAGGTTCGGAGTGGACAGCGGGAGGAGCTGTGACGAACCCTGAAGGGATGGAGCCCTGACGGGATGACGGCAGGAAGTCCCGGCAGCAAAGCCTCCTGGGACTTGAGGAAGGCCATGGCCGCTCTGCTGGAGCTGGCTGATGCTTAGGAGAGCTCTTTCCTCTCAGGCAGAAACAAGCCTCCCAGGGAATCTAGAATCCAAGAAACCTTCAGGGAGCCTGAGCCGTACTGTTTCTAAAGGCATTGCTGTGACCCACAAACTTCTGGAACCTGCCTAAGAGGGGCCTTCAGGACTGCTAGAGCATTCTTTTGAGCCGCTCCAGGGTCAGCACATCTTTAACTGGCCTCAAGCAGCTGCTGTCCAGGAGAGATGGAAGACTGAGCATGAGAGGGAGGGGCCCTTCCACGGAGTCCAAGGCTGATCCCGGAGAGCCTTCTCCAAGACCCTCGGGGACAAGAAGTCATGCAAACAGCTTTACCATGTGACATCTGAGGGACATTGGGTCCTGCCCATCGGTTCAGGGGAAGTTCACTGCGGATGGATGGATGGATGGGGTGTGTATGTGTGAGTGATTATGCCCACTGGGACCTGCCTGAGGTCCTCCACAGGAGCTCTGTGACTAAGTAGCTACTGCCTGCTAAGGAAGCCCTGGAACACCTTGACAGCTGTGGAAGCTGTCCCTTCAGCAAACCAGACATGCTAGGTGTCCTGGCTGGTTTTGTGTGTCAACTTGCCACAGGCTGGAGTCATCACAGAGAAGGGAGCTTCAGTTGGGAAAGTGCCTCTGTGAGATTCAGCTGTGGGGCATTTTCTCAATTAGTGACCAAACGGGGAGGGCCCATTGTGGGTGGTGCCATCCCTGGGCTGGTAGTCTTGGGTTCTATAAGAAAGCAAGCTGAGCAAGCCAGGGGAAGCAAGCCAGTAAGGAACATCCCTCCGTGGCCTCTGCATCAGTGCCTGCTTCCTGACCTGCTTGAGTTCCTGTCCTGACTTCCTTCTGTGATGAACAGCAACGTGGAAGTGTAAGCTGAATAAACCCTTTCCTCCCCAACTTACTTCTTGGTCATGAGTTTGTGCAGGAATAGAAACCCTGACTAAGATACTGGGCAAGAGCAGCCTGCAATGCAGTCAGCAGTCACCCCCCCCCAACACTTCCCACACTCGGCTGGCCACACCCACTCTGGCATACTCCTCCTGTGGTACCATCACTGGTGGGCCAAGGGACCTTCCTGGGGATAAGAAGCTTCTAGAAATTTCCTGAGGGATGGAGCCCCACGTTGCCTATGGCACAGGGTCTCTCGATGGTTCTTCAGGTCCTTTTTGAAATCTATCTACTGTATACTATACAACTCTTTCAACCCATGTCATCTTTCCCTAATCTAGAAATAACAAGGAATAGCAGGAGAGGGACGCTGGGTTTCCATTTCAGCTCTGCCCCAGGGTTTGGCACAGAGTGACAAAATCAGGAGCAGTGGATTACCTGATGTGCCCGCAGAGAAGTTCTTGAGTGAGGGTCTCTGGACCACCGTGTAGGACTCGCCCACCACGAACACCTTGTACAGTACAGCATTGTGGTTGATGAAGTTCTGGACCACACAGGGAGGCTGGATGGCATTCAGGCCCTCTTGGTTGAACACAATGGCCATCTGGGGAATCAAAGGCCAAAGGCTGAGTCAGAGTCTGTCAACTTCCAATCTCCAACACAGTGGCTTGTCACCTTCCCGGCAACCCCACCATGACCTCTCCCTGGCCCTGTGGCGAGGAGCTGCTGCCCAAGATGGCGGGGGAGAGCATCCTCCTAGGAGGATGGGAAAGGCTCCTCCGAGGAGTCCGAGGCTGCTCTCCAGAGGACCCTGTAGTACCGTCAGGGACAATGAGTGTCTCTTTGAGGGCTCCCGGAGAGTTCCAAGGCAGAGCAAGCGGGGGGGTGTGCAGGAACCCCTGGGAACTTAAGAGCTGTGCTGTTCAAGTGGGAAAACCTTGAATCCACTGGGTCTGCCATGTAGGGAAGAGCAGACTGTGAGCTCCAGGGCTCCTGAAAGCATCGGTCACTGTAATTCTGGGGGGCAGGGCTCCCTAGGTTGGGTGTTACTCATTGCTTATAACACCTGGAGGTTCTTCCACAAACACCCACAAGGGAGAAGACAGGAAGCAGACGCTACGGCCAGGAGCAGGTCTTTGATCAGTTGCCTCTTGTTATAACTTTACTAGGGAGCTGGAGAGATGGCTCAGTGGTTAAGAGCACCGACTGCTCTTCCGGAGGTCCTGAGTTCAAATCCCAGCAATCACATGGTGGCTCACAACCATCTGTAATGGGATCTGACGCCCTCTTCTGGTGTGTTTGAAAACAGCTAAAGTGTACTTACATACAATAAATAAACAAACCTTTAAAAGAAACAGAACTTTACTAAAAGTACTAGGTACCCAGGTGCCATCCTTACTGTGCCTGAGATGGGTACACTGCCATACCTTTACAGATAAAGAAACTGAGGCCCCACATGCTTCAGTGAGCGATCTACGGGAGAGCAGGCTGGGTTAGAGTTGGGTCTGCCTGGCACTTGGCGTGCCCTATCACAGTCACAGGATACTCAGCCAACTGGAATACAACTTTGTCCTAGCCTCAAGCTCCTCTAGGGACCAACGTGTTGAAGGAGGCTCTGATGGGGCTGAGTGTGGTGGGGAGAACAGCTGGTCCTTTCTGCTCCATCACAAGCTGTGGCATGGCGTCTGGCATGACCGGCCCTGAGGATGATGGGACCAGGGCGTTGCCCCAGCTTACCTGAAGTAATGGCTTGAGCAACCTCACTCACTACACAGCAAGGAGCGAGCCCAGGCACATTCTGGGGCCACTAAACAGGGCTAGTGGGCCTGGAAAGATGGCCACCTGACCGACTGTCACCCTCAGGTCAGCCACCACAGAACCACAGTGTGCCTGAAGCCCAGCTGGGCAGGACAGAAGCCGGAATCCAACCCCAGTGGATGCTGGGATGGGAGTGAGGTGTCAACAGATGCCCTCTCAACCTTCTTACTAAAACAAGGCAACCGTGTGGGAAGCAGTGAAGACCACAGATGCTGCAGACCTGACAGGCTGAAGCCCCGGTGCTAGGAAACACGACCCAGCCCAGGCCGGCTAAGCCATGTCTACCAGCAAGTGTAGAAAGATGGGGCTTTGATAAGTTGTGGGTTGTGTAGCTTCTGGAAGTGGGAGGGGAGGAGGGAGGAAGGGAGGACTGACTACCCTGTGGAGCTCATGTGTGCGCCCTGGGTTCCAAGTCCATAGAAGTGAACGGATCAGTGAGGGCTGGGATACACACAGGACCCCGTGAGAAGCCCCCTCACTGCAGCCTCATTTCCACCCTCAGAGCTCTCGATGTCACTGGATACCCCTGAAAGATAGGAGGCGCTGGTTCCCACCCCGCCCACTTCAGAGGATATTCTCTGAAGTGACAAACTCTGCCTTCCCTTGCCTCTGTCCTTCAGGCCTCCCAGTGCAACGGGTCTTCATGTGCCCAAGGATGGGGCGCACACTGCTGGCTGTGGGCTGGGAGAGTGCCTGGTGCTGGGACTGCAACAGAGCGTGTGCGTGCGTGCGTGCGTGCGTGCGTGCGTGCGTGCGTGCGTGTGTGTGTGTCTGCACATACCTGAGGACCAGATGGCCTCCCTGGGGGCAGGGGGGTGACGACCTTGCCTAGGGGTTGACTGTCAGTGACTCCACAGTGCCCCAATCTGAATCCCACCCTTGGAACAGCTGTTCCTACAACAGTGAATCTAACAGTCACTGTGCGCCAGGCTCTGTGGCAAGCTATACGGGAACTCCCTCGCCCCACAACTGTCAAACCCCCAATGATAAAGTGTGGGCAGATGCTCAGAGAGGCATAGTACCTGGAGGTGCATGTCAGGCCGCGCACAGCACTGGCAGAAGTACCGGCTGTGTGCATCCCAAGGCTGGCTTCCCCTCTGCCACAGAGGAGTTAGGCGGGGGTGACAGGGAACAGCGCTGTGGCTGCTCGAGAGCCTGCCTGCCCACTCATGAAACGCACCTCGCTCGGGGCGCTGCTGCAGCGGGGAACCCAAGCTGCCAGGACACACACCCCCCCTCCACGGCTCCTGACATTAGCAGACAGCTGTCGTTGCAGCTGATGAGACTTCCCATGGCAGGGCCACCCCTTGGCACAGCCTGTCCCCTGGTGTTCTGACACTGTTTATAGACATTTCCCCGTAGACATCTGCCAGGAGATGAGAATGACCTAGATCTGGAAAAAGTCGTGGGCTTCCATTTTTAGTCTTCTCTCGGGGAGCCCTTCTGCCAGTAGGGTTATCAGGAGGGCTTTCCCCATAGGGCTACTTAGGTCACCCCTGAGAATGTGGGGCCTTGCTAAGAACACTACAGGGACCCAAGGGTCCTCTGCATAGCCACTGCCCCCTCTTGCCTCTAAGTCCTTACATGCTTACTGTCCCCATGTCCCAAAAGCATCTCTCCAGACACTCTGTACTGGTATTGGGGCAAGACTCCTTAACACTAAGGTACACTGGGCACCCATGTAGAAGGAAGGGTCTCAGCACACTGGAGCTATGGGCTCTATCCATCTCCTCTGAACCAGCAGGACTGAGACATTCCTCGCAAATGCCTCTTTGGGAGTCCAGCCAGCACCTATCACCAATGGACCCAAGGCCAGAATACCAAGGACGCATCAGTCTGCTGTGATTTCTGTTGGCTCTGCTGCAGACTGCATACGTGTGTCTACCAAACACATACATGGAGGTCCTTACCCCTGTGGGATGGCGTTTGTAGGTGTAAGGCTTGGATGAGGTCTCGAGGATGGGTGTCTCGTGAGAGTGTACTATCTCCTCTCAGACACGCAAAGTGAGAGGTGTGGATGCGCCTAGAGGGCGGCCCAGGGTACGCTCTAACAGAAGCAGCTTGCAGCCCTCCGAGCTGCAGGAAGCTATGTGTGCTCAGCCGGCAGCCTGCACAGCGTCCCGGGCAGACTGAGGTGGGGGAAGGCAGCCTTAAGAGTAGGGACAGGACGTTGGCTGACGTGGGAGACAGGACAGAGCCACGGCAGTTCTGCTGAGCTACACCTCAAGGTGTGTCTACTCAGAGCGGGTCAGCGAGCAGCAGAGCAGCAGTGGGTGTGGCTCTAGCAACAGAACTTAGGCGGGGCCCAGAGAGAGCGATGGGCAGACACAGGGATGATACTCGAATAGGACAGTCTTCCACTCACCTCATGAGAATTGGTGCCATGAGCAACCCTGGTTTTGCAAACTATGGGAGAGAGAGAGAGGCAGAGAGGGGTTAGTGGGCCTGGTAACCACATGGCTGGACAAGGGGACTGGGACCCTCTGGACAGGAACTCCCACCCCCACCCCCACCCCCATCTAAGCAGGTCCAGCCTTGCGTAGGTATTGATATCGGGTGAGACCAGGGCCTTTCAGGGCTGTGGGGAACTCTCAAAAAAGCACGAAGGACCGGTGGGAGCTCAGAAAAGACGGCCGCTGGTGTCGAGTACTGTCTGTCCTCAGAGCAACACGCACAGATGCCTCCAGGCCAGGTAGGAAGACTTCCTTCAGCCCACCTCCCTTCCTCCTCAGAGCAAGGAGCCTCTGAGGGATGGGTAGAGGTGGGACCCAGGGCTGTATATGCTTCTTGGCCTCCAGGGCATTCAGTTGCTTCAAGCAAGCTCAGATCTACAGGGGCCTGTAAGGACTACCTCCTCCCGCGGTCACGTTGTTCACCCGGGGGGCCCACAGTGTACATACTGAAGGGGAAGGCCAGGCCGTTCTGCTCCAGCAGCCTCATGGTGTCGTCCCCACACAGGCTCGTGAGCTCCATGAAGGGCGGCGAGCAGATCCTGTCATCTAGGGCAGAGGACGTTAGGTCAGTGCACGGGCCAGAGCCACCCTCTACACCTACCCCCACCGCCCCCAACTCCACAGTCCCGTGTGCATGCGTGTACAATAAGTCCAGCACAGTTGTTCACATTTTCCATGACTGTTTCCGTCGATATAAAATTCCTGCTGTTTTGGTTGTGAGCCTAGCCTTTAACGGCTGAACCATCTCTCCAGCCCTCTGTCAGCATAAAATTCTCATATGCTAACTGGAAAATGTGAGGTGTACTGAAAACCCCCACGGTTTTACAGCTGTAATTACTAAATTCTTAGTCTTTGAGTCTATGTTTACACACGGAGAGCTATCTAATAGGATGCCTCTTTGCACACTGAAAATGAACTCAATGTACCCCCCACCCCCAGCCCCACTCCGAGCCTGCTCCCAATCTGTATCTCGGTTTCCTGACAACCACAGTGTCATGTGATTAGATCCGTTGCACCGCGCTACGGCACCCCACACATCCCCTATAGTCTGCAGAGTCACCCTCTGATCTCTCACAGGCTCCCACCTCAGCCTCCTAATCTCTAAACCCTCCCTCTCCACAACAGGCTCCAGGCCTGCTCCACCCACTGGTTCAGAGGGGATGACTGTCTCCTCTGGTGCTCGCCAGGGGATCCTTTTCTTTTTATAAAACATAGCTGACTGGGGGGGGGGGGTGTGCATGTCTTTAGACCCAGCACCTGGGAGGCAGAGACGGGCAGATCTGAGTGTGAGGGCAGTCTGGTCCACAGAGCGAGTTCTAGGACAGCCATGGCTACACTGAGAAACCATGTGTAGTTGGAATGGGCCATGCATATGCCATGGTGCATGTGTGCAGGTCAGAGGACATCTTGCCAGAGTTAGTTCTCTCCTTCCACCACATGGGTTCTGGGGATTGAACTCAGGTCTTTGGGCTTGGTGGCAGGCACCGTTTCCTGCTGGATCATCTCACTGCCCTCCCCGCCACGGGTTCCAACACTGTTGAATATGGGGCAAAGCCACGGAAGCCGACTTGCTCTACACATACTTCCTGATACTTCTGTTGCTAAACAAAGTCAGAACAAAGCAGATTATTGGTGGGAAAGCAAATGTATTTTTAATCCCTAATGATTATTTATTGTTGCTTCTTGTCATAGTCCCCATCGCTGAAATGACTGTGTGCTCCCGGGAGGTGAGACCACCCCGTACTGGGCACGGACACCTGGAAACGCTGAGTGTTAGTGGGGGTAGGGACAGCCTGCTACCCACAGGCTTGGAAACCAAGGACAGAGTAAACCAGCAAATGCTATTGTCTCATGAGCACATTCAATCAAGATCCAGTCTCACCTTCCTCATGGAAAACTACAAACACAACAGAACATGTTAAGAATGCTTAATCTCCCTTCTCAGCTCATTCTCCGGAGGCAAAGTCCAAACTCCGAGTAGGCACAATAGTTTGGGGTTGCAGTTCCTTGGGGACCCTGGGAGGGGGCTAGAAGCCAGCACCTGTAGACTGCTGCAGCAGCTCACGGGCCTTTGCCCTCAACCTGCGGCACCCAGCGTCTGGTTGTGCAGACCCAACAGATGCTAAGTCGGGGTGGGGCCTTGGGAGGGGTGGGTGCTACTACACAGCTGTAAGCCTTTATTCAAATGAGGCCTGGGTCTGCATTCCTCCCTGAGCCAGAGGCCTGGCAGGTGACCTGCAGGCCCTCCTTCCACAGTTGTCTATGGAGAGGGAATTCAGACTATAGGAGAGAGGCTTTGTGCTACGGAGTGCACCCCCTGCAGCCAGGGGTTGTGGTGCTAACACCTGAATATCCTGGAGGACCCTGCAGAGAGCAGTTGCCTTACGGTAGGGGTACCTGGCCTAGCAGCAGTCCAGACACACCTCTGACCCAGGGTTTGGCCCACTCTTCTCTTTCAGGAAGACCCAAGCTGTTGGGATCCTACAAGGCCATGTCCTGTAAAGGTGACCAGACTTCCTCACTAGGCTTTTCAGTCGGGAGATAAGCATGGTCTGAGTTTGGCTTCTGAGATCTCAGGTCTTTCCTGCTGTGGCCCATTCAGGATTTTACACAGCGCCACGGATCATGGCAACATCTCAATACACTCTTGTTCTGCGTCAGACACAGGCCCACACAGTCGCTCACCCTCACACTGCCCCCGCAAGGAAGCATCCCTGTCACCCAATTTACACACGGGGGAAACAGCAAGAGAAGTGAAGCTCTCTGCGCGGCGCCCCACAACAGGCAAGCCGTGCAGCCGGGGAGTCACACCAGGCAGCCTGACTCAGGACTGTGCTTCTGACCACAGCTGCCTTGGTAGCGGTATCCTTGAGAAGGGTGGCTGACTCAGACACTCACAACTGGACAAAATGCAGAGAGTGCACGTCGGTGGGATGCTCAGCTACAAATGAGACACTGATGTCACCCCCCAACCCCCAGACCATTGAGGAAGAACAGGGAGTCTGGGAAGACTGAGGTAAACAGTGTCTTCTGGACTCGACAGACCACTGCACTCACGGACTTGACACAGCCGTGGGTGTCTCAACAAGGCCTGCACGAGATCAGGCCGGTCAGCATGCAAGCCTGGAGTGGCCCAAGCAGCAGCCCTTAAGGGGGAGCTACCGGCAGCAGACGGCTGCCTTCTGGGGGAGGAAATACCAGGGGTGGCCAAGAGTCGGTCAACATGTCAGTGACTGACCCCACACCCACGAGTATATATGCAGCAAAACCAGAACTCTGAGTTATTTTTAAAAGAGAAAGGTGTGGCGTGAAGCCGGGGTGGGACAGGTGGATGGGGGTGCGTCTGTGGGGAGTCAAGAGAGGGGTAGAGAATGGATATGATCAAAATATGTTGTAAGAAATCTCAAATAATTAATTAAAGGATTATTTTTTTAAATAGAAGTATCCACTGAGAGGCCAATCCAGGGTGTCCTGAACAGCATGATTCCCCCAACTTTGTGGCAAGCCTCCCAAGACAGGTGTGTGTGTGTGTGTGTGTGTGTGTGTGTGCGCGCGCGCGAGCGCGCGCATATGTGTATAAACCACCAAGACAACTCTCCCCATCCCAGAACTCCCAACAATCCAGACCCATAGGCTGTATCACCTATAGTTATCCACTGTCCAAAACACGTAAGTGTACATTCCAACGGGGAGCAAGTCACCCGTTTTTAAATTGTGTGCCCTGCTGAGGCACTGGCGTTTCTGGCCATCCACTGCAGTGGGGTCTGAACCTGACCTATACCTGTGCCCAGCACCCATGCTGCACACAGTCAGGAGCTTACTGGGTTATCGGACCAGCTGTCAAGTCCCAAAACACTTTTCTTACTTAAAACAGGTCCAAAGTGGAAGATCGGAGATACCTTGGGGGTGAGCTGGTATACACCTACCTGTCTTCAGGAACCTAAGGCAGGATGATTGGCAGGTCAAGGTTACCTGGTAAAACCCTAACTTAAGAAAGGGAGATGGGGAGCCGGGCGGTGGTGGCGCACGCCTGTAATCCCAGCACTTGGGAGGCAAAGGTAGGCAGATTTCTGAGTTCGAGGCCAGCCTGGTCTACAGAGTGAGTTCCAGGACAGCCAGGGCTATACAGAGAAACCCTGTCTCTAAATAAATAAATAAATATAAAAATAAAAATAAAGAAAAGAAAAGAAAAAGAAAAAGAAAAAAAAGAAAGCATGGCAGGAAGGGGTGGTAGGCGCCTGAGATGACTCCGTCCTGCCAACAAGCCCAGTTCCCACGAGCTGTCTTCTGACTGCCACTATGCACTGTGGCATGTGTGCATGCCCCCCCCACATACATCCACACCCGTGCAGTATTTTAAAAGGGTCAATGGCTATTAGATTGTAGTCTGTTGTTTTAATTATTCTAATCACTACATAATTATGATTTACCCATCACTGTACATAATTTATAAGTTAAATGTTTGTGGTAATGAGGACTGAACCTGGGGACTCACAAATGCTGAATCCACTGTAGGTGTGTGTGAGGGGGAAAACCGCGGTAAGCGCAGCATCCAGGACTGTCTGAAGTTTCAACCATCTTAGAATGAGGGGCGGGGTGGCCGGATGAGACAACAGAAGGGGAAAGCCAGGCCAGCATCTCACCAATGTTCATAAAAAGCATTTGAGGGCTAGAGAGATGGTCTGGGAAGGGCACGGACCGTCCTCGAGGAGGGCCAGGGCTCAGTTCCCAGTATGCATGCAGTAGCTCACAACCATTTGCAACTCCAGTTCGAGGCGAGCCAGTGCCTCTTCTGACCTCCACAGGCACTAGGCATGCATGTGGTACAGTCTTCATGGTAAAAATATCAATAAGCAAGATGCAGCACCCCGCACTGAGCCTGTGGTGAGAGCAGAAAAGGATGGGAGCCCATCTCTTCCCAGAGGTGCTTGGGAAGAACAGACACTTCCAGAGAACAGGCGACATCCAGCCCTGGATAGACCAGTGTGCCTGCCAACTCTCTATGTGTAAGAGAGCCTAGAGAGTAAGAGGGGCCAAGAAAGGAGGACACGCCCACCTACTGATGCTCCAGCTCATTTACACTCATTGGGAGATGGCTACCCACACCCAGAACTGCACACCTCTGGCTGCCTGTCCTAGGCCTAACCTTGGGAGGGGACACTGGAACCTGAGTGCCCTGCTCTGACTTCTGTCCCCAGAGTCATTCCAGTATACCTGTGAAATCACAGTGGACTAGAAACCATTACTCTTTGCATTCTGGGTTCATCCACCACCAGCAAAAGGATTGCCTCTATTAAATTTGAGAGCCTGGGATACAGTAGAAGATAAACAGAGGTCAGATACTTGCACCCTAGGGGAGCGCTGAGGTGTCTTGGAGGTGGGATGTACCCGTGACCGGCGTGAGGGAGAGCCGGCTATGGTCAGTCCAGCAGGTGAACACAGACCCACCTTGCTGAGAGGGACAGAGGACGGGGATAAAGCCCTGCAGCATCAGGGCAGGAGCTGGGACTGGCCAGGACCTCAGTTCCCAACGCTGCCCGAGGAGAGCATCAGCAGGGGCCCCTGCAGCACAGCCATGGGAAGCACAGGGTGGCCTCATCAGGAGGGACAGGATAAAGGAATTTTGGGTAAGCCTGGGCTGGGAGCCGGAGAGGCTATTTCTGGCTCTTGGAGGAAGGGTACTGCTGTTGATTTATCTGTCGTCTTATTTTTGGAAGGGAGTTGGGTTAGGAGGCTTTTTTTGGTTAGGTGGTGGGCTGTCTTCCTCCGGGGCTGAAACACCAGCCCTGAGAGACTCTGAGCCTCCCAGCTTCCCACTCCTCTTCTTCACAACTGACAGCACGAGGCTGGGACCTCACGCGGGAATGACCGCTGGCACCCGGGCCACACGCAGCGTCCCGTGCACTCTGCAGGTAACCACAGAGCAGGAGCCGAACCGCCCGCCAGCCAGAACCTTTGAAAAGGGACTGAGTAAGCTAGCCTGGGTTGTTAGGAGTGTGGCCCGCAGCCAGGGCCCAGCCGAGCGGACACACGGAGGAGCAGACGTGTTCTGAGTCAGGGCATTCACTGGTCCAGGCCCAGCTCTCACTGGCTTTCCTCAGTAGATTTCTGTTCTCATCTTCACCGTTTATTTTGTTTGTTTGTTTTTTGAGACAGGGTTTCTCTGTGTAGCCCTGGCTGTCCTGGAACTCACTCTGAAGACCAGGCTGGCCTCGAACTCAGAAATCCGCCTGCCTCTGCCTCCCAAGTGCTGGGATTACAGGCGTGCGCCACCACGCCCGGCTTCACTGTTTATTTTTTAACAAATGAATTTCCCTTTTTCTTCTCTGCTTTTACAGAAGACCCACTCCTTTCCCTGTGACCTCGTATCCCTGGTTGCTTGACTGCTGAAATCCCCCACCCCACCCCAACGTGTGGTGACTGTTCTCCACCACACCAGCTTCAGGGCGTCTCTCCTACACGCAGCTCTTACTTGTGGTGAATTGCTTCCACGGGTTGAGTTCCCAGGAGTGAGGTTTGAGGGCTGTCTACAGGGTCGGTCATTTCTTCGGTCCTTCTACACTGTGTCTCCAAAGGATGGCAGTGCTACACTGCAGCACCAGCGATGCGCGACCACGTCTTCCCAGCCCTGGCTGGCCCTCTGGGGGTCAGGGGGAGGAGTGTGGCGAGGAGTCCCAGCCCTCCCTCTCTAGGATCGCTCACCAGGCCTGACTCAGGCAAGGCTGGGACAGAGCCCTCAGGCCTGACGGACCACTATGAGCAAAGTCCTAGACCTGTGCCGGGGCTGGTCGGGTGTCCTTCTGGAGCGACAATACACGTTCAGGAGCGACAGCACAGCGGAAGGAAGAGGAAACGTGCTGTGACAAGGGTGACACGAAGCTAACTCCTCCGGGGTAGCAGGCAGAGCCTGGTGGTCTGTCTTCATCCTCCTCCAGAGTGCGGAGAAGGCACACTACGTTCCCAGGCGGGAGGCCAGGCCGGGAGAGAGCCAGCGGTTCCTATTCCCAGTCGCCAGAACTCCCAGTCTACTCCCAGGAGAGATGGGCTGCCAAGGTGCAGCGGCTCGGGCTAGAACTACATGTTCAGGGAGTCACTTCTAATTATACCCTGGAGACCAGGCAGGGCTCCACGGGAGGCCACATGTGACCAGGCCTAGTGACCATGTAGGTTCTGGTCTGTACAAATTCTGCAGGCCCAGTCAGAGCTGGGTAACTCCCCGGACTCCCCAGAGCTTGGGCTTCACAGGGCGCAGCACAATAGGCCGTGCCTGCGGCTGCACCCAAGCAGGCCGGTGAGCACAGACCAGGCGACACTCCCTCCTTCCCTGCTCTGAGGGAGGAATTCTCAGGAAAGGTGGGTTCCCACCGGCTCGGCTGTGTGGCAGGACCGGGTGCAGCTTTGCCGTCTCCTTCTCTCAGGGCCCCTGAAGTATGGCGGGAGGCGGTTCCATTCAAAGGGGGCGATGTGGGAGGAGTCCACAGTGCTGCTGGCACATGACAGTGAGACAGTGAGGATCAAGGCTCTCACGGAATCCTCTGGAAACAAGCATCCGCACAGAACCAGGTCTTGCGTCCTCCACTCTGTGAAGTGGACCCTGGGGACCCTTCCTGGCCTGGGAACTCTTGCTTGTCACTCAAGCCTCTTCTCCCGTCTGGATGGCCTCGCCGGGCACCCCTTTCTGTTCACCCTGCAGCTGTGCTGGCCCTCGCTCACCCATCTCACCACAATGACGCAGCCGCCCCACCCCCACCCCGTCCGACTCGGCTACGCTGCAACAGGTCAGAGGAGGGCCCAGGCCACGCAGGTCTGCATCCCAGCTCCGCCCCTCATTATCAGCTTATTTGAAACTTTAATGCTCTGTGCCTCAGTTTCTCTATAATGAGGTCAAGGCAAAAACAGTACCTGCTCCCCTCCCCAGCCTAGAGAAGACAAGTTTAAGTTACGAGAGAATTTAAATTACAAAAGGGACATGGATTCACCTCTGGCCCTCTTTGCTTTAAACCCTTTCTGTTAGGGAAGAGATACACTGTTAAAGGCATGGAACCCATACTACTGCCTGGCTTGGAGGGCCTGTTAGTCAGTGGGAGATGAAGAGGTGCCCTGGGTTAAGTCCTGAGAAGAACATACCAAGAACTGGTTGTAATGTCATTATCATGTGTGTATGTTTAGGTGTGTGTGTGTGTGTGTGTGTGTGTGTGTGTGTGTGTGTCTGTCTGTCTGTCTAGGGGTGGTGTGTGTGTGTGTGTGTGTGTGTGTGTGTGTGTGTCTGTCTGTCTGTCTAGGGGTGGTGTGTGTGTGTGTGTGTGTGTGTGTGTGTGTGTGTGTGTGTTGTTCCCACATACATACAGATGGTGTGTGGGGCGGGGGAGGGTCAGCCACTGTGCCTTCCTCAATCCCTTTCCACCTTATTTCTTTGAGACAGGGTCTCTCTTGAGCCTGAAACTCACCAATTCGATTGGACTGGCTCGCCAGCAGGCTCCAGGGATCTATCGGTCTCTACTGCCTGTCCCCAGCACTGGAGTTAAGACTCCACACTGCTGCATCTGCTTTGAGGTGAGTGCCAGGGGTCTGAACGTGGGTCCTCCTGCCTGAGGAGCACACTGAGCCACCTCTCTAGCCCTGGCTGGCCTGTCACTGCCAGCCCGGGCCGCTGCGGGTCAGTCGGCGGCGGGAGCGAGCGTGCTGGAGATGCTCAGCAGAGAGGAGCAAGTGCTGACGGCACCACAGTGCAGGCACGGGCACGAGCTCGGCACGGACACGAGCTCGGCACGGGCATCTTCGTAGCTCAGGGCCAGGACAGTGTGGAGAAGAAGCCATCTCTGGGAAGAAGATCCCCCAGAGTAAAATGTGACAGTGGTGACGAGCACTGTCTGAGGCCCCAGAGCCAATCCTGTCACTGCCACCCGTGCCTCTAGCCAGGTGGCCACACCCGTGTCTTATTTGGTCTCCCTCATCTGCAGATGGGACAATTACACCACCTCTTGGCCTGCTGAAGGAACATAGAAGGCTACACTCATGCAGGGCATTTGGAAAAGTTCAAGAAGGCAAGCTAGCCCTGTCCCAGTGTGCTAGCACCCTCTGGAGGGCACCTGGAATGCCCCAGCCTCAGCTCACTCACGCTGTCATCTAAGCCTGCTCTCCTAGGACATGAGACAAGGCAACCACGGCGGTCCCAGCACTGGGACTGCATCCCAGCTGCTCCTAGGTGTTCCTGGAATTCACGATCAGGAAACTGCTGCCCAGCCTGTCACCCACAACCCTCTTCCCTCCCCAGTGTTCTACCTCAGAGCTGTGGCTCCCTGGCGTCTCACAAGTCTCAGCACTGCCTTGCTACCCTCGGTTTCCATCGCCGGAGACCTCAGCTCACTCCTCAAGCTCTCCTGACACCAAAGTCGCTCACACGAAAGGGCTGTGTGGAAGCCCTCAACCCTCTCAGCTCGGGGTCGTAGAAGAGCGGGTCTCTGCATTGAGATACCCAGGTAAAACGAGGTCATCAGGGTTGGCTCTGGTCTAAGAGAGCTGGTGTCCTTGTGAGAGGCTTTTCAGAGCTGAGCCTGGTGGCACAAGCCTACAATCCAGCTACTCGGGGGTTAAGGCGGAGGGATTACAGGCTCAACAGACCCTGCCTGAAAATATGAAAAAGAGCTGAGGAGCCAAATGGCAGGAGCGCGTGCTAGCTTGAGAACTGTTTACTATACACGCAGTCACCGTACGTCCTAAGAGGGCAGCTGGCTGGGGTCGTCTGGAGCCAGCGGGGGATGAAGGGGGCATTCCACAGTGGCCACAGCTGGTACCCTGCTCCCTAGGGATTCAGAGCCCCTGAAGCCCCCTGTCCATCACCCTCCCTACAGACAGCCTTATCCCAACTTGACCTCCTGGCTACAGGTAAGGTGCTGTGGGAGGAGGCGAGGACACAGGGCCAGAGGGACAGGCAGGTGTGGGCCGACACGGCCTGAGGGGCACACTGGAGCCGGCCTCGTGAGAGGGTCTCCTCCGGACCAGGCTGGCGACCTGTCTCTGCTTCCTGGAGCCAACCAGCTATACCCACCGGGGATGTTCAGAGTCCAGGAGTGAAGGAGCCAGACACAGGCTGGGACAGGGCCAGACATTCCTGAACCCTGACCAGCTGCTGTAAATGTGGATTAGCTCGGTGGCAGCTGTCCCCACTGATTTACAGCCCCTCCAGACCCTAGCGGGGCTCCCCCGACTCTCAGGTTCAACTCCCAAGCTGCGGCAGCCCCTGGGTTTCCAAGACACATAAAACAGAAGGCACGGAGCGGAGAGCTCTCTCCACAGGATGCGTCCAGGAAGCAGACATGTCAGCTTGGCCCCGGCACAAAGACGATGCTCACACTGGAGAAACTGTTTTTTTTAAACAGTTTCCTCCATTCCAAGGGGATTCTAAATAGTCAATAAGAAAAAGCAGTAACAACTTTTTTCTCAACCCAAGAGAGGGTAAGCCCAATGGAAGATTCATCCGAGCAGAAGTACAAATGGCGGAGAAGCACAGTGAGAGATGGCGGGCCTGTCCAATCACGGTGTCAAGGTGAGCTGGGTGTCCTCTCCCCCAGACGGGGCTGCTGCGATTACACATAAACTGTTCAAGGGTAATGCAGCAAGATCTGCAGTACTGAGAGCATGCTTGGAATCTTCAACAAGAAATCCCACCTACGGGGGAAAATTTTGCATAGGAATGTACAGAAACACAGTTTAAACAACTACAGCAACAAAACAAAAACAAAAAAACAACATCAAAACAACCCCCCCCAATCCAAACAAAACCAAATAACACTATGTACCCAATAATCAAATAAATGATGACTGACTGGCTCAAATACGGAATATGATATTGTTATCAAACAAGGCAGGGCCACCCTCCCTCGATTTTGCGCCTGACTCAGACACGGGGCGACAGATACGAGGGGTGTGGGTGCAGTTGTATCAGTATTCATGAGTATAATCCAACTTCTTATTTTTAAAAGTGTTTGTGGCTTTCACACATCCCTTCCGAGAACGAGAAGACTCCAGAAGGAAGATTAGCAGCTGGCTTTGAAGACTTACCACAGAGCGAGGGCGGCTCAGAGGCTCAGAGCACTGGCTGCTCGTCTAGAGGGCTCAGCTTTGATTCCCAGCACACACATGTCAGTTGACACCTATCTGTAATTCCAGTTCTAGGAGACCGAATGTCCTCTACTGGCTTTCCGTGGGCACTGCATGCATGAAGTGCACAGACTTACATGCAGGCTAAACACCCACACACATAAAATAAACAACCTGATTAAAACCCATTGCAGTCAGCCTGGAACTTAAGTGTACTGGGTGGAGCAGGTCTCATGCTAGAAGCTCCGGGAAGTGGCAGGGGTTGGGGTGGGGGCTTATTCAGCCCCACAGCTGACTAGATGAGAGTAGGGATGGCTATGTTTTATTGATTCCAAGGCACATTTTTTCTGCTTTCCATCCATGAAATCGAGATGCATCTCATAATAGGGGGCATGTCACTTACCACTTACTGGAATATGGAGTACCAGCGTATCTTATGATTCGAGAAACCCACGCCACCATAGACTGAAAATGCACACTAGTGTGGCCATCAAGGCTCTGAGAAGTGGTACAGCAGAGTAAAGACACAAGCCAACATATCTGACACTTTCCCCTTTCCTCTGTTGGGGCTCCGCGAGGTACCCAGTAGATCAGAGGGGTGCAGCACTGGAATCCATGAGACAACTTGGCAGGTTTCACAGCAGCAAATGCAGTTGTCAAGGGCCCTGCTAAGGTGCTGAACACTCCGAGGGCAGGGTGGGGCAGTGGGGCGGGGAGACTGCACCTTCACCACCATGCAAATGACCCGCTTCTTCAATGGCCCTGAATTCTTCAACACCTCCATCTTCCTTAACCAAAACTTTAAAAGGACTTCTTTTCTGGCTGGACTGTCAGTATTCATATTTAAAATCTTCCAACTCTGCTTTCTGTTCCCGAGACGCACTGTAATTCTGTCTCCCTTCTCCTGAAGAGCCACAGCTCTTACCACAGAACACAGTGGGGACACAACCAGCCTTTGGCTCCAGCTGGACCTAGGTGAAAACAGTAACCCTCAGGCCGGCCTAGAGGCCTGAAAAGGTTGGGCCTGAGGAGTGGGGGTGGCCAGCCTGGGGCCATGTGCTCCCAGGTGATCTGGCCACAGTGTGCTCTGGCCTCAGGGTCAAAGTGCTGCTCTTTTAAAGTAATCTACAGCTGTGCTTCCAAAGAACGTTCAGGACTGTGTTCTAATAAGCACGGACACTGAAGACCTTCTCTGGTCACGGTCACCTCCTATACATAAAAGGCACCCACTCCTGGGAACACTGCCAGCTAGCAGGACCCCATAATGGCAGGGACCTGAGAATCATTAGCCATAAGCACCAGAGCCTCCCGCGCCACTATCCCTAAGAGCCACAGAGGTAGGCAGGCATGCAGGGGCCAGGAGGCCCTGGGGGTAAGGAGTGACTCAGAGCAGGCAGGTCCTGTCCTGGACCTGCCTCTGGTCATCCTAGAACTCTGAGTCACCCAGCTCAATGTACTCCGGTGTCTTCATTTCTAAAATGGGCAAACCTTCCCCACAGAGTCACCTTGGGAAGAGAGCCACCAGTGTCAGGCATACAAGTGTCTGCCTGGAGCATGGATCAGGTGGTGAGGCTGAGTGGGTGGTGCCAGCTCTCCAGGATGGACAGCTGCACTCGGACCCGCGATCCCCCTGCTCATCTTTAGAGAGTCAATTTGTCCAGAGCTCCCAGCAACATTCCTTTCTTTCCTCCTGGTGTCAAGATTACTCAATTTCAATCCCGCTTCCAAACCGCCTCCGAGAGGAACCATGATTAATTTCCCATTAAAACCACAGGCAGGGAAGATTTCGAGCACTGTGCACACCCCTCCCTGGGGAGGCCTGTGTCTGGGACAGGCCATCTGGTCACCTCCCCAGATCGTGTGGGAGGTTACAGGAAAAGGAGGGCTAGAAAGCCAACCTCACCCTAAAGTCCTTAGAGCCCTAAAGAAGCCCTCTAGTTCCTGCCCTTGTCCCAAGACCCTTCAAAACTGTTATCCCTGAGGACAAGGACACAACCCCATGCCACCCAGGGACATTCGGATGTCTCTCACATCTGGCTTCGGTCAGTTTGGGAACCGGCTAGAGCCATACCTATTCTTGCCCAGTCTGTCACAGCAGAACCAAGCCTTGACTTTGGGGCTTGTATCTCTGGACCCCGGCTTCGTGAAGCACAGTGGGCTGTCTGCGTGAGAACTGGCCTTCAAATGCACACACAACCAATTACGGTTTGTCGTTATGGCCTCTTCCCTACCTCCAGAAGCCCTGCGCCAGGCAACATCATGTTTCTGGGAACTTCCATATCTAGTCTAAACTAGGATGGGGCTCAGGGCTGCCTGGGCCTCTGCCTGAGGAGTGGGAGTGGTGGTAAATACAGGCACGGGTACAGGCATGTCACCAAGAAGCAGTTAGTTATATGAATGAGTGAGTCTTGGGCCAGGCTCTGGGTGTGTCACACTGAGTCCTCCTAGCCTTGTGCTCTTAAGCTGCTGCCTTAGGGAATTGCTGTTGGGGTCAGGGGGCAAAGGGCATAGCCCACACCAGCCAGAGGCCAAATGGCCCTTCCAGATGCCATTCATATGGAAAAGGCAGGTTTCCACAGGAGAAGCTCACATTTTTGGGTTTGACCTGAGAAATGACTAGTGTCCCCTCACATTCGTGCTAGCCCTTCTTCCCAGTGCTAACGTCTAGCTTTCAGCTAGGCAAACAGCGACACAGAAGAAGGGTTTCTTTCCCAAGTCCTTGCAGCTCAGCATTCAGCTAGTTCTGGCCACTGGGGTAACATCTCGCAGCTTACACAACCTAAAGGTTCAGCACCGCTGTGGACCGGGAGGGCCATGCTATGAGAGAATGAGGTCCTGAGCGCAAGGCCATCCTCTGGGCTGTCACACAGGTCAAGGGAAGCCCTGTCCTGCTTTGCTCTGTCTGAGCGTCTGCGGCTGGGCTGGCTGGTGTAAGCAGGGAACAGATCCTGCTTCCCTCCTGGCCCTGGAGGACATGAGGTCTAGGAATGTGGTACTGAGACCACACAAGGCACCGACCACACAAAGGTGCTCGGGTGCTCTGACTGCTGAGCCCGGGGCTCCAGGCCACGGGCTTTCCTGTCACTAAAGTGGGGATGGTTCTCCTAGAGGATGTTCTGCCTGGAGAGGATGGTCACATAAGTGTGGATACTGGCCCACATGCCATGGTATTCCCGGGCCCTTCCCTGTGGGCCACAGCGGTCACGGGCCCTGGCTATCTCCATTCCTTACTCCAGAGAGGCCAAGCGCCTCTGAGTAGCCTCTCCCAGCTCTGGCTTCCCTGAAGGCTGGGTTCTCAGAGAAGTGGGAGGGCAGGGGTGCACACCTCAGCCTCCGGGTGCTGGCAGCTTAGGAAAGGCTCGCTGAGCCCCTTCTCTCTACACAAAAGCCCTGTCACTTGGATTGCTATAATTATCTGAGGGAATTTCAGGGGTAATTATGGTGGTTCAAGTATGCCTGAAGAGGGCTGTGTGCCTCGGAGGAAAAGCAGGGTTTGAGGCACAGGCACAAGAGTTCAGGTCCCATGAAGGGCCCCTGCATCCGTAGAGGGGCTGGCGGGGAAAGAGCAGGGAGCCCACCAGGGGCACCGCCACGGCACCGTCCCATTTGCAGGAAGGGGAAGTAAGTTCTAGGCCCACTGCCCTCCTGGAAGAATATGAGGTGGCTTGGTGCGGACAATAGGGAAAATTCAGGGTGCTGCAATCACAGGCTAAGCCCACCCCCCCCACACACACCACTTCCTGCGGTCCAGAACCAATCCCGCTTTAGGGAACAGTCAGTGGTGCTGGCAAGCCCTGGCAGGCCCATATAGCTGCCCCATCCCGTCACTTTTCGAAGACAATGCCTGGGACCGAGGCTGTGGGCCCAGCGGAATGGCTTCTGCCTGGGGAATGCCTTCCCTCTCGCAGCCAGTCCCCAGACTCCAGAGCCTGAGCTGGCGAGAGCCACTGTCAAACGATCCAGAACGGAGGCACCCCTCACAGGATGCTGGTTCAAGGCTGCTTCCAGCCACACCTATACCGATCTGACAAGTGAGAATCTCAGCTCACTCTATCAAGCACCGAAACACTGTCCACCAAAACAAGTCCCCACCCTGCTCTCTGGCCTGACATCCTCAAAGTCCTGCATAAGTGGCCTCTCGGTAGCTTTCCTCAACGCCCTCACCGGCTGCTCGTCGAGGGCCAGGCCATCATCCTCAGTCCTTGCCTATCCGGTCTGCCCACCCAGGCAGGTCCTTGGCCAAAGACATCTAGGGAAAGAGCCCCTAGCAGGCAAGGAGCCCTCCTACATTCCTCTGACTGAGTCACCTTGTGTCACCACCATTCCAGAAAAGCTGTGGGACAGCTGTAGCATAGTGGTTCTCAATCCTCCTAACACTGCGACCCCTTAATACGGTTCCTCATGCGGTGGTGGCCCCCAACCATTACATTTATGTGGCTACTTCATAACGTTTGCTAGTGTTATCAATCATGATATAGATATCTGTTTTCTGATGATCGCTGTGAAGGGATGGGTCAACCCCCAGAGGTGTCATGACCAGAGCCACTGCTGCAGTGAAAGAAAGAATAGGGTTTCCTGGGGTCCTAACAGCCAGCCTCAGGGCGGTTCCAGGCAGACGAACGCACTGCAGGTCCTACCAGCACGCACGTCTGCCCCCTCAGCAGAACAAACTGTCACCCACACAGAAGCTTGAGCTATTAGCTTGAGACTACCCCTTTCCATCTAAGATGGGGACATTAGCAATGGCTGAAAGAAAAACCAAAGGAAGGAGCTACGAGTCCCAAGTCCCCATGTCCCTTAGATGCCCTAAAGGTTCAAGAAAACAGAACACTGTCCTGTGGGCATAACAGGGGATGTTCCGGGTAGCACACGTCTGTGCCCAGGAAGAGCAGGGTCCACCTGGGGTGTGGACACCCCAGTTACCTAACCACTGGGTCCCCTCCGGAACATGTCCCATACGCCTTAGTGATTGACTGAAACCACTGTGGGCGGCGAGCGGTTCACTAACCCCTGTGCAGGCTGAGGCTGATTTGCTGCCACAGCCCTGCTCCTTTACCAAGAGGTGCATGTTCACACCAGGCCTGAGCCGCCCCTGAAAAGTGTGAGAGAGCCCTGCTCTCCCGCTCCTAAGTGTTCAGCAAGCCCCGAGACCTGATAAAGATGCTGCCTGAGTCTTGCAGCGATAGCAAGAACAGCCAGAAGCTTCTATTTCAGGGGAAACAGCGGGCCAAACCGGGTACCAGGTGTCTGCAGATGAGGTCTCCATTACTCTAACTGGTGAGGGGGAGCCACATTACTCAAATCTTCCATATACCCAGGTAGAATTAGGTGACACGTCCAAGATCACACGGGCAGCAGGAGCCAGATTCCAATCCAGCCTCAACCTGTCTGCCTCCACTGTTTACACAACGGCACCTTCCACAGACCCACACCCAAGGCTGTCACTTCTCACAGGCAGGCCTAAAACATCAAATGAGGTGTGGACCTGCCATCTTCTTCCACCAGATGGCCCCTCTCTCGTATCTAATGCTACTTGCCCTTTATGCCATTAGTGTGTGTCCCCCCCCCCAAAAAAAAACAAAAAACAAAAAACAAAAAACAAAAAACAAAAAACAGTTTTTCTCATCCGGAGTTTTGGACACATCTCAGAAAGCAAATCAAACCATTCAGACCCAAGGAAGAAGGTTGCTGGCTACCTGCCATGTTGTGCCTTCCCACACACATGTAAAGAGGCGTCGCCCTCAGAGCTCATGATAACTGGTAAGACCGGGCACCAGGAATGAAGCCCCTAGGCCCCTCCACGACAGCCTACCCAGCTGCTCTTCCCCAGGAAGAGCTGTCTGTTCCTTAGAGAGAACAGGGCTCGCCAGTGCTCCAGCAGGAACCTGGATGCACTGTCCACCCTGGGTCACGGTTCTAAAAGGCAAGCTTAGGGGCAGGGAGCTGCAGCACCAGGACCGGAGAGCCAGTGGGACACCACGGTGTCTGCTACTTCTTAGAACTCTACTGTGGTTTGAATACAGTGTGTGTGTGTGTCCTCCAAAGGCCTGTGTGGTTGGACGTTCCTAGGGCTATAGTGTAAATGAGTGAACTGTTTAAGGGGTGGAAGGTGTGTGTGTTTGTATATGTGTGCGTGCGCATGCACGCACGTGAGAGCAGTGTGTGTGTGTGTGTGTGTGTGTGTGTGTGTGTGTGTGTGATTCCTAGGAGGCAAGCTTGGTTCCCCTCAGTTCACCATTTCAGATGTGACCATTTGCTGGTTTCTATTTCCTCACCTTCTAGTGTCACCCACCGTGAGATAATGCAGTCAAGGGACAGCCCTGCACTGTACTGCTTGGACTGTAGCCTTCAAAACTATGATATAATTAAACCTTCCTTTTATACATACAGCTGAGCTCAGGTATTTCATTATGGTAACAAAACGCTGACTAATAACCAGCTCCGAGACTCATCTGTAAAATGGACAGGATCGCTGTGCCCAGCAAACAGTGCTGGAAGGCAGACCATGAGAGGCTTCCAGCCAAGCACATGGCGCTTACCCAGTAAATGGACACTCCCGAATCCCGATCCTCTCTTTCAGGAACAGCTCTGGTCCTGTCCACCAAAATGTGCTTACTGCTCCCACCAGCAGAGCAGAGGAGCATCCGGGCTGGAGTTCAAGGCGCCTTAGGCCACAGACATATGATAGGCAGCCAGGGGAGTCACTCAGCAGCCCCGGGGCCAAGGCAAAGAAAAATGAAAATAAAAGGCTCAGCAGGGAACACCGGGGCAGGGAAGACTAGGCAGTTACTGCTTGCGAGAACCTTTCTAGAATGCCCGTCTCACAGAAACACACACCTTGAAGAAGCAGTCTGAGCTTCTCTGGGGCTGCTGAGGTGGGAACGGGGGAAAATTCTCTGGACGAGAGGCAGCAGCTGGCAGAAGCTCCACAGTGAGGGGAGGCTGCCCTCAGGGGAACAGCATGTCCGCCATGATGTCCAGCGGCAGCACTGTGCATCTCTCTGCGTTTGATTAAAGGCCCCTGACTTCTCTCTGCGTTTGATTAAAGGTCCCTGATTTCTCTCTGCGTTTGATTAAAGGCCCCTGATTTCCTCTTGTCTCCTTTGCCCTGTTATATAACTCTACCTCAGTCGAGCAATTCCGCACACACACTTCTGCTCCCTAACCACAGCGTTATCAGGACACCTCATCTCCCCACAGGGTTCAGCACAGCAAAACCCTTCGCAGCGGCAGCCAGGACAGCTCTCCTCAAAGCACCCTGTGGCTTGTATCTCGTAACCCTAATTGCGAAGGAGAGCACAGGTCCTTCCCTACCCGTGACGGGTGCCCCTATAGCTCAGTTCTTCCCTGCGTCGAGGCGCTTAACGAGACAAGGTTCCTTGTCCTTCCTTGAACAGTGATATCCCGTGACCACAGAGGAGGACCACCCGTCAGAAGGCTGGGCCACGTGTCCATACCTTTCATGTAGGCCTCAATCTTGCGGATGAGCTCGTAGGACTTGGAGCGGTCTAGCAGGGTCCTGATGGCGGGGAGGGGGTCCAGGACGATGGTCTCAGGGTGAGCATCAATGTACTCCTGAAAGGAAAGCCGGCTTGTGGTTAGAGGAGGAGGCTATGCTGAGACAGGGGCATTGACAAGACTGTACCCAGAATCCCTCAAGCATCTGTCCCTCTCTTGTCCTTTCCCCACTACAGGACTTTGGTTATGCTAATAAAGGGCCACGTGGACACGTGCCCAGTCAGAGGCAGGCTGGGGGTTCTTGCTGGGATGCTGGGACAAAGGGGTTAGAGAACGCTCTAAGAGAGTTCCTAAAGAGAGGCTCATGAGAGAAGACGCAGAGACCAGGTATCTGTGAGTGGCCATGGTGGGACATTAAGCAGAGGTATGCCCAAGGCCTGAGCTGAGCTCAGAACAGAAGAGCAGTCAGGTTCTGGTGAGGCCATTCGCCCCTGGGTAGGTAAAAGCTCCGTCCGAACATGGGCTGGTCCACTGCTCAGTATCTCTACCAGAGTGCGATCTAGCTTCCTGCACCAATGGGTAAGAGATGGAAAGAGTGAAATGAAATGATGCGTGGTTCATGGAAAATTCCTTAGAACATGGGATGAGCCGGGCGTGGTGGCGCACGCCTGTAATCCCAGCACTCGGGAGGCAGAGGCAGGTGGATCTCTGAGTTTGGGGCCAACCTGGTCTCCAGAGCAAATTCCAGAACAGATAGGACTATGCAGAAATGGTGTGTGTGTGTGTGTGTGTGTGTGTGTGTGTGTGTGTGTGTGTGTGAGAGAGAGAGAGAGAGAGAGAGAGAGAGAGAGAGAGAGAAAGAAATCCAAATGTGCTGTGTGTGTACGAGAGAGAGAGAGAAGAAATCCAAATGTGGTGTGTGTGTGTGTGTGTGTGTGTGTGTGTGTGTGTGTGAGAGAGAGAGAGAGAGAGAGAGAGAGAGAGAGAGAGAGAGAGAGAGAGAGGAAATACAAATGTGTGAAGAACTGTGCCACTCACTATGGTCATTCTACTGAGCTCAGCCCTGTCTGACAGTCAGAAGAACTTCCCCTTCAATATCTAGCAGTTTCCTGATGGGCTCTACAGAATCCCAAGGGAAACTGGGGGTGGGGGTGGGGGTGGGGGTGGCCTTTGAGGAGTCTGGCACCATCCTGGGAAGGAACCGCAACTCACACGGGAGACAAGTTGCTATGAGACAGCGCTATAAATTGAAGTCAGGGGGGCTGGGGAGATGCCTCCAGTGCAGGCAGTAAAGAGTCTGCAGAGCAGGCAGGAGGCCCCAGGCCAAAGTGGGGCAAGTCACACAGCTTCTCACTCCAGCCCTGCGGGCGGGGACAAGCAGGTCCCCAGGACTTGCTGGCCACTCAACCACCCCTACCCTTGGCAAGTTGCAGGCGGGTAAGAACATCTTGAAAAACAAGGAGAGCGGCTTTAAAGGAATAGCATTTGGGAGTCCTTTAGCAACCCCCCCCCACGCAAACATACGCACCCACATGTACAGAGACACAAACGTGCACACACTCATACACACCCTCCAAGAGACGAAGGGAAAAGCCACTTTGTTGTGACTCTGGGAGCCCCAGGCACCTTGGTGAGTCACAGCAACTTGCTGGCATAGGGCAATGAGACTCTTCTCTGGCTTTTCAAATTTACGATTTGGAGGATACAATTACAAGATGCGAAGACAGCAGAGAGTGTCAGCAGACGGCTGGGCTTAGGGGAGAGCGTTCCCCACTGTGGTGGGCTGGACTGAGTCCCCCAAACTCGTCAAGCCCTAACCCTCCAGCGCCTGTGAGTGCGGATTTACTTGGGAAAGGGGATTTTAGCCATTACCAAGTTAGGATTCAGTTACAGTGAGCACGGGTGGGGGTGGGCCAGATCCCCCCTGGGCCTCCAGGTGGACCAGGGCCTGCTAATATCTTGACTTTAGAATTCCTGCCCCCGGGCTGAGACAGACCGAATCTGCTGTCAGGCTACCTTGGTCAAGACAGCTCTGGCAGACTCTCACTCAAGTCCACTGGATCCACTGGAGCTGCTGCCTGCCACCCAGCTCGACCCTGGTCCACATGCCAAGCTGAGGTCAGCAAAGGTCAGAGAGGAAAACCCCAAAATGCTGCCTCTCTGGTAAGCTTTATCAACACAAAGAAAGAACCATTGAAATGTTTTTTTAAAGAGGATCTATTTTTGATCCTAGTATCACATTGAGAGCATTTGAGGCAAAAGCCAGATTCACACCCACTCTGTCTGAAACCGTCCTCCCCACGAACTCCCACAGGACCGCCTTTCGCTTTCTATTCTCCGCCCCCCCAATGTTTACATTCTGTCTCTCCCTTGGATGTGGCTGGGTGCCACCTTGGGAGGCCTCTATGTTGGCACCAACTTTAATAGATTCTGATTACCTGCTCGCTCCTGAGAATCCCGATGCCCCACTGGCTGCTTATAGGGCTGCTACACAGATCTGTGAAGAACGGCCATCGGGCCACACAGCTGTGCCCACCGCCATCGTTTCAGCTGTCCCTGAGCCCTGCTTCTCCCATGGGAAAGCATCCCTGCTGGCCTTTCCTGCACCTAAGCATGCTGACACACCAGCCCACTATTCACCAGCTCCCCTCCTCCCCAACCGGCTCACACACACTCTTCTTACAATGACTCTACCGATGCCCGGGCTGGGGTGTCAGGAGGAGCATGTAACAGGGACCAAGGCAGCCAACCACTAGGCTTCTTGGGTTCTCTCAAGACTGGCTGCAGATGATCCTGCAGGTTCTTTTATAGAGGGCCTTATGTTCCAGGAGTCTATTAGCTGGAGAAACCTGAGGAGGAGAGTTTCAAAGCCATCTGGGGCTTCTCTGCAGATAGAAGGACAACTGTTCGTTGGCAGCACTACAGGTGACAGCGAGGCTATATGCATGGACCATCCAAGACACTCACCACCCAGAGATGACACGTTCTCCCCAGCAACTGAAACCACGCAGACACGGGCGTACAGCTCTTCCCTCTGCCCCAACAAAGCTGATGCTGGCCCCATGCGCCCGCACCAGGACAGAGACCTTTAAAGAGAGCCCAGTATCACCAAGGCGGGAATTTAAGCCAAAATCACCAGGGAAAGAAGCCATATGAAACTAAAGAAGGAAACAATCCGACAAGCAGGCGCCAACCAGCTTTGGGCCCGGGATGAAAGCAGCAGGCACACAGAAGAATCTCCGCCCGGGCGTTCCAGTCTCTGAGACAGGAGAGGGAAAGGGGCAAAGGCTTGTACCCAGCTTCCCTGTGATCACAAGCACATCTCCTCCAAGCTTTTCAGCTCATCTACTGTATGGAGGGCTGCATGCATTTTTCACAAGTCTCTTAGAATTGCCAAACAAATTGCTGGAATAAAGACATAAACCATCTCCATGACAAGTGGTAAACACTCCTCGGAGAGCCGGCCTGCTGAGAGGGACCAGAGCGAGATCCTGACGTGAACGGGGAATCTGGCCTTCACGCAGAAGCGGCCAGTAAGTTCCACTGTCAGAGAGGATGAGGCAGAGGCCTGTTCACTACTCAAGCACCTGATCTAATGGGATGATGCCATCAGAGGCGCTGATAACACACACACACACACACACACACACACACACACACACACGATGGGGTGGGCGGTGGGGAGTGGGGGACGGACAGTTAGTTCCCCACTGCAATCCGAGACAAGACTGGGAACACTGGCTATGCTGCATCTCCGTGGTCCCCTGGAGGGAAGTGGGCTTTGCTCTCCACCAAAAGCTCTAAATTCAGATCTTGCCTGTGTGTTATGGTTAGTTTTGGTCAACCTGACACAAACTTAGACATTCTTGGGAAGAAGGCCTTCTCAGTGAGGAACTGCTCCACAGACCGGTCGGTCTGAGGAAGCAATGCCGTGTCCTGACTACGAACTGATGCTCGAGGGCCCACCTCAGGTGAACGGTGCCATCCTCCAGTAGGGCCTGGGATGAAAGGTGGCTGGGCAAGCCCTGGGACAAGCCAGAGGGCAGCATGGATGCTGCTTCCGTTCCTACCTTCCGGTGCCTGCCCTGGTTTCCCTTGACGACGGGTGGTAATTGTGCACTGAACCCTGTTCTCCTCAAGTTGCTTTTAGTTGTGGTGTTTAACACGGCAACTGAAGTAGGGCACTGTGCCGCATCGTCCATGTTTGGAAGTGTATCTGGAGTCAAGTCTGCAACCCTGTGTGACCTAAGCTCTGGATAAAGCGACCCCAGGGACTCCCCAGGGAGCTGCTGGAGAGTCCGGGGATGATCGACATGTAAGGGGCAGGTAGAACACTGAAAAAAAAGAATTGTGGCATTTTGCAACATGGGATTCAGGTCTCTGGGCTCACTCTGTCCCTGAACCCTCAAAACACCCAGCCGTGCCCCGTGAGGTCGCAACCTCCCATATGAGCACAGCCTAAATGAATGCACTCCCAGAGATATCGATCAGAGATGATATCGATACGTATGTCTAGCAGGAGCTAGCATCCAGAACACCACCTGGCTCTAAAGTAGACACATTAGACGTCTTAAAGCTGCAGGTCAAGCCCAAGGGAGACCCTTGGTCCTACCCATGGGCTCCTGAGATGTGGAGATATGTGTTTCAGTAGCGCCCGCCTACCAGAGGAACGGCAGGATTGACTCCCAAACAGAGCTGACCTGACTTCCATATAGCTGTTGAAGATTACTCATGAGGGCCTTCCTAGTGCCATTTTCCTCCTCCGAGTCCCTGTGACAGTCACAAAGGCTGGTGGTGCCTTCTTAGGCACCACCCCTCCATGCCGGCTAAGAGCCAGGAGTCTTCTCATCACCAACGCTTTGGTACCGTGATGGACCTGGACTCACCTCCAGGGTGAATTACTGCTCACGTACTGATTACACCCAGGTCCAGACACGCTTCCTTCACATCCAGCCTACCAAGGAGGGCCTGTTAATAGTCTCTCTGACAAAGAAACCAGTGCTCGGAGTGCCTCGGTGCAAGATGATCCATATGGAGTCCTGGCTCTGACACCAGGCGAAGAAAAATGGCACAAGAGAATCTGGCTCCAGGAAGGGCGGCCTCTGGGCCAGAAGCACTTAGCTCATTCCTAGGAAGCCTTTCTCGTGTGCTGCAATGGGGCCATGGCCTGCGGCCTAAAAGCTGTACAGACTGCGATACTCCACATGGCAGGATCAGCCAGAGATAATGCACACAGAAAAAGGAGGCGCGGGGAGGCTGCAGCCTTCTCCCCAGTGTGGGAGTCCTGTGGATCCAGAACTAGCAAGAAGCAAAGGAAGGTCCCTTAGCCCAGCCTGTTTTCTCAGGAAGGAAGCAGTAACTATGTCAAGGTTCCCGGCCCTGGATTACGACTAACGTAAATAAAGATGGATGCCCCTGGGAGACTGCATCAGTGAATAACAGTCCAGAGGGGTGGTTATAAGGAAGATTCACATGGCACAGAGCAAGGAGCCTAATCAGGACTCTGAGGCACAGGACTAATACAGAGCTGGTCAGGGCAGGAGTGGAAACCTACGGAGAAATAAGGGGACCACACGGAAGGAAGATGCTGGGCCCAGTGGTCCGCAGAAGCTGTGTTGCAAAGGTGCCGGTCAGTTCTGCAGAAAGGGAAACCTGGCCCCAGGATGCCAAGACCATGTCAGGATGAAGTTATCAGGCCACAGTACAAAATGTTTTAGGGAGGACGAATAGTGGACCCTCCAGCCAACCAATGAAGCTATGAAGTCAACTCACTGTGGTAGACCTGCCATCAACCAAGACGAAGGCCAACATCCCCAGGCAATGCTTTCCTATCACCTGCCTACTCATCAGCTTATAGAAGAATACAGTTCCAAGATATCCTGGTGCAGGAGGGCATGTCCAGCTGGCAGCGGGCCTAGCGTAGGACAGGACCTTGGGATGTACACAGCTAAATTTGGGAGTGAGGGTTTCGGGAACCAAGAGGCAATTATGGTAGCATACAGAATATGGCAGGAGATATGATACTATGCATGGTATCAAAGGCAGAGATGATCTTTATGCAACCTGTGTTAACAGTCCCTGATGGTTGGCCACGCCTTCTGCCTTCCAATCACATCTTTCAGCCCAGCCCCAGCCTAGACAAAGACCTAGAGACACCATCAAGCAGAGAGAAAAGGAGTCAGCAAAGTGAGCTAAAGCCCTTGAGCACTGGCACTGGCGTTTGTGAGTTTCTTAAAGTCATGGAAGTTAGTGGTTTCTCAGTTGTCCTAGCTATTATTTTCATCAACCACACTGGCTTTTAAGACCCGGGTACCCAGGTTGTAATGTGCAGAACAAATCAGAAAAGGTTCCTGGGGTGCCTCTGTTGAGTCAGATCTGAGACCTACAGAGTCTCAAGGCTGTGGCCTTGCTGCCCTGGAAGCACAGAGCATGTGACTATAGGTCCCTCGCTGTGGGCCAGTTAGGCATGCACCCACCCAGGTGGAGCAGAAGTATTGGGCTGAGCACAGCTGTCACCCCCCTCAACACACACACCTCCTATCCCACCCCCCACCACGCCCCCCATCAGTAGCAGACACTAGGCCAGGCAAGGCCATGCCCAGGGGCTGTCTTTCTTGAGTCTCCACACACTGGGGGGCTGCTCTGATGTGTGCAGAGAGAAGTTCAGCCACAGCTTCCTGTCTCACTCTCTGAAAAGGCTTCTCTGGAGAGTTGAGCTTCCTGTCAGCAGACACTCGGGTCTTAACCAGCCCTCATTTGTATTCCAGAGAGATCTCTCCTGTCTGAGCACTCAGCCCAAAGCCTCCTGGAGTGCAAGAGGCCAGCCCCTGGGAAGAGGGGGTGAGTATAACATTTTGCCTAGTAAGCTACAGAACAACCACTTCCCATCTACCATCACGGAGATAAAGATCTTCTAAATGGCCGCAGGGATGACTGTGGGGTAGGGGATGATTGACTCGGGGGATTTGGGGGAGGGGGACACAAGTCTGGCCATGAGGGAACCGATGCTGAAGAGTCACAGGCACAAGTCAAGAGGAAAAAGATCATTTCAGGCAGAGGCCTTGGGGAAGGGCACTGAGATTACCTGAGAATCAGGCAGCTGGGCTGGACCTGGGTCTCAAAGGGAAGTACCGGCTGAGGTCCTGGCGACAGACCAGCTAAGGAGTGCGGATGTGATGAATCCCCTGACCTGGGGAATAGGGGCGATGGGGACAGCCTCAAAGCACAGAATGAGCATCTGGCACTTTGAAAGGCCACGAGATACAGCCAGAAACACACTAGCCTTGGTAGTAAGAGTGATACATCGTTGGCCTTGGGGCACATGGACTGGACTGCACATCCATGAGAGACTCAGGAGAGGGGCTCCTGGACCCTTGACCGTTTACACCAACACCATCTTTGTGATCTGGGAGAGCTGACAGAAAGAACAAGCGAATCCACTGGAGCCCTCCCTGCTCCTCGGCCCTGTTTATACCTGAGGGCAAGATGTCAGAACCTGACAACACAGGACGCAGAAGAGATGGGCCATGCGTGGTGCTTGGCACAGCCAGGACAAGGTGATCCAAGCAAGCCCCATCCTCAGATCAACTGACCCAGCCCTGCCCAGGGCACTGCTGGGATCCTGGCACCCTTCACAGAGGGTAGCTCCAGGCCAAACGTACCGATTAGGAAACGGAGCAGCGCTGGAACGGTGGGGAGGAAGGTGGGACAACCTTCATGGGAAGAAAGTGAAAAATGTGCAGAGTTCGTGTTTCTACCGTGGGATTTATCCCATGTGCATAAGGAGGACAGTCACCTGCGGCTTGCTTCTAAAGTGAGGTCAGAAATGTCTAAAGGCTCATCCACAAAGAACTGGTCAGTTACAGGCATAAACACAACAGGGCAGCCTGCAGGATTGCCTCTGACTGAGTTCCTGGGAGCAGGGACTCCTGGTGGCCACCCCTGCACCCAGTGTTCGCTGGTTTGTAGATGTAATCCCCAACCAGAACTCAGAGCCTCCACCAAGGAGCTTGCAGAGAAGGCAGGTCTTGGGGGCTCCTGCTGTGTGCAGTGTTGCTGCTGCTGAACTCTGGGAAGAGCGGGTGTCAGTTGTGGGAGAACACTGAGCTCCTCGCCTGCACATGCAGCCTTCCAGACTCCTAGTTTCCAACAGGCCTCAGTCATACGAGAACAGGAGGTCTCATTCAGACACGCTAACCTGGCATGTGGCGGCAGGCAATGGACCCGGGGCTACACGCTTTGGACTCCAAACAGTGGCCCAGGCAAGCTCAGAGGTGGGAACTGCTCTGCTAGCAAGTGTGCACCCTCTCATGTCACCAATCCCTGCCACAGTCGGGGGTGGGGATGGGGATGGGAGTGAGGGCTGTTCACCTTGGACAGCTTGCAAAGAGGAAACTGGCAGTAGATAATGAAATCATGGTCATCAGAAAGAGGACCTCACTTGTCTTCAAAGACTCTCCCTGTTTGTCTTACTCACTGTTTCTTTTGCTTCGACAGAACACCATGACCAAAAAACAAGTTGGGGAGGAAAGGGCTTACACTTCCAGATCGTACTCCATCACTGGAGAAAGGCTTGTGTCCCATGGCTTACTCAGCCTGCTTACTTATAGAACCCAGGACTACCAACGAAGGGCCCCTCTCCCATTGATCACTAATCAAGAAATGCTGAACAGCTGGGTCTCACGGAGGCGTTTCCTCAACCGAGGCACCTTCCTCTCCGATGACTCGAGCTTGTGTCACGTTTGACACACAAAACCAGCCAGTTCACTGTTATCACAGGCTTTGTCGTATTTCCCCCGTCCTTACTGTAACTGGAGCTGTATTTTTTTTTTCTTCTATTACCTTGTGCCTTGTTTGCACCATTCCTAAATACACACATGCACATACCCAGGCGCATGTGTGAGCTCAGTCTATGAGGCATGTGCTGCACCTGCCTGACCTGTCTAATTTTACTGTGGTGGTTTCTGCAATGTTTTGGATTCCTGGTACTCAGCGAGTACCCGACTGGCACTTGCTGACTGACTGACGACTCCAGTGGTCATTTTATGGCTGATACTGCAGATCGGTGGAGAGGTTCACAAACAGGGTTGGGAGGCAGACCTCAGGCTGGAGTTCATTCAGAGGGTATGGAGGCCTCGGTCTGGGGATGCAGATACCCTCCACAGAGACATGATTTATTCCACAAAGTCAAAGGAAGCCAGGCTTCACAACTGCAATCCACATGGGTGACACGGATATCAGTCAGCATACAGAATCCCTACTACGGAAACTAGGAACGTGGGGACAGACACCACTTGGGCCCAAGTGTGGTCATGAAAAGGGGGCCCATGGGACAAAGTCCTCTAGTGCTGGGGACCCATCCCCAAGCTCAGAAAGCAGACCCCCTTGGGGCTCTGGCATCTACGCTCACAAACAGAACCAGCTTCCCTGAGCCACGCTCTCAGAGCTGCTGGAACCACAGCCTAAGGAGCAGCGGCGGGGCTGGAGAGGGTGGCTCAGCAGGTAAGAGCAGGCTTGCACAGGACCAGATCACAGTTTACGGCAGCCATGTCAGGAGGCTCACAATCACAGCAACTCCATTGCCAGGGAATCGGATGTCCACTCCTGCACTTGTGAGCACTACCCTCACACACACAGACATGCATAAAGATAAAAATACTGAGCTGGGTGTGGTGGCACACGCCTGTAATCCCAGCACTTGGGAG
The DNA here is from genome assembly GCA_964023405.1 of Apodemus agrarius. Classification (NCBI taxonomy): domain Eukaryota; kingdom Metazoa; phylum Chordata; class Mammalia; order Rodentia; family Muridae; genus Apodemus; species Apodemus agrarius. The sequence continues at coordinate 21,220,409 of OZ030011.1, read as the reverse complement.
GCTGAGGCAGGCGGATTTCTGAGTTCGAGGCCAGCCTGGTCTACAGAGTGAGTTCCAGGACAGCCAGGACTACACAGAGAAACCCTGTCTCAAAAAACAAAAAACAAAATAACAACAACAAAAAAATACTGTATATTTTTTTAAAGCACAGTCGTGCCTAAGTAGGGTGACATCTCCCAACAACTCCATGGCAATATCTGGAGGCATATTTGGTCTTTACAATAGGGAGTGTTTGGGGTACTGCTGTATCTAGCAGGTATAGACCAAACAGGCCACTAAAAAGCTGGGCCGGTCCCAACCACAAAGAACTGTCCAGTTCAAGGTGTCAATCATCCAACCTGAGAAATCCATCCAAGCTGAGAAACCGTAAGACAATAGGTACAAATGTTCTTTCTACAACTAGGACATGTCTCTTGGGGTTGTTTGCTTATTTTTGGGTGTCTCACAGTCTTCCTCCTTCAGTCCCCTCCCCCCAAGTGTTGGGATTACATGTCTGGCAGAAAACAGACTATCAAACATCTCTTGTTTGTTTGTTTGTTTATTCATTTGACTTGAGACAATCTCCTATCACTAAATCTTGAACTCCTGATTCTTCTGCCTCCACCTCATAAGTGCTGTGAGTTTAGGTGTGTACCAGCATGCTCTGCTAATAAACACATTTCTAGAACTCAGCATGCACCAAACCTTGAGGTAAAACACTGCCTGTCACTCATAAGGACTCAGATATTAGGGCAGAGTGGTAGGGCTTGGGTCTTCTATCCACGGTGGGGCTAGGAGGAGTGCCTTGTACTAGACGAAGACATTAAACTGAGTTCCCTCCTTCAGCAGAAAGAGCAACACCCAGTCCCTACGGCCCAAATAGACAACAGGTTGTAGCCAGCTCCATGGGGGCCTGGCCTTGTGGCTGAAGTTTGCCGTCGTCCTGAGGTTGACCTCATGGCCACCCTGTACTGACCCTGCTGTTCTGGGACTCTAAGCAGCTTTGAGTCCCTTTGCTTCCGTTAGCTTCTTCAGCACATGACACCAGCTGGTCAGAAGCAATCCAAGGTAATGACCTCTTCCTAGGTGACCCTGAGCCACTGACCCTGCAGGCAGCTCAGGGAAAGGGAAGGGGCACTGTTATCTACTGTCTAAAACAAGCCCCTCGGCACGTATGAAAGGAATATAAGCTATGGCCGCAGCCCTGCCTCTTTCTAAACGGTCCTGGGCAGGAGGCAGCTTCCTTAGGTCTGAAAAATTCATAACCAATTCTGTTATCTCAAGGGTGGAGATGAGGAACAGCTAGTAAGAGATGGGCAGGGCCCAGGCAGCGTGCTCATGTGACACGTGACTAGCCAAAGGCAGTCTCTGTCATAGAGCGGCTGTGACAATAGGAAATCTTTTTCTGGGTCCCATGTTCTAGCTCTGACCCCAGAGGCCCACATGCAAACCAACAGAAGCTCACTTTGGACTGTTCCACAACTTCTTGTGGGCTTAGATGTTGGCTTCCTAGCTGGGTTAGAAGGTCAAGAACAAGGAAACCTTTGTCCCCCTGCCTTCCCCGCTGCCCTCCAGCCCAGCACAGACCCTCCACTAGGGGCTGCTCAGAGCTGGAGGCTCCCACACTGAACTCCACGCTGGTGGTGCTATCCCATCTGTACTTAGGAGGGAAGCGTGGCTGGGGCTATGGCTTGGGAGGCGCCGGCCACACTCAGGAACTAGATAGGGTTGATCCCAAGGTTACTGTTGAGTATCATCTATAATGCTCTTCATATGGCATGCACGGTGTCTGGATCCCACATGGGCTAACTAGTGAGGGGCGGAGCCAGGAATGACAGCCAAGTCCCTCTGGCTACCTCCTCTTCCTGACCCTGCCTTTTAGGCTAAGAAAGCCCTCATTTCCACGGCCTGTCACAGGCGTGCCTCCACTAAGGGACACTTTCATAATTGTTGCCTCGTTGGCTCCAATTACAATTGAGAACTCATAAACTGGCCGGGGCTCCAGCTAAGGCTGGGAGCAAAGTGCTGTTGTCACTGTAGTGACAGTGTTACTAAAAGCACGGGGAGTGCTCCAGGGTGCCCCAGGGTCTGCATGTACTAACACATATAAGACAACAAGGATCAGTGCTTACACCTACACACACACACACACACATACACACACACACCCCTACACACACACCTACACACACACACACAAGCAGACACACACAGACATACACACAGACACAGAGATATACCTACACACATACATATACCTACACATATAAACACACACCAACACACACACCTACACAGACATACACATATCTACACACACACCTACACACACACACACACACACACACACACCTACACACACAGACACAAGCAGACACACACAGAGAGACATACACACAGACACAGAGATATACCTACACACATACATATACCTACACATATAAACACACACCAACACACACACACACACCTATACAGACATATACATATCTACACACACAGACACACAGACACATACATGCAGACACACAGAGACATACACACAGACACAGAGATACACCTACACACATACATATAACTACACATATAGACACACACACACAAACACACACCGACACACACACAGACAGACAGACATACAGACAAACACATACACAGAGATGCACCTACACACACACAGACACACAGACACCTACACACTGACACATACAGACACACACACCTACACACACAGAGTACTCGTTCCATGCCAGGCACTGTTCCAAGCACATGTGCATATACTAATTTTTTTTAAAAATGCTCACAAAAACCTGGTAGGCCATTTTAATTTTTAAAGGGAAACGAGTCCGGGAGTGAGCTCAGCCCCTTGCCTGCAGGGCGAGCCTACTGAGCACCAGCATGAGCTTTTCCCACCTACTCACCCCCTGGCCTGCGGGGGACTGACTGCGTCAGCACCTGAGGTCCTGAAGACCCAAAAGAGCTGAACACCAGAGGCTGCCAAGTCTATCGATTAGTCTATCAGCCTGCGGGCTCTAGGGCACATTCCTTCATCCATGCCAGGCAGCAGCCCTCACCCCCTGAATCTCCTGGCTTTCTTCTTCCCTGCCCCTAGTCACCCAGAGCTATGCATCCACCCGCCACCGGCCCGCAGGGCACACCCAGCCCCAAGCCAGACACTCCCTCCCCAGGGTGCTATTGACACACACTTAGGCATGTTCGAAATGTGCCAGGTGTGGAGGGCAGCTGTGGAGACAAAGGCCCTGGAAGCAGGTGGCCCCGAAGGGACAACAGCAACTGACAATGAATTACGAACTTCCGAGTGGTGGGCAGGGAAGGCCAAGACGGGCCGGCCTGGAGCAGGAACTATCTCCTATAAGGATGAAGCTGACCCTGGCTGCGAGGACTGACTGCACAAAGGGTGGGCGAGAATCAGGCTTGAGTGGCTACTGTGGAGGGCCAGGGTGGCAAGGAGGAGGGAGGAGGAACAGCACAAGGCCGCCCTTGAAGAAGGTGTCCAGAGCCGGGCGGTGGTGGCGCACGCCTGTAATCCCAGCACTTGGGAGGCAGAGGCAGGCGGATTTCTGAGTTCAAGGCCAGACTGGTCTACAGAGTGAGTTCCAGGACAGCCAGGGCTACACAGAGAAACCCTGTCTTGAAAAACAAAAACAAAAACAAAAAAAACCCAAACAAACACAAAAAAAGAAGGTGTCCAGAGCCAGGAGCAGTAGCGCATGTCTTTAAGCCCAGCACTTGGAAGGCAAACACGGATGGATCTCTGAGTTAGAGGCTAGCCTCCTCTACATAGTGAGTTCCAGGACAGCCAGGGCTAGGTAAAGACACACTGTCTTGAAACAGCACAAAGACAGAAGGACAGACAGAAGGACCAACTAACCGACCAACCATGTCCAGGAGTACTAGAGCAATCACCCTCCTTCCAGCTGATCAGGATGGAGAGGAAGGGCTAAGGAGTGGAGGAGCGGGAAAACTGCTCACCAAACACTGTGTGGGGACCTGAGTTCAACCCCAAGAACCCTGGAGAGAGGGAGGAAGAAGAAAGAGGAAGGAGAAAGGGCCGAAGAGGGAGGAGAGGGGGAGAGGGAGGTGAGGGGGAGAGGAGGAAGGAGAGAGGAGGAGGGGAAGGGGAGAGGAGGGGGGAGGGGAGAGAAGGGGAGAGGAGGAAGGGGAGAGAGGGAAGGGGAGAGGGGAAGGGAGAGGGAGAGGAGGAAGGGGAGAGAGGGAGGGAGAGGGAGAGGAGGAAGGGGAGAGAGGGAGGGAGAGGGAGAGGAGGAAGGGGAGAGAGGGAAGGGGAGAGAGGGAAGGGGAGAGGGAGAGGAGGAAGGGGAGAGAGGGAAGGGGAGAGGGAGAGGGAGAGGAGGAAGGGGAAAGGGGGAGGGAGAGGGAGAGGAGGAAGGGTTGAGGGGGAGGAAGGGGAGGGAGAGGGAGGGGGAGGGGAGGAGGAGGGGGACAGGGACAGGGAGAGGGATCACATGTTGGCATATACTTATAATCTCAGTGTTAGGGAGGGAGAGACAGACAGGTCCCAAGAGCCTGTTAGTCAGCCTGGCCTACTAAGTTGGAGGCCAAAGAGAGACAATGCCTCAAACAAATGAAACAAGCAAAGCCTCCACACTCCTGATGTACTCATGGGCACACGCACACGCACACGCACACGCACACACACACACACACACACACACACACACACGATGAGGAGAAGCCGTCAATTTGGATTCAAGCCTCCTTCCTCTCTCTCCTCAGGGGCCACTCAGGGAAGACTGCATACCTGCTGGGTTACAATGGCATGTTCCATCTGGGGCGATTCAGGAGCCCCAGGGCCACCGGTCCCTAACCCTTGCAGTCATACTAGACAGGTGGCACCAAAGAGACAGAGAGAAGGCTGTTACCGCTCACTAGAGGAAGTAGCTGAGAAGCCAGAGGCTCCAGGGTTCCTGTACACCAGCCACACCCACCCCCAGCTGCCCAGGGGGCAGGGCCCTCGCCGGGGGAACCTTTGCCCATGTCTGTGCTCTGATAACTGAGTCTCAGTCAGTGGGCAAAAGGCGCCAGACTGCAGGCTACACATGACCCTTGGAGCAGAAAACAACTGAATCATCCTGTGATCCTTCATTGTGAGGTTAATCCAAAAGGAAAACTGACTGGGTGTGGTTTCCATGGCAACCAGCTCAAATGACCCGCAATCTGCACCAGGCCCACGTCCTCCCACCTGCCTACCGGGACTCAGGGAAGAAGCTGGTCTTGGTGCCGAGGCTCCCTTCCCTGAGGACCGGAGGCTCATGAGACGTTCTAGGTCCTAATGTTCTAGGGTCATCAGAACATCTCCAAAACTCACCGTTTTCTGCATGTGATCCTACGACCTGGGGATCTGTGTAAGATGGGGTGCTTTGGGACGAGTCCTTTCTGACGCAGAGCCCCTTCCTTCACTTTGATCTACTGCACAAAACACTTAAGGTGCAGGGAAGGCCTCTGTGTCCCAGGCCCTGGGCTCTGCTTCTGGCTCCTGTAATCAGCATGCTTGATCACATCTCTGTTCCTCCCGGGTCCTAAGCCAAGCCAATGCCTCCTTCTTACTGTCCAATACAGACAACTGAGCAAGAGTTTGAAAACGAAGGCCACTCATGGTCAAGGAGTGTCAGCTCCTGGGGATGTGTGGCCTGGCTCTGAACCTGCATCTGTCAAGGGGAGATGACCAGGTGGGGGCTGACAGCCCCCACTGCCTTGCCCCACGAGACCTAACCCCTAACCCCCTGCCCTGATACCGCTCCTAGACTTCATACTGACTACCCCTGTTCACCTCCTGCGGCCTCTTCGGAAGGTAACCTGATGCTCTTTCTCAAAAGGGTTGGTCTCTTAAGCTAGAAGACACGTCCCAGTCTTTACCATATACCGATCTGGTTTCTTGCTGAAACAGACTTCAGTGAGAATTCTTCCCAGACATGAAGCTGAAGGTTCTCATGAGGTTACCACCCAGGCTAGGGACCAGCAATGGGTGTGCTCTGCAAACAGCAGGCTTAGGACCTGGCCAAGCCCCTCTCTAGGACACATCCCACGAGCACAGGTGCTCCAGAATGGTCTTTTCTATTCCTAGAGCAGCGCTGGCGGCTGCTCGGCAGTCATGTGCCCTGGGTTGAGGGCTCTAGTGTGACTGGGGCAGAGAGACAGGTTCAGGGCCGCCCCTATGATGGTGGTACTGAGATAACTACTGACCAGACCTTGCCTTTCCAGAAAAATGGTACTGGCGGTAATAAACAAGAACTAGCAACATCTGAGGCCACATTCACTCCAGGACGAAGGTGCTGTATTACTATTATTATTATTATTACTATTATTGTTAAACTATATTACAACCATTATGTGTATGGCTGCTCTGTCTGCATGTATGTCTGTGCACCCCACGTGTGCGTAGTGTCCATGTAAGTCAGAAGAAGGCTTTCTATTCCATGGAACTGGAATTGTAAATAGCTGTGAGCCACCATGTATGCTGGGATGGACAGCCGGTTTCTTTAACCACAGAACCATCTCTCTAGCTCCAGAAGAGTCTACTTAACGATAACTGATAACTTAGTGATAACTGGGGTTACACGGCCCATGGATTAGGAGGCTGGCTCCCACATGCTTTATTTGCCTCTGGAGCCCTCGCTCTCACCTGACTGTGTGGCAGGGCAGGGGAACAGCAGGATCTACGGACAGTTCCAATGCCACTTGACTGCTCTCTGACTGCAGACTGGAGAGGTATATGGTATTTGAGGGAGGAACATGCCCTGTGGTCTCAGGCGTGTGAATACTTAGTTCCCGGCTGGTATCCCCGGGAAGGTTTCAGTGGGGCAGCATGATGGGGGAAGTGTGTGGCTGTGGGCAGGCTCTGAGGACGAAGCGCCTCGGCTACTTCCGGTCTTTGCTTCATACTTGCTGAGGATGTGAGCTCTCCTGTCCCTACTCCTGCAGCCAGGCTGCCACCTCCTGCTGCGTCCCTAGCGCTACGGACTCTGCCTCTGGAACGGTAAGCTAGAATAAACTCTTTTGTAAGTCAGTTTGGTCATGGTGTCTTATCACAGCAACAGAAAAGTATCAAGTGAGGTGTTTCGGACCAGAGTGGCTCTGAATGTCTCCTGCCGGAGTCCTCACCCTTGCCCCTGGCCTGGCTTTCCCTTCGAGGCACCAGCGCTATCCTCTGTGGGACTGACAGACATTCTGCCTCAATGGTCTACACATGTACCCAGGCGCTGCTGTCTCCCCAGAGAAGAGACACTGTCTGAGGAGCACAGACATAGGAATTAAACACTTGCCTCCCCCCCTCCCCAAAAGGACAGGAGGTGTGGGTTCGGAGTGACGGTGGTGGCTGCTTCACTGAGTGTCCCCTGTACCTACAGGATGGTGGTGAAGGCACGAGGTCACTTGGTCACCCAGAGCCACACAGGGAACAAGCAGAGAGGGCTCTCTGAGAAAGTCAATATTAAGCCCTGGCTCTGCCACACCCTGCACACCTCTCAGCCTTAGTTTCCTGGTTAATAAAACAAAGCTCATGAGACCTGCCCTGCGGGGTGTAGATATGAAACAGGCTCAAGCTGGCTGCTTTTCAGGCCAAGTCCAGGCCAGGGAGTGGAGACCAGTCAGGCCGAACCTTCCAGCCTGGTCTCACTCCTGAGCTGTCCCTGAAGAACCGCACAGAGCAAGAACCCCAGGAGTATGCACGCCACATACCAGCAGGGAGCACCCTCCGGGGCTGAGCACCGACGCTCTTCCCATTACTGCCAGATGCTCCTCCCTGCAAGCACTCATTTTACAAACAAGAGAGAGAACTGAGGTCCCACAAGGTGAGGAGGACCACGGCCACGGCCTCAGCCTAAGAGCAAAGGAGAGGGACTCCATGCAGAGGCCCATGGGGACAATCCCTACCGCATTTCGAACACCCTAGAAAGCGTGCAGGAGGCACGGAGCAGCACAAGTGGCGGGGAAAAGAAATCCCGGCATCCAGGTCTCCAGGAAGTGGGTGAGAGCCACGAGACACGGGGGGGGGGGGGGGGGAACCGGGGCCACCAACCGGGAACACGTGGCAAGAGGAACGCTGTCAGCAGGATGGCTGCTGTGTGACAAGAGTCCCTTTGTCCTAACAGAGGAAAGGATCTCCAACCTCCAATTACTGCAGATGAAAAGTGCTGGTGCAAGCGGCCCGCGCCCGGGGCGGCCCGGGCACAGCCACTGTTTCAGCTGCGTTTCCGCTGATAATACGACTTTGTTTCGTGACTCCGGAGCTGCCTGCCGGGGGGAAAGAATCGCATCTGTCCACAAAAGAGGACATACAGGGGGCAAGCCAGCAGCGATGACAGCAGCAGCGGCCACCCCACAGGAGGACCCCAAGGTGACAGGCAGGTCATCCAGGGGTCACAACCTGGAGCTGCTGGGGAAATGGGTGGGAGCAGGGACGATCCCTCAGGCCCAAGAGAAATGTCATACGCAATATCAAACTAAAATACTGAGAGGCTTTCCTGCCAATATGGGATGTGGTTCAAAGGCTTTCAAGACAGGGATCCTACAACAGAAGGGTCCCATCCTGGGGTCAAAGCCGAGCCACCAGCCAGTGCTGAGCACGCCTGCCCTGAAGACACAGAAACCTTATCTGGGCTCATCAACCTTGGGCCAGAACCGACATCAAACCTGGGTTGCATGCAAGACTGACGCCTAGCCCACCGCTGAACACTTGTCCAGGAAACCACAGCTAGCCAGTGGCAGAGCCATTTTTACAGCTACCACAGCTCTAAAGCTGACAGCTCTCCTGTCCCGGCCTTCCCGCCACGCCACAGGCCCCACAGGCCCCACAGGCCCCACAGGCCCCACAGGCGGGCATCGCCACCCTTACTCACTTGGAACCTGTGCACCAGCTCCAGGGACTGGCTGTCATTCTGGTCGGCCTCGAGGATGACATCAGTCAGTTTGTGGATGATGACGTCCAGGGGGCCCTGCTCCTCAATCGGCCGGCTGAGGTTCAGCTGCAAGGTCAGAACAACACAGGAGAAGAGCTTCAGTACCTGAGGACACATCCGGGACCCCTGAGCCTCCTCGGTGGCACCCCCAAGAGACTAGACAGAGTAAGAGCCGAGGGCCCCGCTTCTCATTCTTCTTAGTGTCTGAGGCAAGACTAGACTCCCTGTTGGCATGCTGGTCCCCAAAGACACACACGCAGGGGCTCCTGCGCACTGGCTGTCTGGAGAAAGCACTTAATGAACACACTCCACCTGCCCAACCACTGTAAGCAGAGCTCAGAGGGATGAAGAGAAAGGGCCAGCCACCCTGTCGGAACGTCATCTAGGCAGACACGCATCCCCTGATGCTCCGAAGCCACGGCAAAGTGGTATTCCTGGCAAGTCTAGGGGTTGCTTCCTTGAGAAAGAAGCCAGGCGCTCAGATTCCACTCTGAAACCAGGGTGTGTCGCTGACCCCGGAGGGCTGCCGGAGCTCAGAGATGCCTGCCATCAGCAGAGGGCTTCACACGCTGCTCCACAGGGGAATGTGTTTGTTTTTTCAAGAACTCGGGGCTGGGAGGATCAAGCCTCCAGAGTGCCAGAGTGGCCGCCTGGTATTCAGCATCACCTGACCCCAAGCCGAAAGCACCTGCCAGCAGCCAGGGCATCCTGACACCACGCTTCCTGATGCGCCAGATGTCTGCCGCCAGCTTATGACCATCACCACCTGCAAGGCTAGACTCTCGGAGGCCGGCGGCGCCAGCCCAGCACCTGGCTGACCCCCCCGCAAGGCCTCAACTAGGCCAGAGAAAGCAGCCCCTTACTTACCGTCACGGGCAGCTAGCGCCTATGAGGATTCAGGGCTGCCTAGGTCTATGTCACCTGTGACATGAGAGAGCTACAAAACTGTCATTGCTTGAGACAGCAAGCCAATGACATACATACCTGTCTCCTTTTATTCACAGCCACTATAGGAAATGAAATCACAAACTAAGCAAGTGAGGGCAGAGACTTTAAAAACCTGCCTAGCACCTGGGTGGGGGAGTTCGGCTTGAAGACAAAGAGCTAAGATTTAAACTCCCAACACACCCTCTGTCCTCTGCCCCATGTCCACTCTGTCCCCTGGGTGTCACAATCCCAAAAGTCACAACCATACTATTGCTGTCCTCTGGCAGAATGGCAGACAGAGGCCACAGCGGAGGTGATAATGAAGGCAGGGCATGCCGCGCTGATCCCTGCACTGGTCCTCACGCCTCCTTCAGTCCTGGTATTTCTGCACGGCCCATCTCCCAAGACGGCCAGCTATCTCTGTGGCTCCCCAGTCCCCACAGGCTTGCGAGTGGTGACAATTCCCCACAGTTGTTCATACTGCATATTCTGTCTTGTCGTCCCTCGGGCCTGTCTCACACCTATCCCACATACACCTTTATTTTAACGCTTTTTCTGATAAGCCTTTTGGAATACGCCAGCTCTTCCCTGCTGTCCTTAACCCCACTTTTTATGGTCTGCCAGGAGAGATGTCAAAAGGTCATCCCTATTTAAAGAAAAGAAAAGTTCCAGAGACCTCCCAATAAGAAAACATCACGGGTGATGCTTTCTCTCCCATGGTGATGAGCTTGTGTATCAAACAAACCAATACAGCCAAGACGTCAGACTGAGGAGGGGAAGGGATGCGGCCGGGCCCAAGTGTCTTTTGTGGTCGTTTAAAATTGTGTCTGGTTGGTCCCAGCGTTAAGGTGATCACCCTGACTCTGCTTCCTGGGTGTCTTCTGAGACCTCACAGCAAGGCTGGGAGATGGGAATGATCCTCCTGCCGCCTACAATCAGAACACCAAGCACTGAGGAAGAAAATGAGGACCAACTGTGCTGTGCAGCCGGAAGTGGACTGAGGCCCAGCAGAAATGCCGGTGTCCCCCCTGCCAAGCCACCAGCCGATCTGTGCTGGCCAGGACCCTGGCTTCAGGTTTCTCTGAGGAAACTGAAAGGGCCTCTCTGGCTCTGCGTGGTGATTCCACACTAGATTTCCTTCCAACCCAGACAGGATCTGAAGGCAGGTGAGAGGATGCACCCGAGGAACTACAGCCACGCCTGCTGGGTTCGGCCGCGGCAGGCACCACGGACAGAAGGACCGTATTTACAGACCACGGCAGCTGTGGAAAGATGACTGGGTCCCAAGTTTGACAGTGGGCATGTTCCCAAGTTCAGACAGAATTACCACGCTGGTCTCCATCTCTAGTCCTCCCTGGACCAGGTTCTGGGGAGGGGGGGATAGTGGCCAGGCCTAGCTTGGGTACCAGGTAAAGCATACTTATGTTCAGTATTGAGTTAGAAGTCAGAGGTGCATCTTGGGCTTGCAAGGACAAAAACCAGCCAGAAAAAGGCCAGGGGTCCCCTGAGGATTGGGGAAGGAGGTGGACATCAGCCTGAGGCCTGTAGACCTGACAACCAGGGGCTGTTTGGAAAATAAGCTCCCTGCGTTCCTGGCTGTTCTACAAAAGGTAAACAGTTGAGTCTGGAAGCCAGCCACCTTCCTTTGTGTACTTTCCAGTCATCTGTATGCCAATAAAGCCCTTTCACAAGAAAAGCAACTTGGGACACACATCAGGCCTGGTGTGGTTCTATTCCACAGCATGGCCGCCTCCTGCCACAGCACCGCGTCTTCTCTCCTCCCCGCTCCACCCCTCTTTTTGAGACAGGGTTTTTCTACATAGCCCTGGCTGTCATGGACCACTCTACGTAGACCAGGACAGCCTTGAACTCACAAAAGATCTGTCTGTGCCTCTAGAGCCACCACACCCGGCTCTATTTTTTTCTTCTCGATAGCTCAAGCTGCCCTTGAACTTGCAGCCGGCCCCCTGAGTCTCCCTCCTGGGTGCTGGGGTAACAGGCGTGTGCCACCATTGTGCTTCTGAGTTGTATAAACGAGTCTTTCTGCTTTTCTTCAAGTGACCAGAGAAGCCCCATCATTCTCCAGGGATGATGCCTTGAAAGAACCTCAGAGAAGCCCCAGTCTCTCCCTACCACCTCGGACTTCATCCAAGGCCTCAACAGCGAGTGAACGGTGGGTGTGGGTGTGAAATAGTGAGTGCACATGGGTGTGAGTGTGAAGGGCTCCACGGGGGAACACTGCAAAGGTGTGGCCCTCAGGAGAGAGTACACCACAGATGAGGGGGCTGTACGTAAGGGAGGCTGCATAAGATGGCACAGTCAGAGCCCTGTCCTCTAGGGAGGAGAGGAGGACAGGACTCAGGGTGAAGGTCCCATGTGTACTCACCACTCCCTCTCTCTGACCACTCAGCACCCAGACCATTCCCAGAGATGTCTTTGCTCTCCCCCTTGGGATGGGTGAGGACTGTCCCTCTCAGGGAGTGGTAAGGGCATGTCAATGAAAGGCCTGGCCACTGAGGCCAAGAATCCACGGCTGCTCCACTTCCAGGTCTGGCTGTCCGGCGAGGCCAGCACTGGACATGGCTCCATGCAGCGCACAGGGCTCGGAATTCAGAGAGAACAAAGGACCACTGTTTCCCTCGCTGACAAAGGCGGGGGCGGGGCTCCTGAGGGGGGCAGGCAGGGCTGGTAGGATATGGAACAAAGTTGGAAAATCCCAGTGGCCCACGAGTCACCTCTGATTTCCAAAACCAAAACCGCAATTAGCATACTCATGCCCTACCTGGCAACCAAGCTAGGCCCTGACACCATGTCTCCATCCCTACACCAGCACCTGGAACCAGGCAGAGATGTGAGCTAGGCCGGAGAACCCATCTAACGCCATTATTTCTGGATAGCCAAGATCATCTGACTATACTGTGCCTCAGTTTCCCCATTCATAAAACGAGGCTCTTTCACATACTTACCAAGTTTCCTAACTCTTGACATTTCTCAACTCATCTTGCAACAAACCGGAAGAAGGCATGGGTCCCTCAACTCACCTGTACCCACAAGACCACCCCCCAACCCCCTACCTTCCGTCACTTCCTCTGGGTGACTCGCCTCTATCGCCAGGATGCGGGTGGTGTCAGTTGGGTCCCTCAAGGTTCTTCACTGCAAAGTATGTCCCCAGCACAGAGCAGGGTCATGGAGAGACTGCTAAGATAACCCTGTAGCTTCCTAGATGGTAGAGTGTTCCTGACTTCAGAGTTCCAAAGCTACGACTGAGGCTGTGGCGGGAATCAGGCAGGCGCAGGGCCGGCTTCCGTGGCTACCACCTTCTAAGAGCTTCAGCTGCCCAAGGAAGCCTCACCATTCTGCAACACACACGGCCGCTGCCTGCCTGGTCAGACCCTGCTCATTATAGGCAAGGATTCAAATCCCCCTCAGAGGAACAGAGTGGTCAAAGAAGACAGTGTGTGCCTGTTCATGCGGACCGGGCACCGCGTCACACCCCCATCAATGGCACTCTGCAGAGGAGCATGGTAGACCGCCCCCTCCTTGCTGTTCATACTGTGACCAACAGGAAACCCCCACTCCATGTCACAGGTAGCATGTCACAGGAACTCAGCACAGGCCAGACTTGAACTCTGCAGAGCCTCGGTGGTGGCTCACCCCGACATCCTCAAAGAGCGTGCGGCCACACCTCAGCTCTCTGCGGCTGGTAATGACAACTGCCACCCACAAGGTGCCTAACAGAAGCTACACCCTGTGCTCCTAATGAGCGCCGACAACATGGGGCGTGGATGAAGACACTGAGTCACACAGGGGTTCAGTGACATGCCCAAGAGCACAGAGTTTCACAGTATGGGAACCCAGGTTTCTCTCCCACTGACACTAGACTTCTCTTCACACCAAAGGGCTTTCAGGGTTCCTTCCCCTCTCCCCGCTGCATGTGGCCCGGGAGTAGTGTTTTCAGCTGGGACTTCAAATGGGACCCACTACATCAAAAGTTCTGCCTTGCCGGGCGTTGGTGGCGCACGCCTTTAATCCCAGCACTTGGGAGGCAGAGGTAGGTGGATTTCTGAGTTCGAGGCCAGCCTGGTCTTCAGAGTGAGCTCCAGGACAGCCAGGACTACACAGAGAAACCCTGTCTCGAAAAAAAAACCAAAAAAAAAAAAAAAAAAAAAGTTCTGCCTTAGCCACGGCTGAGTAGGGCAAACGGCCCAGATCAAAGGCTTGATGCATATCTCTAGGCTCCATTAGAGTCCTGGGATCTGGCTAAACAATCATTCTCGTACTTAGAAGTAGGTCACTCAGTCTAGGTCTCTCAAGGATAGACCCCAAAAGGCAGTAAGGTCTCTGTGTGGGTTTGATTCCCAAAGCAGGATGGTGAAGGACATAGGATGTAAGCACCTTACACCCAAAGGATTGTCACAAGTCCAGTCAGGACTTTGAGTCTGGCCACGCAAACCTGTAAACTAAACCAAGGGGGATACTTGTCATCCATATGGCCTCTGCCCCAGATCAAAGAGGGAAGCTGGTGCCTTTATTCCTTGACCCAATTCCCCAGTTCCCCAGTGACTAGGGCAATGGTAAGCAGCAGCAATTCAATTAAGGCAGAAAAGTAGACAACATTTTACTCCACAGACAGTGTTCCACACCTCATGGCACCAACCTTTGGGGAACTTCAAGCCTTCTGCAGGTCAATGGCCAAGCTGAGCTTGTTAGGGCTACCAGAGTTCATGAAACACACACACACACACACACACACACACACACACACACGCTCCTCCCAGACCCTCTCGATTTCCTACCGGTCCAACTGGACTTGTTTGTAAGCCATCAAGTGAAGCTGGTGCTCTCCATATGCTCGGGTGTGTGACCCTCCTCCGAAGCATCGCCAACTACCGCTTAGAGAAAGGTGACTCCCCTACTCTGACAGCTATCGATTGTCAATAGCTATGGACTGAATTTTACATGGCTTAAGTTTGATGAAGCCTGCTGGCCAGGGGAAGAACTTGTCCTCTGTGAAGAGACTCCATACTGTTCTAACTAACAGCTTGTAGGTCACCTAGTAGGAGGGGACTACCCACACCTTGGCCATGAATGCTGTTATGCAAACTCCTTAACCGCCATTTAAACCTGACCTTCAGGTCAGGACCCTGGGGATGGACTTTGGATGGGGGCAGGAGAGGTCACTGGGCCTCTTTCTTTTTCTTCTCCATGTGGGCACAAAGATGAAATCTTTCCCTACTTTTCACTATTACTTGCCTGTCTAATCGGTAGGGGGTGGCCAAACACAGCTTGTTAGGGAAGCTAGAGTCCAGACTGTGACCCTAACACCTTCAGTAATGTGACAGTCATTAAGAATTATATTTAAATCTGAAAAAGAAAAGAAAAATATATCATTGAGCAGCAGGGGAAGGTGGCCCAGTCTAAAAAGTGTCAGTGCTACACAATCGTGACAACCTGAGTTCACTTCTCCAGTTGCTATGTAAGTCACAAGGGCATGAATGTGTAGCCCTAGAGCTAAGGGACGAGTTAGGGGGACAAGAAGATCCCCGCAGCTCGCCGGCCAGTTGGCTTAGCTGAACTCACAAACTCCAGGTTTGGGGAGATCCTGCCTCAAAAAATAAATGGAGAGTGATCAAGGAAGACAGCTGACTGACGTCCACCTCTGGTCTCCACATCCGCAAGGACATGTGAATGCACAACTACATGCACACACAGAGAAACACGCCTACACAGGTATACACACAGAGAAAGAGGGAGCGGAGAGACAACAAAGTAATCTTAAGAGTTGTAAAAGGAATACCAGACACGGGGCCGCATACCTTCAAACCCGCACTTGGGGGAATCATGCACAGCGCAGGCGGATAAATATTCTACTAGATAGAACACAATTCACAGAGGTAAGTTCAAGGCCAGCCTGGTCTAACCAGGACAGTGGTGGCTATGTAGAGAGACCTTGCTCAAAAAACAAAACAAAACAAAACAAAACAACAACAACAAACCCTAATGAAGAGCAGAAGCCCAGTGCCTGGGGACCAAGTTAAAGAGCAGTCAGAATGCCCACATACTTCTGTCTCGGAAAGCCCATTCCTAGAAGTCTACAGAAAATGTCCACAATGGACAAGTGTGAAGACCGAGAACCCCTGTGGAAAGACGGGGAACGGCAGTAGGGTGATGAGCATGCCCACCTCAAAGAGATATTAGGAAGCCACCAAGATGGCCGCACCAAGAAGTTCAGTGGAGGCATTGCTGTGGAAAACAGGAAATAGAAAGGCGGAGCAAGGTGCAAGGCCCAGTCCTGCTTTCCGGGATACAAGATGGCATAGCCCCTGGCCCACCACAACCAGGCGTGAGGAGCTCTGGCTAACGCCCTGCGGAGTAAGTGCTTCACGGCACCATTTGGGAAGAGATTTGATGAGTGAAGCCCATGGAATATTCTCCCTCTTTCCCTAATGGCCCTGTCACAGGTGGGAGGAGTTGGGGGCAAGGGGGTGTCACTGTTTCAGTCTCCAGGACCTCAAGTCACATGACAACCCAGAGCCACTTATCTACCTGACTGATGCGGCAGGAAGTTCCCCTAGTCCACTTCTTCTTTCTTTGACTGAGAAGAAAGACATGGTCAATGCTAGAGAGTGGGGCCCCGGGGGCTTGGAGAGGCTTCGAAAACTATCGTTTGGAATCTGGATAGAATACATCCACAGATTTATCCTGTAAGAAAAGAATACTTCCTGATCCTTTAGGATCATTAGGCTGAAAACCTGAACAAGCCACACATGGACCTGGCTGTTCTACAGCACCCAGGAAAGCTGCCACAGCCCCCTCCTCCTGCCCACAAGTCCCTGATGGCAGCCACTTTGGCCTAGTGGACAGTTCACCTTATTACTATTCATGGTGGTACCTGAGGGCCTAAGACAGCATGAGGGGAAATAAACACACACACACACACACACACACACACACACACACACCAGGCAGTCTCTCCCTGTCCTGAGGAAAGGCACACATCACAAGCTGGCAAATAAAGACAGACAAGACAAGAGCTGGCAGATCTCTCTAACATGCAGGGGAGTCACGGGCCACATCCCAGCCTGGCTGCCTCTGAGTGTGTGCTGGGAGACTGGGACTAGAGAAAGAGGCTTCCGGCATCCTCTTACCTCAGCTCCCTGACAATTATCTTCCTCTGAGCCACCCCAGGTAGGAGGTGGCCCCTTCCCAAGCAGAAGGACACCAAAGGATCAGAGAGTGGGGCTGAGTGTCTGGGTGCACAGGCCCAAGCCCAGGGAGAGTGTACCCTTCAGTCTGACTGGTTTCCTCACCTGCAAAGCAAAGATGAGGAAGCGCCTACCACAGCGCACACCGGAGAGCCCGGTCATCAGGCAGTGGCTCTGAGCAGAGCCAGCCCACCACGCACAAGTCGGCGGCGGCAGGGATTTCAGCTGAGATCACGTGAAGGTAGATTTTCTCTAGCTTCAATTTAATACTTGTTGGCTGTCTGCCAGGACGATCCAAGTAATCCGTTCCCCAGAACAACTACAGGAGCCTAGCCCCATACCAGGTGCCGAATTGAGCAAATCATACATATTATCCCCCCTAACCTCCCAGTCTGAAGCAGCTATGGCCTGGTGACCATTTACATGTGAGGCAAAGAAGAGTCCAGAAGTCAAAACAATGAGCTGAGACTGGACAGCCAGTTAGCAAGGGGAATGGCCACCCTTGGGTTCTGTCCCTGTGCTCCAAAAAGCAGTTTCCTCAGGTGGTGTTGACTAGACACTTTTCCTGGAAGTGTCAGGCAGTGACAACATAGCCAAAGATTATGTCTGAGGTAACTTCTTACCTACTGGCGTGACAGCGTCCGCTGGGGGACTCAGCCAGTCTTACAGCTCTAGACTCTGAAACTCCAGCAGGAGGAACTGACATCTCCAGCGAAATGCGACTTCCTGGTCTCTCATCAGGAAGCAAAGGTCCCCCCAGCCCTCCAGCCCCTGGAAGTATCCTGAAGCATGCGCGCGCGGCACGGGGGCTCAATCCTGTGGTCAAGCCGACACACGGGGCATTATTTACAACCACCCAGAATTAGTAAATCAAATCCACGAGGGGAGGGGTGGTTACATATAAAGCCGCCATAGGAAGGCTTAGGAGGTGATCCCATGCAGTATGCTGTGGGGTGTATGGGCAGAGGGGGGCTACAGACATCTGCGTGCCTATAGCATCTCAGTGGACCCCAAGGAACTGAAGTGAGCGAGAATCTCTCCTGAGGAGAGTAACGGGGCTTCCTACAGGACGAGGTAAGATGAGAGTTTCAAACCAGCTCCGTATCTTGTTTCTTTGAGTTATCAGGTTAACAGTCTGTAGAACAGGTGTAGAAGAGAAAAAGGCCTGGGTCCAAATCTAACCAGCATCTAACATCTATTGAGAGCCTGCTCTCTGTCAGGCAGCCCTGTAAGCACTGCACTTAAATCATTGCGTTTATGAGGCAGGGGGTCTCTCACGGAGACCCCATGACAGTCGTGGCCTCTGTACCTTGGTGACTCGGACAGCCAGTGATGAGGAGAGCAGGCAGCTGTAGGCAGTGACCTTCAGCCCATCTAAGCTGTTTCCTCGTCTGTCTGATGGAGCCCTGGCACCCGCTCCTACATTCCTCATTGGACAAGGCGATGCTGGCAAAGCTTCAGCAATGGGCCAGCCCAGAGCAGGCTCTCGGGAGGCCCCACCCGTAGAAGATGCCAGCTCGTGTCCTGGGCCTTCTCTGCTCTCAACCCCTTTAACGCTTCATTAGTCTCAGTTCCTGGGGGAGCCAGCCACCACTTCCAGTGACAAACAGGAAGTGTCTTTTTGGTTCAGGGGACTGGGCATGATGCCAGCTCCGAGGCACCCTCGGCCAATCACGCCCACTGTGAGCTGCAAAAAGACTCCTTGGCCTGTCTCTGCAGCCTCTCCGAGGTCAGGGCTGTGACCTGTTGTTCCCTTTGGCCTTGCATGGCCTAGGACTGCCTGCTCCTCCCAGGGCAGCAGACGCGTACTAAATGAGTACCTGGGGACATCGGCCCACCCGATCCACCCTCCCACCCATCCCTCCACATAACAGGGACCGGGCACGTTACATAAGCAGCTCCAAGCAAGTGTTACCCTATCTTGCTCAGAAAAAAATGAGGCTGGAGCAAGATTAGGTTGGTCGTAAAATGTTGCTGCCGAGCCGGGCGTGGTGGCGCATGCCTGTAATCCCAGCACTCCGGAGGCAGAGGCAGGCGGATTTCTGAGTTCGAGACCAGCCTGGTCTACAGAGTGAGCTCCAGGACAGCCAGCACTACACAGAGAAACCCTGTCTCGATAAACAAACAAACAAAAAAAAAAAAAAAAAAAAAGTCGCTGCCCAGAAAGGACAGACCCAAATGCTTTCTGAGCACAAATCCTTACACTCTACCTTCTGATCTGCCTTTATTCTCTCCATTACACTCGCAGATATGGTCCTCCGTGCTGGGCGTGGGTGTATGGGGTGGGGTGGGGTGCTTCTCTGTGGGTCCTACCAGAGAAGGTAACAAGCTGAAAGCCCAAGGTGGCTCCAGAGTAAGCCGCAGACTCTGGCCTAGCAAGAGAAGAGGATCCCAGGATTTCCTGAGCTATGGGGCAACAAGGACCGAGGAATCACCTTGTTCTGGTCCTGTGACCTCTTTAGAAAGGAGCCGCGGCACGGGGTGTTCAAGAGGCCCAGAGACTTTCTACAGGAATGTCCGCTGCCACACTGAGAGCTATGATCCTGGTTCCCACGGTCATAACAGAAGAGACAGGGAGACACATCAGCCTGGCTGGCTGGCCTACGCCTTGTCACTCCAAGCAAGCCATGATATCTGGGGACCCTCCCTCTCAGCATCTATCTAGAAGATCGGACGGTCCTACACACAAACAAGACAGGGTGACAGAGGAAGCAATCGGCAGCCCTCGGGCCTCAGCCCCCTCGCCACAGCCAACTGTCCGAGAGAACACACGGATCATGGTGAGCCGCGCCCTTCTGGAGCCCTGGCCAGATGAACTCAGAATGGGCCGTATAAACGCCATTCGATACAAGACTGCCAACCTTCCCTATGATTTCCATGGCGGGATGAAGATGGACAGCTCGGATCCCAACAGCCCCTCACCCACTCCGTTCCCCGCCCTCTGCGGCCTCACACAAACCACACAACACGTTCTAGCTCTACCTCACCAGGAGGCGCGGAGACAGGTCAGCACGCTCCTGGAGGAAGGACGTGTACCAAAGTAATAAGTGGGAAGGGTGGCCTGTGCCCCCCGGATGAGCGCTGGGAACATCGAGTGCTCACGGCAACAGCCCTCTCTGCTCCAGCCCTTTGTCTTAAGAGGCACATGAAAGAAACAAACCACTCCCGAGTCACCCACAAAGGATGGCCCTTTGTTCCGTTCTGCTTTTCCTGAATCTTAGTACTGCCCCTGGGCGGCTGCTTTTGGCCTCAGCACCGCCACCCAACAGAGAGGGTGGTGTCAGCAAACAAGGAGATATGGTGAAGTTAGAGGCGGGTGCTCGGTGAGGGGAGCAGACTCCTCACGGAAGGCCTAGTCCAAGGAACTGGCCCCGTGAAAAACAGCTCCTCCAAGGCCTCACCCCCATTAGCCAATAATGTGGCCTTGCCTGAAAGAATGCTTGCATATATGACCAAGGTGAGTTGGTGTTGGAGTGGTGTGGACCTTCAATCCAAAAAGAACTACTTTCCTTGTCAAAAGGTGACACACTGGGAGGGCACACTGGGGACATCTTGGAGAACACACTGGGGACATTACACTGGGGGCACACAGAGAAGACACTGGGGACACTTGGGAGTAGACACTGGGGACATTTTGGAGAACACAAGTTGACAGTGAAGACAAAGATGGGGGTATCACATCTGCAATCAAGGAAGGCCAAAGATCTAGAAGCTTCAGAAAGGGCCTGCTGCAGGCTCCCCTCACAGTCCAGGAAAAAGCCTGCACTTTGACCGGCACTTTGGCGTCCTAAGTGTCAGAATATCCCCATTTCAGACAGTGGCCCTTTGTCACAGCAGCCCCAACAAGTAAAAGCAGGCTCCTCTAAGGAAGCAGCACCAGAGAGAGACCCGGAGAGAGATCCGGGTGAGTCGGGCATGTCTGGGAGTCTTAGGAACGTGGTGACCGGTGTGGGTGTGAGGACAGGGACATGTGGGGGTAAGTGGGGAGGAAGCTCAGAGCTAAGGACATATGACTGGAAGTTGGCTAGCCAAACGTGGTGGCACCTGTTAGCCTAACATTTGAGAGGCGAAGGCAGGCATACTTCCTTGGGTTTAAGGCCAGCCAATGCAATATAGTGAGACCCTCTTTCAAAAAATAAAAAAAGTGCCGGGCGGTGGTGGCGCACGCCTTTAATCCCAGCCCTTGGGAGGCAGAGACAGGCGGATTTCTGAGTTCAAGGCCAGCCTGGTCTACTGAGTGAGTTCCAGGACAGCCAGGGCTAAACAGAGAAACCCT
Source organism: Apodemus agrarius (assembly GCA_964023405.1). Lineage (NCBI taxonomy): Eukaryota > Metazoa > Chordata > Mammalia > Rodentia > Muridae > Apodemus > Apodemus agrarius. The sequence continues at coordinate 21,199,083 of OZ030011.1, read as the reverse complement.
GTCTTGAAAAAACCAAAAAAAATAAAAAAGTACGCCAGAGAGATGACTGACCTGTTGACCTGAGTTTGACCTTCAGGAGGGAACCAGCTCCTGAAAAGCTGTCCTTCTGAGTTCCACGTGTGTACACGCGCATGCACACTAATAATTAATAAAATATATTTTTACGATTTTTCAGATTTACTTTATCACTTTCTGTGTATAAGTGTTTTGCCTGCATATGTGTCTGTGTACCATGTGTATGCTTCATTCTAGAAGAGGCACTAGGCCTTCGTGTGGGGGCTTGGGAAGCGAAACTCAGATCTTTGCGAGAACAAGTGACTCTTAGCCACTGAGCCAACTCTCCAGCCCTAATAAAATATTTTAAATTAAAAAGTATTTACAGCTGGGTGGTGGTGACATAAGCCTTTAATCCCAGCACTTACTTAGGAGACAGAGGCAGCCGGATTTGAGGCCACCCTGGCCTACAGAGAAAATTCTAGGATAGCCAGGGCTACTCGGAGAAACCCTGTCTCAAAACAAAACAAAACAAAACAAAACAAAACAAAACAGTATTTACAAGTTGGCATTCCAAGGATAGCGGGGAGGTGCCGGTGGCCCAGCAGGGTATTGGACAGTCCCTGTTTCCAGAAATCCCTCTGGAAGCTGTGTGAACCAATGCGGGAGCTGTGTGGATGCTGCACCTTGTGTAACACACGCGCACAGACTGAGGGCTGCTGTTGCCTTCAGGGCTCCCTGGAACAGGGGGCCCAGATACGAACCCCCGAACCACAATGCTGTGACGGTGTCAGCAAGGCAGGGGATCTGTGTGAGTCTGAGCCACCACTGTCCTGGTTTATACCCTGAGGTCTAAGTTTGAAATTGAGGGTCCTCAGAGCATGGTCTGGGTCCGGCTCCAAGTGTCTGGTGGTCTGAGAGCAGCTAGCTGCCAGTCCCCATCTAGATCCCACTTCATGCTCCAAACTTTCTGTCCCTTCTCCTCTGCCCTGGCTTCGGGCCCAGGATGCGTTTCTGTGCTGACGAGGGAAAGCATCTCGGGGTCTCAAGGCTTCATTAATCCTTCCATGTTCCTCCCAGAAAGCAACTGGCAGCCCCCACCCAAGTGCCTAAGAACTCCCCGAGCCCCAGACAGTCTCTTTTGACCCAGGTTAACAATAAGGAGTGAAAACCTTGGAGTCTACATTCTACAAAGCCTACACAGATTCCTCCTGAAGCCTATGGGTAATATTCTTTCTATATTCGTTTCTTACCAGTCCAAAGACAGCATTCCTTGAGGCGCTCTCCAACCTGGTATTTGACATAATATTATGGAGTATTAACGGTCTTCTTTAACAGGCTGGTGAACCAGAGACAGGCATTGCTGAAAACAGCCTTATTCATCTGGGAGAATTCCAGAGTGAAGCAGAATTCAAAGAAATGTTGAAATCCAACTAAACCCTCTTAGCTGCTCTAGGGGGTTGGGGGAAGGACCCCTGTGGAATAGAGATAGACAGACAGACAGACAGACAGACAGACAGACAGACACACACACACACACACACACACACACACGCACGCACGCACGCACACGCACACGCACACGCACACGCACACGCACACGCACACGCACAGTGCTGGGAGAGTAACTTCCAATTAGCCCCATCCTATGTCAGCCTGGCTCTAGCTGTGACCTTGGCAAATCACTAAGATTCATGGGGAGGAGGGGGATTGCTGACTCTAGAGCCCTGAGACCGTGTGGGAGCTTAGGGCAGCAGGTGACAAAGACCAGGAACAACTGTGTATTCTGGGAAGCTAGTCACACACACCTCCCCCACCCCCCGCCAGGAGTGGTCTTGGAGCCTTTGGCAAAGGGCCTGAAGGGTTCTGTCTCACAGGCCATCACTGTGAGCCACTAAGAAGGCACCCAGGGACGGTGGTGACAACAGATGTGCTTGTGCCCTGGATCATCACAACAGGCCAGGCTTGAGGTTCTCCAGGTCCATACATGACATCCACATACTCAGCAGGAAGGGCCCCAGTTGACTCTCAGAGGCCTATGACTCCGTGTCATTTGTCATCTCGGCAATCAGAGAAGCGAGTGTAAGACCTTGGTTGATCTCACTAAGCTGAGGTCAAGCAGGGACAGGGTGGATGAGTTCTCATGGATGGAAGGCTGAGTTAAACTAACTGTTCCAGTCACAAGGACTTTGGAAACATGACAGAAGCCATGGGCCTCACAAGGACTGAGGGAGCATGTCACAGAACCCACGGGCCTCTCTTCAGCTACAAGGAGATGGGGTGGCTTCCCATCCAAAGTCCTAGGGGAAGAAACAAGGGGAAGAAACAGAAAGGGAGAGCAGAGACAGGGACACACAGTGTCCGCGTGGCCAGAACTATGGGCTGGGGACAGTGTAAAGGAGCCCAGGCCATGTTCCAGCCAAGGGCTGGGGATGCGGCCTGGTTCATGGTTTTTCTCCACTGTCAGAAACTGAAGAGGAGCAGGCTCTGAGGCTGGGGTCCCAGGTCTCTGTCCAAATGTCAAGGCCAAAAATAGGCCAGTGCTTTCCAGTCTCCTAATCCATGGCTTCATGCCTTTCTCCCATGGCCCCTCTCAGAATCTTTCCCCAAGCATGCTGGAATGAACTGGGAGGTGGCTTCAGCCACACACCACCCGCAGAGACCAAGAGTTTCTATGGCAACCACCTTCCTGGGCCCTGCAGAAGCAAGCTGACTATAGAAAGTCCACTCCACCACGGGCAAAGCCATCATGCTCTCTGGGATGCAGGGGCTCCTGAGTTTCTCCATTCAGACTCAGAATCTCTTTCCCAAGAATGTTCCTGCCCTCTGGAGAGCCTTCAGTCGCCTCAGAAGGCGACCTCAGCCTCTCCACCTTCTCGTTCTCCCCTGGCATGGAAGCTGAGGCAGGCTCCCTCACGGCTGGACATCTGGAGTACTGCGTTTTCTCCTGGTGGGCAGGGCCTGTGGCCTGGATACCTTGGGACCCTTGGTGTCATGTAAGAGGTGGCGGCTCAAGGGATGTCTGTGCTGGCTGTGTGGACATGTAGTGGCCCACTCACCAAGAGGGGCCAAGGAGAAGTGAGACAGGTATCATGGCACTCACACGAGTGACCAGTGCCCACTCCATAGACTGGGACAGCGAATGGTGGAGGGAGGGGGCTTCAGAGAAGGCTCGGTGTGCTGTTGAATTATGGGAGCTAAGCATGTACGGCCCAAGGGATAAGAGTAGTCCAAGCTGGGGTCAAGTCCACTCAGAGGAGGCAGATGTAACTGAACACATTCACCCTCAAGTCCCAAATAAACATGGACATGTTGTGTATGGAGCCTGGAGGTGTGGGAGATCAGTAGACATTAAAAAAAAAAAATTAATGTTGCCTGAGAAAGAGGAAAGACGATCCCACATGGCCATGCCAGACATTAATGAGTAGGAAATCGTGGTCTGTCTGTCTGTCTGTCTGTCTGTCTGCCAGGCACATCCAGTGCTGTTGTGGGTGGGAGCAGGCCCAGCTGATGGGAACCCGGTGCCTGGCAGCATCAGGTACTACCAGTCCTACTTGGCACCAAGAGACAGCAGTGGCCGGGTCAGCTAGCTAGGAGCAGCCTGCGGCCAGAGCCTTCTCTTCAGTTCCTAGCCCCACTGTTCCCTGTAAGAAACCAGCATCTGAGAAGGCCGGCACCTTGGGTCATGTGGGTAGTGGACCTGGACACTCCAGGTGGTGGGACATGGCACGTGGCACTCCGTGGCCTCTACGTGGCACTCCGTGGCATCTACGTGGCACTCCGTGGCCTCTACGTGGCACTCCGTGGCCTCTCTGTCCCAGCTTAGCTTGAACACTGGGGAGCCTAACTCAAAATGTTCTCCTTCCTAAGTAACGTCCTTAGAGTCCGGAAATAGGCAGCTGTCCTGGGAAGTGTCCTCCAAGCCCAAATCTACCCCTCCTAAGTGAACCTACCCTTTCCAGAGGAATCCATGACCAGAGAGCCATGGGAGCAGATAAGAGAGGCATGGAGTCGCTGCTGGGAGCAGCCATTCCTGGCCCGGGTCACCTGTACCCATCTGAAATGGTCAGGGCACCAGGATAGCTTCTCTAAGTCAGTATGTGAAGAATTTCAGGCACCTCCCGAAAGTCAAGATAAGACAAAAGATACCAAGAAAGCAAAGGGTAATGCGCCTTGGGCCCCCAACATCAGCGCCTTTCAAACCAACATAGCCAAACAAAATGTGACAACCGGGATGCTGGCAGGGATGCGGGCCCCATCTGGCCCTGGAAACCTGTCACTGCTGGTGACAGCCTCCCCATGCTCCCCGCCCCCAACCTACCCTCTGCTTTCTGAGCCCCACATGGCTCCTGACTCATCAGACTCAGCCCTGGACCAGCTGAGGGCTGTCCCCAAGGAACACTGCTCTATGCTGTTGGCTCAGGGATCATCACTACGGGAACCGCCTCCTCTCCCACTCGGTACCCAGAGAGGCAGGCCAGTGGGGGAGGGGAGAGGCTAAGAAAAACCTCTCCATGCAGAGAGGGATTAGGGCCGAAAGACACTAGCTGGCACAAGGGACCAGAAGAGACTTACCAACATTACCTGTTGCCATGGGGTGGGGGTTCCAGTGTCCCAACAACAACAACCGTTGAGAAGCTGGGAAGGCCTCCGGACACACAATGCCTCCCTCTGACAACGCCCCTGTCCGTTAACAACGCTCCTTTTCTGCTAGACCAATGAACCCTGCTTATCAGAGGAGTCTGCAGGGCCAGGCTAGCAGACAAGAGGACCCTAGAGGCTGCTGCCCTGTTCCCTATCCCCTGGGTGGTTACAGCGCTGGATCCAGCCAGTCTCAATTACTGGGAACCGCAGAAGCTCCTATCCAGAGCAAATCTCCTAGCTACTTGTTTACCCTGCAAGAAGCTGACAGGAGAGGGTAAGACCATCACTGCCAGCTGGGTGGTAGTGGCACATGCCTTTAATCCCAGCACTCAGGAAGCAGAGAGGTAGATGGATCTCTGTGAGTTTGAGGCCAGCCTCAAACACAGGTCTATGTATCAAGTTCCAGGGCAGCCAGAGCTACATAAGAGAGACCCTCATGTGTTTTGTTTTGTTTTTTTAAAAAATCACTTTTTCACCAAGGACATCAGATGCCACCTGCATGGAAGGGGGTGGGGGATGGAGACTATGACGATGACGTGGATGGACAACACAAAATACAGGCATATGCCTTCCTTTCAGAGATGGCTATGAACCAAACCCATACTGACTTCCACTAAAAAATCAGTCTACTAACAATTATTAAAAGTATATCAAGACTCACAGAGTTTGGGCCTCACGGTAGAAAAGAAACAGCAGCCGGAGACTAAAAGCCAACAAGGAAGGCTCTGGGGCCTGGTTGAGACCAAGTAACCCTCTGTGCCCACGTGCAGTCATCTGCAGAGTTGGCCAGTCACTTGTGACCCCAAGGAACTGAACGCTACGCTGGAATTCAATGCACAGGGTTGAGATTCAAAGCCAGCTTCCAGGTAAGGGCAGATCTGAGGGCCAAAGCCAGAGAGGGCCCAGACGCCATTTCCTCTGCGGGGCTAGGGCTCGGAGCTGAGGCTTCTCCTGGGCTGCTTGACAGAGTCCGGAGCCACTGGAAGGAAAGGCCACTGTGTCCTCCTTATCAATTTAACTCTCAGCTGCTGTACGGGGTCTAAACCTCCCAGGCACCCATACCAAACAATCAACTTGACTTCTGAGACACTTGGTAACATTTTGTTATACAGCCTTCCAACTCTTTTAACCGTCCCCCCTCCCCCAAAAGGGAGGGGAACAAGTTTGGACGCCACCTTCAGATCATATGCTATAAGTTCCTCAGATATGTTGTATCTTTTAAAGCGCTACCAGCGAAAGGTCAATACAATGCCATTTATTGAACCAATTCCCACCATTTAACACTTGGCTGCTTGCAACTGTACAGTTATAATAACACAGGAAAAGGAAATCACACCCATATGCCCTAGTGAGGGGGAGAGGAGAATGGAGTTTAAGGCTGAGAAAGCACTTTCCACAAAGGGCCAGGCTCAGGCAGGCACCTAAAACCTGGTCCCAGGGGGAAGGGGCGTCTCCCTCCAGGACAGGCCAGAAAATAAGGCTCCCTGGGAATTCTTCCTAAATGGTATGGGCTGTTTCCTGCCTTTTTCCCACCTGAACTGAGGTGGCATCCTAAGGATGGTGTCCTTCAAGTTTGAGAGGATTCTCTGGCACACAGCCCCTCCACCCCAGATGTCACAGTATGCCACCATGCCTAACACCAGACTTTCCATCTCTTACCCACTGAGGAGGCCAAGGTTCTGGGTGCCAGAGTCTAGCGCCCACCTACCTCTGCCTTCACGCCTTGCTCTTTGCTCGTGGTCGTGTGCAGGAGGGTCATCCCCCAACCTTACCCTCACCACATTGTCTCCTCTTGTCACCAGAGGAAGAGGGTCTGGAAGAGGCTGGGCTGTTCTTCCCACTCAGCCCATAGGTACATCTATGAATCCCAGCAATGCTGACTTCCTTCGGGGCTAAACTGCCTTAGTTTTAAAAACTGCTATCTTCGTTACCCAGAGGAAAATACAACGCGGGATTCATACCCATTTCACAGACAGGGGGGCTGGGCTCAGATTGGTTTCATGAAGCAAAGCTTGCCTTTTTTCCTGTCAGAGTAGGGTCTGAGGGCCCACAGCTCTCTGGAGGTACAAAGGCAGGGCAGGGCATGACAGGAAAGACAACCAGCTATTTGCCCATCAGGTCAACAGAGCGAGTTCTAGGTTAATCTGAGGGCACAGCCTCTCCACCACGACTGCCCAGCCATCTCACAGTTACCAAAGTCCCCAAGTTCCCCAATGCCAGCACCCACAGCACCCACACACCTGCCTCCACGGCTTCTGCTGTCCTCCCCTGCCCGCTGCATCCTGCCTCTCTGAGGGCCATTTAAATGCCCCCCCTGCACTCTGGGAAGCCGGAAACTGCTTGGCACTCCCTGAGCAGGAAGTGGCTCTGTGCCTACCCTGGATCAGCGCCACGCTCACGCTCTGTGACCGTCACCCTCGGGTCAGGCCTACGAAGTGGTGGGAACCAGCCAGGCTTGGGAGGCAGGAAAACTAAAAACAGCCCTGGAGGTGGCTGCTGGCTGGCTGGCTGGCCCGCCTGGGAAGAGAGAGTTACTAACCCCCCAAAGCTGCACAGCCTCACCTGTTTGAGAGGCAGCTGAGGCCCACCATGCAGACTGTACTGTAGGTCAGATGAGACAGGCACCCCAACCCCTGTCTCCTGTCCCAATCTATGTAGGCATGCAGGGCCAGCAGTCCCAGCAGGCCTGACTCAGAGCCTGGGTTCCCCAGTGTCACTGGCATTCATTCATTGTGAGGAAAGAGATTCAAAGAAGCTACTGGGCCAGGGCCAGGCTACCACTAGCCAGCTGGGATGTGAGGGGTCTGACCGTGCTCCGTGACCTCTGTGGACAAATGAAGCCCTGAAAGGAGCAGTCCTCTGTGTGCGTGCATGCTGTGCACTCTCACCACACTGGACAGGGTCCCGTGACTTCCCCAGGGCTCTGAGTCCTTGTGCTACAAAATCCCCCTTCAAGCGTTTCCTCCTTCCAAAACCCTTCCATGTTTCTTCCCTGCTGGTTTGGAGGCATTCTATGCACAGCAAGTGTTATTCTAAAACCCTAGGGGTTCAGCACCTAGGAATGTAAGCAACAGAACAGGCTGGCCTGAGCAACAAAAGGCCTCGCTTGAATGCTACTGTGCAGCTCAAAAACAAAGCAAGAAGCCAGCTCAGAAACCAGGTGCTGCTACGGAAGCCAGTGGCCCAATGGTACGTAAAATTATTCCCAGCAGCAGCCAGTGAGGCCCATCGCCCTGCCCAAATCCAACCAGTGTCCACCGTTCTTCACCTCCAAGTTTCCCGTGCTGTAGAGACACCATGACAGGTGTCCTGAAGAGCGCGCTGAAAACAAGGTCCTATGTGTCTGGCCTCTAAGGCTAGAAGGGGGGAAGGCAGGAATCTAGAATACAGAAGAGAATTGTTGTGTGAAAACTGGGAGGGGTCAGATGCTAGGAACCCCCAAAATAGAGTACACCTCTACCATAGTCCTTCCCAATGTCCTCTAGCCTTAAGCTGGGGGAGTGGGGGCACAAGACTGTCATCTCACTGCATCTGTGTCCCCCATTGCATTGAATGATACAGGTACCTACAATAACAACGATGTCATCCACACAGTCCTGAAGTACTACGCTGAACCCTCACTGATCTAGTATCTGTTCCTCTCATGCACTGGGCATGGTAGCACACACCTTTAATCCCAGCATTTGGGAGGCAGAGGAAAGGCCGAGTGGGCTGCAGGTAAGAGCAGAAAGGCGTGCAACAGGAGCTCAGTGCATCACACAATTGAGGTGCAAGGTTGCAAACTAGTGTGCATGGAAAAAAAAGGGGTTCGAGCTTCCTCTTCCAATAGGAAATCCACGCACATGTGGCACACAGGCAATAATATCTGGATGCAAAATGCCCCCTCCCAGATAACAAAGGGCACCAGAAGGGTGTGCCCACACGTGGACTGTGTGCTCACACCTGGGTGGTCTCAACTAAGGTAGTAAGTCCCATCTGGGCTCAATGGAAATCTGCCAGCTGTGACCCACGGGGCCGCAGGGCTTCTGAAGCAGGGTCCAAGCCACAGAGGGGTACAGAGGTTCCAGGGGCACCCTAAGCCACACACTCAAAGTACTGGTTGCGATGCTTGCTAGTTCTTCTTTCTCTCTCGGTGACCCCGACATGCACCTCGCTGCCGTCCTGGTTGCAGCTTTGCTCCTTAGGTATTTCTAGCTGCTGAGTCTGCTAACCCATACTCCTGCCCACATCCAAGAAAAGCCGCCTCTGTCCAGGCACACTGGGGAGCAATCAGCCCCTCACTTCTCTCTTCTGCGGTATCGTCACTCCGGAAGTTGGAGCCAGAGGCTGCAGGGGAGCCTCAGAAGACAGGAGAGCACCAACCTGCCATGGCCACGACAGAGGCTGGCCAGCGCTCAGATTCACTGGCTGACATGCTGAATTTAAAGAAAAGTGTAAAAAAAAAAAACGTTTGTTAGGGCAAAGGGCTGGCTCTATCTGAGTTGCCAGTCTGTGATAGAGTCCAAACGCTTCTGCACAGAAAGGGGAAGCTGAGGCCCAGCCAAAAGGAAGGGGACAATGACTAAGTAAGAAGGCTGGTAAATAAGGAGAAAGCCAGCATTAAAACTTAACTCACAACCCTGGCCAGCAAAGCTGAGTGACTGCAGAAAGACTGACAGCCGACAGACAGACAAACACGGGGGCTGGAGTCCTAGGGCCCTGCAAACACAGGACCCAGAGCCACCTGGGGTCGTTCACAGTATTAAGTGACTGAGCACCACCATCTGGGGGCCACAGATCCTGGAGGAAAAAGGAAGGAGGAAGAGGAGGGGAGGAGCTACCCAAGGAACACCAGCTCGGCAGAGTATGAGAGGGGTGTGGCCCCTGTCCTCAGTCCAGCCAGAAGAGAGCCTGCTGACACTGGGACCCAGAGTCCGACCTGAGATCCACCCCCATTAGGCCTGGGCAGGAGCATCCACAGACCCGCCCTGGTGAGATCTACCTCACTTCAGAGCCCACGCCTAGAACCCCTGCCTAAGCTGGATGTCCGGCAGCTCACATTCTAAGCCCAGCAGTAGCCTGCCAGGTGTCAGGTCGCACAGAACCTCTACCCAAGGGGAAACAGGGACTGGGTGCCTCTCTGGTCAGTCCTCAAGGCTTCGCCAGTTGTTGATGTTCAGCCTCACGGAGTCCCACTGAGTGCCGGGCCAGGTGGCCAGCCAGGAAGCCACAGGGCCAAGTCGGTGAAGCCTTTTAGTTCAGCTCCCTTGAGGCCCCCAGAGGGCTCTTCTGAGGACAAGGAGGCCTGAGGTCCCTACGACTCTCCCACGAGGCTCTGCCACCCATGACTAGAATAGGACACAGAAAAGGAGACAGTAGGCACCATACCCTCAAACCATGAAAACACCGGGGTCTCTGCCTGCATGTGGTCAGCAAACTGGGTCAGAGGACTAAATGTAGGCCCTATACCCTCTAGTCCCAATACTTTTTGCTGTTTCAGAACTAACTTCAGAATCTAGTCTCCATCTTGAGTCAAAAAGCCAGCGCACCTCTGGTAAGACCCGCCAAAATACCTTTCGTCCTGAAAATGTTCTCACCCACTCAAAAATCTCCCATGGCTCCCAGCGCCCTAAAATAGGCCACGGTGCTCCCTCCAGCTCCCCGTCCTTACTCTCGCCTCACGGCTTCCTAAAGCAGCACACTCTGGTCAGACCAGGCCACAGCCTGGGCACCTGGCCCCAGGCTCTGCACTGTGCACACAAAGAGCTCCGGCGCACCCCCCGCCCCGCCCCCCCCACCCTCGCTCTGGAGGGGTCCAGAGCACTCAACCCCTTCCTTCCCAGGGCACCATGAGCTCAGCTCCCGGGACAACCATTAGCTTAGACCTGAACACTTTCGTAGCCTGCGCTCAGGATCTGAGGCTCACATAAACCCGCCTGCAGGGCATCACAGCCCCTGCACAGGCAGGTTGGGGGCTATTCCCATGTCCTTTTTAGTAGGGAAGAAATGGGCACAGCACAAGAACACGAACTCAGGGCCCAGTGGTAGCACCAGGTTCTGCATGGCGTGGGCCTGGTTGCAGCCTCCTCTCCCACATGTCACCCCATGCGTCCTAAATAAAAGGAAATTGTGAGCCATGTCCTTGTAACAAAGGTGATAAGGCCAGCATACAGGAAGTGGTGAGGGTGCAGAGCCCAGGTCATTTCTCAGGCTTTCACAAGAGCTCTGGTGCCCTGCCCAGGACCTTCCACAGAGGGCTAGGGAAGGAGGAGGAGGAGGGCTGGAGAGATGGCTCAGTGGTTAAGAGCCCCAACTGCTCTTCCAAAGGTCACGAGTTCAAATCCCACCAACCACATGATGGCTCAAAACCATTCGTAATGAGATCTGGGTGATCTGAAGACAGCTATAGTGTACTTACATATAATCAATCTTTGAGAGAGAGGAAGAGGAAGAAGAAAAAGAAAAAGAAGTAAGAAGTAGAGGAGAAGAAAAAGAAGGAAGAAGTAAGGAGGAAGAGGAGGAAGAGAAGGAGGAAGAGTAAGGAGGAGGAGGAGGAGGAGGAGGAGAGGAGGAGGAGGAGGAGACCCCAAGAGCCAAATGTACCACTGGAAAGGGGAACCTGGGCACCAGGATCTTCCCACCATCTCCATAACCCGTGCACCTACCTCATGGCATGTTCCCTGCCTTCTGAGGTGAATGGAAAACATGTCAATAAATAAGAACATCAGTGGAGGGTCCGTCATTTCCAGCTCTCTGACGACATCACCTACCCAGGCTCTACTGCAACAGCACTCTTCAAAAGAACACTCATAAGGTGTGCACACACACACACTCAGCACCAAGGCTGGCCTCGGCCCATGCCTCAGCCAGTGAGGGCGGGGTGGGGCTGGGGTGGCACAAGAGGCCTCTACTCTGTTGGGCTTTCTCCTTCCTCTGTCTCCTGCCTAAGCACCCTTTTCCAAGTCAACGGATGGGATTGGGGGACGGGACTACAGCAGGGCAGAAGAATGCGGAACAGGAGCTACTCCCACGAAAGAAAGATCGCTCAAGCCCTCTCTCGGTCCCGGTGACCCCTCCCACTGCTGCTTTCAACAGGCCTTGAAGCTGAGGCCTGCTGGCCTTCCCAATTTAAAGCATGTAAGTCCAGGTATATATGTGATACAGGCTTGGCCAATGAGAACATCGCCTGGCAAGGACTAGTGGCTGACACACGGGTTGAACAGTGTCCCCCAGCAAGGCATGCTGAGGTCCTCGGCCCAGCAGCTGCGTGTGTGACTGTTTGGAAACAGGAACTTGCAAATGACATCAAGTTGAGGTAAGTAAGGTCAGAGTCTAGGTCTCCTCAGAAAAACAAAGAGACCGGTCTTGGGTGCCTGCTCGGTGGGAAAGCATTTGCCTTGTGGGCACAAGGACCTGAGTTGGATCCCCAGAACTCATGTGAAAATTAAAAAAAGAGATGGTGGCATGTGTTTATAATCCCAGCTCCGGGGAGGCGAGCTACACAGGACACCTCTCAAAAGAAGGTAATATTCATATTCAAGTCTGGCCTTGGGCCTCGGCCTCCCCTCTGCCTCCTCTCCTCCCCCCTCCTTCTCCCCCTCTCTCTCCCTCTCTCCCTCCCTCCCCCCAGAAGCCATGACTATATAGGCCTACACACAAAAGATGGCCAAGGAAGACAGGAAGGCAAAGACTACAGTTCTATGCTGCCCCAGGCCAGGAAATCATGGGACGGGATCTGTAGCTGGAGGAGGAGGAAGAACAGGAGGAGGAGGAGGAGGAGGAGGAAGAGGAGGAGGAGGGAGGAGGAGGAAGAGAACGTACTCTAGCAGGTTCTGGGGGCAGCCTGGCCCTGTCAACACACTGACTTCCAACCCCCAGCCTCAGGAACTGAGAGTAAGCTTCAGTTCTTTTCAGCCCCAGCTGAAAGTTACAGGACCTGCCAGATCAATCAGAGCCAACCGCCCAGGCGGCCCCTCGCTCAGACTGAGTCCTGGCTCAGGGAAGCCGACGAGCCAAGGGGATACAGTGCTGGCAGCCATCTTACCCAAAATCCCTTTCTCAGGGAGCCCGAAGAGGTATTTCCAATGAGACGACGTGCGTCTTTAACGTCCTGAAACCCCTCTGCCCTGTCTCTAGACCTTCTCTAGACCTTTACCTGATGATCCCTTCACCTTTCCACCTATGCTCAAGATATGTGTGTCTGATGCCTGCCAGGGCCTTTACATTTCTCCTATGTGGGCATAACCTGCCTCTAAAGCATGTCTAGAGAGCTTGACACCCAGCGGTCATCCCCCAAAGGACCTAAACTTTCCACACGAGTGCTGAGTTCCTGTGTGCCCATTTCTCTATGGCCAGCAACGTCACCCTTCAAAGTTCTGCTTCAGCGATGGCTAGTCCTTATCCTAATGATGCTTTTCAAGATGGGGTTTCTCTCAATAGCCCTGGCTGTCCTCGAACTCAGAGATCTGCCTGCCTCTGCCTCCTGAGTGCTGGGATTAAAGGTGTGCGTCATCACGATGGCCAGTTGGAACCTTCTTATAACAACAACAACAACAACAAAAAACAAAAAAACAAAAACACTTCCTCCAAGCTCAGAATGGTAAGTAAAGAGGTGCTTGATTTTAAATGATGACCAAAACCAGCTTTGATCATAAAAACTAAGTTTTGGAGGTAGGCATCTCCGGTGCTTCGACAGCTTGATGTCAGCAAAACCAGGATTTTTTTTTTTTTTGCAAGTTTTCACTCTGCCATGTTTTCCATGGTCCACGTCATGGTAAACATGGCTGACTGCCATAACTCCCAACAGGGCACCTGGAAGGGGATGTGGCCAAGGAGCTGTTTTTTATAGGACAGTGGGTGCTCCTTTTCCTGCTCTCTCATTGGTCAGAAGTAGGTGAAACAGACCACTTGGTGCAAGGGAGGCTGTCTGCAGGGAGAACCGAAGCCAATCCAGAGCCGTTCAAAGCAAAAAGAGGCGGCGCAAGGTGAGGGTGAAGGCAGGCTGGGAAGCTCAGTCTACAGAGAATAAGGGCCTCGCCAGGCTTGGACACGGCAGCTTTGCAGGACACTGAGGAGGGTCATGAGTTCAAGGCCTGCCTGAGCTGCAGAATAAGTTAATGAGAGCCTGCCTCCAATTTTTACAAAAGAATTTAAGGGATAGCTCAGAGCATTTGCTTATTAGCATGTGCAAGGAAGGTCCCAGGTTCAACCATTCACACTAAAAAAGCAAGCAAGTAAGCAAACAAACAAAAAGAGTACAAGCCTACTCCCCCCTTGAAGTCCTTTTTAAAAAAGAAAAAAAAATATATCATTCTGTAGCTTCTAAGTTGGCCCTAGGGTAAAGTAAACAAGTTCACAAGAATCCTTTCCCAATGCCTCTTCTGTGCCAGGTCCTCTGCTAGGTACTGGGGTGAGTGCCAGGAGCCCACAAAACTTGCAGAGAGTGCTTGCAACTCCCCTGGCTGCCTTGTTCAGGAAAGCACAAGGCAGCCAGGGGAGTTGGTGTGCTCTGTGCCTGGGTCTAGAGGAGCCGGTGATGTACCGAGGTGGGCTCCGCACAGGCATGCAAATAGAGATAGCATGTTTCTGGAGAGGTTGGGCTCAGGCACCTCTGGGTCTAGGCACCCTCACTATTAAAGGCTTGCAGGGAATGGTGGTTAAACCCCCTCCCCAGAAGGCAGCTCCCAGCTGCCTCACCCAGTCCCAGAAGGTCTCTGTGAGGCATGCTTCCCCGGACAAAGCAAAAGCCAGGGCAGCGGGCAGGAGGAAGAACGCTCCCTGCCTTAAATAGAAGCAAGCCAGGGCTGGTGGAGAGTCTGCAGAGGAGGATGGGCTGTGGCTTAGAGCGCTTTATAGAAAGCTCGGTGGTTTACTGTCCTACTGCCTGTGCCAGCCCGTAACGCAGAAGCAGGGCTCGAGGCTGTACATCTTACAAGAGATCTGAGGCGGTTCTACTCTCTCCCACAGCCCTGCGAGGGGGGTGGGGGTGTGGCTGGGTGGCAGCTCTTCCTCGCCTGCAGGCACAGTGAAGTAGCTACCACTGTCTTGTAGGCACTGCCCGTGAGGCCACACACAATAGCGATTAATTAAGCAACACACCACACATTCCAAAGGGTTCTCCAGGAGCCCCAAGGCGAGCAACTCTAATACAGGAGAGGCTCGGGGACTGAGCCAGCACTGGAGGGTGACAAGCACAGCGCCACCGCCGGCCTCTGAATGCGTCCAAGCTCACTCGGAGGCCTGCCTGGGCTCCTGTGAGCTTCTCAGTTCCTCCACACAGTCAGAAAGGTGGCAAGCCACGGTACGGTGGCTAAGTTCTGCTGGAGAAAGACGGGTCAAATGAAGAATGCTGAGAGACAGTTATTAACAAGGACACAAGGGGAAGCCCCCTCAGAAGGACCTGTGTGGGAGAAGGCAACACGCTTTGATCAAAGTGTCCAGAAGGGGATGAAGGAGACTCCAACTTCACCCAAGGCATTCTGGTCCCCTCCCCATAGCGGAAGTGCCTGGCATAAGCCGGTGAGGCAGCCTGTGTATCTCTCTGCCAGGGGGCCGGTCACACGGCTGACATCACCCACTGGGGTATGACACCAGGAAGGCTCCCAGCAGTCCACACACATAGGGAAAGAAGCCTTTCGCCCCAGGACCCTACCTCCACATCAGTGACACCCCCTCCCCTCTGCTTTCTGACTTCGAGTCTTTCTTAACAGAAAACCCAGCATGGAGGCACCAGAGAACAGACAAATAAGAAAGCGGTCAGGACACCCCAAGAATGGGTGACTCCTCCAGGACCCACAGTGTGCTTAATAAGAGTCGAGGCTGAAAACAACCACACTATCCCTTCTCGGTCCCCTAATCAATGAGTTTAGAGAGCACTAGAGCCCGCAGACTCCTCGGGCTTGTGGGCCGGCTGCAGAGCCACGCAGCTCCCCGGTCCTGCCACCACCCACACAGGTACACACTTCCATGTCTCTCCGTACAGAGAAGCGTCGAGAGCCACCGCCCACTTCAAGAACTGTGTCATAAGAGATGCTACCACATCCCAGGCGGGAGAGCACCAGCCCCCTCACCCTTCTGTAGCCAGAACAAATGTGGGAGGAGCCTGCATCCCTGCAGGAGGATGCCACCAAAAGGGCAGCAGAGGGGGCAGAAACCAACAGAGTGCTGGGTGCCAACCCCGGTTCTGGGTGCCAACCCCGGTTCTGCCTTCACCAGCTCTGTGATCAAGTGGATCTTTCTGAACCTCGGTGTCCACAGCCAGAAGGTAGGACAACCCACTGTCCTTAGTGCTTGTAGGACTGGATTTGGGTTTATAGGAGGGATTTTTTTTCAAGTGCTTTATAAAGCACTCCCAAATGTTAGCTGTATTTACATTGATTTTATTGCCAGACTCCCAGGAGCCGGCTCGGCTTCTATTCAAGGCCTTTTGTGACTGATGCCAGGCTCCCTCACAGGCTGGGCTGAGGGACAGACAGGCTGGTGTTCTCATGGGACTGCCAGGCCCCGGACACTGTAAGGTCCAGGTCCCGTGAATTCCCGGCTTCCACGCCCTACTTGGGAGGGCCTATCCAGATTAGAAGTTCTGTCTGTCCAGGCGGGGGTGACAGGAGACCCTAGTAAGCACAGAGACAGCCTGAGAGAGACTCAGTGGGCTGGGGTACACCCCAAGTCTCACCTCACCTCATGCCCTGCCACAACCCTCCCCCCAAACCATGTCTCCCAGGACTGGTGACACAGGACACACCGTTGGCTTGGTCCCTACTAAAAGCAGTGCAAGCCGGGACAGCAGGCCTGGGAACTTGGGAGGCAATGTGAAGGGAAATAGCCAGAATGAGCCCATCCACCCCGTCGCTGTTCAGAACTGCCCTGAGGCAGGGCTGCTCAGGTGTGCAGCGAGCAAACAGACAGAGACCCACACTCGGAGACCTCAGTATCCCGGGCGGGCACAGTGAAATGTGTGCTCTGGGCCCTCAGAACCACACTCAGCTTAGTCAGAACCCACTGGGAACTTTAGGGTACAACGCCGGGGTGTGTTGATGGGGCGGAACTCTACTGGTGCGCCCCCCTCCCCCAATCCTTCTTTATATGTTCTTGGAGAGAAGCAGACATGGAGGATTCTCAGGACCGAGGAGGTGCTCTGTGACACTAAGATGGCAGCTGTGTACACGGGCACAGCGGCTCCGGGAGTGCCCATTGATGCTAGCCGTGGACTCTGAATGGCAATGGTGTATCCAAGAAGGTCCGCTGACTGCCACTGCACTACTCCGGGAAGATCCTGGGAACGGGGTGTGTCCGCAGCAGGGGATACAGCAAGGGCACGCTGGACTACCTTCTCTCTGATGCTGCTATTTTGTTTTAATCTATTTTTTTAAAAAATCCCCCAGGTTGCCGGGCGTGGTGGCGCACGCCTTTAATCCCAGCACTCAGGAGGCAGAGGCAGGCGGATTTCTGAGTTCGAGGCCAGCCTGGTCTACCAAGTGAGTTCCAGGACAGCCAGAGCTACACAGAGAAACCCTGTCTCGAAAAAAACCAAAAAAAAAAAAAAAAAAAAAAAAAAAAAAAATCCCCCAGGTCAAAGGTGGCAGATGTAGCTCTGTAGAGACTCTATCAATCATGCATGAAGTCCTGTATTTGGTCCCCAACACTATGTAAAGTAGGTGTGGTGGTACACATCTATAATCCCCAAACTTGGGAGGCAGAAACAGGAGAATTTGAAATTCAAGGTCATCCTTGGCTAACAAGTAAATTCAAGGGTAGCTTGGGCTACATAAGATCTTGTCTTTTTTAAGAAGGAGGAGGAGGAGGAGGAGGAGGAGGAGGAGGAGGAGGAGGAGAAGAAGAAGAAGAAGAAGAAGAAGAAGAAGAAGAAGAAGAAGAAGAAGAAGAAGAAGTAGTAGTAGTAGTAGTAGTAGTAGTAGTAGTAGTAGTAAAATCAATCTCCCAAGTAGTTGTAATTCTGATTTTATGTGGACAGGACAATCGGGCTTCAGAGACAACAAGTAGAAAAAAACCATCACGACCTCTGAGCTTGACCGGGACTCACCAGGCCCAGGGTAACACAGAACAGGCAGGTTATGTATGCAGGGTGCCCGACAGGGGTGGGAGGCAGCATCTGCTGCATGGAATGAAGCATCTAACTGGCGGACTCAGCTCCTGCCCAAACCACGCTGGGCTGGAGGCTGGACTGATACCACGAGAGGGAACTGTATTTGTTACCCACCACGAAACAGAGCGTACACTCCCCAAAGTGACAGAAGTCACTGAAGACACATGGATCCCTTCATCCTGTAATACTGTCCATTTGCTCCAAAGCAGGCACCAGGCTGGAGCACAGGCTGTCCCCCGTGACTAAGACTTCCCTTCCTGTCTGCTGAGGGCAAGAAGGATGCCTTGAGGCTGAGTTTTGACAAGGGGAGAGGCCCTCCCAGCAAGCAGCCTCGGGAAGGAGGCTCCGGGTTCTGAGGGTGCCAGCCGTGCACACCAGTACAGACAAGACTGTTCGAGAAGCATCGTTTCAGATAACCCACCAGTACAAACAACAGGAGACAGCACGCTCGGTCTCCAAGGATGGCCGTGCCTTGATTCTCTATAAGCCTTTTACTGAAGTATACACATGTGATAAGAAGAGAACTGGTCAATCCCCAGTACCGCAAGGAAATGGAGTGGTGGGTGTCTTTGAAATGAAGGAGGAAAAGAGAATGCGTGGACACCTAGGCCCAAGACTGAGACACAAGCATCTGCAGGTACCTTGTGTTCCCACGCAGCACCCCTCCCCACGGTGGTCCACCTCTGGCCTGCCTCTCACCTCCAGAGCACAGATCCGCATGCCCTCGACCTCCGCCCACATGGAAGGCAGGCTGGGTACACCCGCTGGCTTAGCGCCTCCGTCAGATTCATCTGTGAGACTCCGCTATGGCAGCAGGCAGCTCACCCTCGCGGATGCATCCACTGCACTCTTCTGATCGGTGTAAGCAAGTCTTTCCCCAGAGGCAGACTCACAGGAGAGTGAGTGACCGAGCCACTCTCCCAAACCCAGTCAGCGCCCTACCCTGCTGGGCTCCCCCACCCCAGCCCCAAACATCACGTGTATTCATAGCCAGAGGAACTCCCGCCCTGACACGTGCACAAGCAGAGGGCTTTACTACAGGGTCCCTTGGGTCCCTTCTCCTCTAAGAGTCCTCCTCATAGATGCCTCGGTAGGCCCCGGCTGCCAGTGAGGCCTCTGTCGAAGTCGAGGGGCCACGGCCATTCTTGCAGCCCCTGGGACACAGAGAGATCACAGTGGCTCTTGGGACAAGTCCAGACTCAGGTTTCCTGACCACCAGACAGTGGCTGAGCAACCAGGAAATTAGTAGAGCACCCACTCAGGGGAGGTGCAGTGAGGAAGGCAGAGACGGAGACAGAGACGGAGACGGAGGAGACTCTGCTCGGTGAGGAACTCAGGCCTTAGGGGCTCTGGTGAACGGTGCCTGACCTGGTCTGAGGAAACAGGAAGGGTTCCACAGCACTGGTATCTCCGCAGCTGCCTAGTCCAAAAGCTCCTACAGAGAAGAGGCAGGGCGGGCAGGGTGAGCACTCTCTGGGACTGGCCTGGGTGTGGAAAGGCTCAAGGCAAAACCCATTCCTTACAGAGAAGACCAAAGAAAGAGCGCGGTAACCGTGGCACAAAGAGTCACTAGGCAAGGCGGTGTGGGCCCCTCTGTGCCCACCCTGAGAAGGTCCCTAGGTTACACCAGCCAGATCCCTGGGGAGCCTGAGTCCTTCTCTGGGGGACTGACAGCACACTTGGTGTTAAACCACACTGCAGCAGCAAGGGCCTGGGGGCCGGACCGAGCTGACAGGCACAGCGCCCTCCGAGGGAAGGGGGAACAGACAGAGCGACAGAGTTAGAACATTATCCGGCATCTGAAATAGCTCACTCACTCCAGCCAAGGCTGGCTACAGCGACGCTTTCCACCCAGAGCAGAATCCAGAACGTTCTACACCATATGAGAGCAAGGCCTCTGCTTCAGAGCCTCAGACCCCAAGTGTCACTGTAGCAACGGACCACAAACACGGGGAGTCCAGGCTTCAGTATTACAAACAACCCTGACAGATTCAATAAATATAAATGTACTACAGCAATTTGTGGGGGAATTTATGAGAAATTAAAATTTCAACTTCGACAATAAACAACCCATTTCAGAATTCGCCCCACTTAAAGTTAAATAAACTGTGTGCAGGCATTTTTGGAGCATGAGGATGGGAGGCTAAAAGAGGGCCTGGGAGGGAATGCCTCGTGGGCCTCCATACTGAGAGCACTCGACAGGGTACATGGGCCTGCCCCTCCTCTGCAGCGTCATGCCTGGTCCTTCCAAAAGCCACCTGGGCCTCAGAGAGGCAAGGACAAGGAGCCCAACTCAGTCAACCAGCAAAACAGTGGATGGCCCAGGCTCAAAGTCAGAAGCAAGATGCGAACCTGCAGGTCAGCCGGACCCCAAAGCTCCCGTGTGCTCGCACACATAGCCTCATGTTTACTTGCTGTGCACACAAATATCCCGTGTAAGTGTGGGGGGGCTGGCTGAATTCTCTGGAAACCTGTGCTCATAAGACCATCCAGATCAAGGAATTCTCACATATTCTCCACCCACAGGTGGAGGGAGGGCTCAGATCCCAGGATTCTGCGGTATGAGCATCAAGACGAAAGGCTGCGAGGAGACAGGGACGGATGGTTCCGTGGGGAGATCTCCCACCCCTGCTTCCTGAAGAGTCAGAGACCCTGGAGAGGCCCATCAAAGATGGGACCCAAGAGAGACCCCACAATCCTCTTTACAGAGAGGAAACCAAAGAGCGGCCCGCACTGCACAGGCACTGGATAGGCGGTAGGGAAGGCAGGGGGCCACGGCCTTGGCCTGATGCTCTCTCTTGTGGTTGGTGCCACATGCCCAACAGGTATGCGTCGGTCCCATCTAGGTTTGGTGCGGAAGGACCTCGGTGGAGAGAAGGATCGTGACCTGAGGGTCAGTAGAGTGATGGCTAATCCCTTAAGGGACCACCTGATTGTAGGTGGGACAGGTTTGCCAGCAGGTGCCACACGGTGCTTAGCGACAGAGACACAGACCAGGCAGGGACTGATCTTCCCAGCTCTGTAATGCAATCCTATAGCTATACACGTTCCCAAAGCCTCAGGGGAAGAGTAAGTCAGCGGCTTGGTCATCTCAGAGTCCTCACAGGACAGCAAAGGGCCTGGCAGGGAGTCCTGGGAGGAACCCAGGAACGGAAGGACTGTGGGGGTCAACCACCCCTCACCACCTCCACCCCTACTGGTCCACACCTCAGCAGCCCACATTCGGACTTAGCATGCAACCTGACAACCCCAGGGGTGAGACAGAGGGAGCTCCACTGTGGGTGACACCATAGGGAGAGAGAGGCAAGTGCCACAGACATCCCAGTAGCACACCTGACAACAATGTGCAGTGTTCACTCGATACAACGCCCGCAGGTGCCCAGGCCACTCATTTCCCCCTAGGAAATATCTGCGACAAGCTACAAACCAATAAACACTTGTATTTACGAAGAGCACAGTACTCATCGCAGCCCTGCCCTACAACCTGAGAGCCAGGCGCTCACGAGCGAGCGGCAATACTATTTACCACAGCAACAAAGGAGAGCCAGGAACGCGCCCACTCACGGCAGCTAGGTGCATTGTGGGAGCAAATTACATGATTTGTGCCGTGCGTTGTTTAAAGCGCAGCAATGAACGGTCTCTCTTTCTGTCTACTATCACAGTAAAAGGACCACCTGCATGCCCTGAGTGTGAAGAAATGCATTTTGTTCCTGTAAGTTACACAGGAGGCTCAGATCGATCTTCTAGAAAGTGACTTAGAGATGCCTTCTAGAAGGTCAGAAAAATCACGTGGACAGAGAGACAGACCCAGAAGGGCCCTGGTCTTACTGGAGCTTTGTGCTGCCCCAGAAGTAAAGAACTGGCAGTCCAGCTGGAGGGGCCCCTTAGCTTGCATTCAAGGCTGAGTCCTGGCCAGTTGACCTAAGACAGGTCTTCTCCCTTGAATATGGAAGGGCAGGAGTCCCTGTCCCCATTGACAAGAGGAGACACTGAGGTCACAGGTAGCAAGTAGCAGAATGTCCTGAGGGATAGGCCCAGAACACCAGGCAAGTGCCCAGCAGCCTGAGCCGTTGCTCTTCCGAGCCCCGCTGCCCCATCACCAGCCTCTCCAGCT